>JANJGK010000005.1:66953891-66956391 GCA_039081455.1 Macrobrachium rosenbergii | reverse complement strand
GTGCAGAAGCCTCAGAAGAGAGCTTTGAGGTCTATTGTAAGACGAATACTCTTGCAAAAAAAAAAAAATCACGAACTGAATGTAACTTGCATTAAGATGTCATTACTCTGTTTCGTGATGTGTTCAATACGTTATTTTTTTATATATAACTAGACATTCTAGAGCAGGGGTTCTCAACCCTTTTCCCGTTAAGTAACCCCCGAGTTATAAGACCATCAACCCGAACCCCCAGTAAGCTGACACCAAATAAAATGGTAATACATTGACTAACTCAATATAGTATATCGAGTTAGTCAATATATTACCATTGTATATTGAATATACAATGGCACTGCAAAGGATATTATTAAATGATTTTAAAGTTTAATGACTTTATTAAGCAGAAACATGAATATTACAAGCATCAGTGCCTGGCGACTAGCTGACTAACTGTCCTCGCAAGTCGCCACCGTCCCCACGGCCCCACCCTCAACCGGAGCGGCGCCATCCAAGTACCCCTGGAAACCTTCCTGTGAGCCCCTGGGGGTTCGCGAACCCCAGGTTGAGAACCCTTGTTCTAGAGGCTCGAGAATTTGACATTCAGTTTTCAAAGAATTAAGGGCATAATGTTCTTTAGTACAGTGTTTAGAGTTGACATTGTAACTGTGTAACGTCTGCGGGTAAAGTTTAGACGTAATCAACACACAATTGCGATCTACTAATACATACAGATGAAGGATACGAATAATAAACGTAACAAACCTATGCTCTAATTTCAATAAATTCTGCATATGGTGCTGTTATTGCACTTAACAATGATTACTGTCGCCACTGCATACAATTCAATGAGTAAAAAATGGATCCTACGTATTAAGAAAACGTTCTTACTCAGCGAAGGCCAGAAATAATTCTTCATAACCGTCATTTGAATGCGGCTGACTTATAGGCAGCAGCATTGAGGAAAAACTCCACCTGAACGGTCAGCTGTGTCACGGATTTTCTAGCCGAAATGAAGACAAAGGTTGGAGATCACAACATTCACTGCTTTATCCACAAAACTTTCTGCTTTGTGAGCAGTACTCTCGCAAAACTGGAAAAGGTAAGTATACCTTAGTTTTACCAGACCACTGAGCTGATTAACAGCTCTCCTAGGGCTGGCCCGAAGGATTAGACTTATTTTACGTGGCTAAGAACCAATTGGTTACTTGGCAACGGGACCTACAGCTTATTGTGGAATCCGAACCACATTATAGCGAGGAATGAATTTCTATCACCAGAAATAAATTCCTCCAACTCTTCATCAGCCGGCAGGGGATTTGAACTCCGGCCCATCGAGTGACAGTCCGCAGCTCTACCGACTCACCCAACAAAGAGCTCTGCAAAGACCGTTCTTATGAATATACGATAAAAGACGAAGAATTACTGGTGTGAGTTCGTAATGAAATCGTTGCACATATAGATATTTGGGAAAGGCAGTTCATTTGTTTTTTTACTGGTAGCAGAGCGTCAGTTATCTGACCTTTTATACATGGATCAAATGAAAGAAATTAACGGTTTCTTCTTAAATTATTTCGGAATCAAGATCTCGTGAGTGAAAATGAAATGAGTATTATAATTTTGCACACTTTAATGGAAAGATTATATCCTTCTGAAAAACACCCTATATAAAACTCAGTATTTAAATAGAGCAGATATACTAACGTTGTAAAATATAAAATGAAAAAGCGTAAGGTTTCAATAGCCACAGCTGAAACCACTTTTGTACAAAAATTTCAGCAGAAAAACAGAAATCCTTTTGAATGTTCCTAACCTCAGTAATGGCAAAATAATCCGCCCGGATTTCGAGTGCGATTTTCCCAATTGATAATCCAACGTTATTTTATCAGGATCAATACCTGGGATTGGACAGATCCGATTTGAAATCCGTGCCATGAAATATATAAATGAAATGAATGAAAAAGGCCGGAGGCATTTTGTGAACGATGCTGAAATAGCGTTCGATTTTTTAAAAATTGAAATGTCAACCAGATATGTTTGCCCAGAATAAGTTTGGGGCATCAGATTATGAGAAATTCCTTTTTCTTATTCACTTCCACAAGCAATAGCGCTCGCAGATGTATGCTCTACTGACGCCTGTACACTAGTTATCACAAGTGTATTCCACGAGTGAAACAGACATACACATATGTATAGGAAGGAGCACTTTGCAATTCACTCTTTTCAGGATATATATATATATATATATATATATATATATATATATATATATATATATATATATATATATATATATATATATATATACAAACGTGTGTGTACGTTTCGTCCGTGGAATAAATTTGTGGGATTCAGTTACGAAAGTTAATACACTCGACGTCTGTGAGCATTATTGCTCATGGAAACTGATAAGAAAATGGGATAACGAATATTTCACAGTCTGCTACATCAGTCTTATTCGTGGCAAACATTTCTGGTCGACATCTTTATTTGGAAGAAAAAGAACGCTATTTCAGCTTCGTTC
>JANJGK010000005.1:66761391-66948891 GCA_039081455.1 Macrobrachium rosenbergii | reverse complement strand
AGCAATGCTAACGACGCAAACATCGATGAATAAAATCTTTCTTATTCTTAAGCAAGATAAAAGCAAACATCAATGGTCAGAATATCAGATGTCAACAACAACTGCCAAGATTCATCGCAGAAAGAAACAAAAAAATCTCTGGAAATCTTTCTGTAATAAAATCTCAACAAATCTTTACATCATCGATGTAAAGATTCGTCTCGGAAAACAAAATCTTTATGTCACACGAAAGAAACAATTTTCAGTCTTATATTTTTTGTTACCTTAATATCAGAATTGATAAAAGACGAAGGTATAAACTCGTGCTAGAAACGGCTACTATCCACAAATTAAAATAGCAAGACTATCTCTTTAGTACTGCTGCCTATAAAACAAATTTTCAGGAACATGACATTGTATCAAAATATTTTAAATGTGAAAAATACTCTCTCTCTCTCTCTCTCTCTCTCTCTCTCTTGCGAGACTAACCACATAAGCAAGCAGAGACATACATTAAAAAGTTAATACTTGAGAAAATATCACTGCATTACAGTGCCATCAGGAATGCCGAGGAAGCAATGAACATAAATAACAGGAAAAAAAAAAAACGCTTAAAGTGGCGACTCCCGAGGCAAACACCAGAAGGAAAGCATACAGTAATGTTGTTGTTACTTATTTTTCTACTATTATTGTTATTTCAGTTGTTGTTATGTCACTGATTCATTTGTAAACTAAATGTCTTAACATAGTTATAGTTGGTACTTATTTGATGGGTGTTCTAATCGTTGTTTTCTAATAAATATAAATATAGAAAAATCCTGAACAAGAAATAATGCCGGTGCAATGAACCTGTTTAAGGGAACGTGAATCATTATTACGAGAATCACATTTACGAAAGAGATCTCTATTTCCATCACTTCAGTTTAAAATGAATGAAAAAACAGGAAACCAGTCAAGTTTCAGTTATTAATAAGTGTAAATCTTCTCGTCCATCTTCAAACACCTTTTCATTACATAACAAAGATGAGATAAAAACATCACAGTTTACAGCAAATTTACAAACATTATATATATATATATATATATATATATATATATATATATATATATATATATATATATATATATATATATATATATATATACTTACATACACACACATACATACATATCCACACACACACACACACACACACACACACACACACACACACATATATATATATATATATATATATATATATATATATATATATATATATATATATATATATATATATATATATGCCTATGTATGTTTGTATATGTATATTGACGCAAAAATAAACTGGAAGATGTTACTACTTTAGTTACTGCATACGATATCGTTGCTCCCATATAAAAACAATGACAAGTTAATTGAAATTGCAGAGCAACGCACTAATTTAATGATTTTCAAGTTGCAAGTAAACCCTTTTATGAAGTAATGAAAATATTCTTGTTGACAAAAAATATAAAAAAAAACCGTTTTCTATGAACTTGACAGCTTTTGACAAAAACGTTTCGATTAGATCAAGCACAAATGATGAAAAAATGTTTCTTTACTATTATGCAAACATCAGTTTCAAGTCGAGATTAATTTGCCCTACCAAAACTTAACCGCTTTTTGCGCTTGATAATGTACGTTTTTCGATATTCTTTTGATGAAAGACGTTTCAGCAATGAGGTATGAAATGACCAACTAAAATTTATGAAAATTAGGCTATTTATGCCTATCAAGAAAGTCTTTTCACTTTTAAAACTGATGGCAAGTAGAAATAAAGAGACTACGTTAGAATGTACAAGTTTTGATATCAATCGCAACACAAACACTTCCAGGTACCATGTGCCCAATTATTGCAGCCAGTTTTTTTTATACAAATATAGAAAAGCACTACCCGTCTCTGTAGTGTCGTAACATTAAATCTCAATACATTTCAAAGAAAAATTTTCAGCGAATTAGCCTGAATAAAAAAAAATAGTATACTGCATCATTTCAGGTAGTCGACAAAAAATTAATATCTTTCAAACTGAGTGCTATAAAAAGCACTGCCTTACTCATCGAAACACAGTCACCACCACATAACATTAAAGGATGCAGCGAGGAGAACAGAAATGCTAAGACGAATTCCAGACCCAACACGTTCTCCCCAGATTCTCTTTGCAGAGCTTCTCTGGACTCAGCAATTTTTGATCCGAAGTGGTCTGGCTGTCTGGGGAAGTTTTGCTCAAATCAACTCTGCCATTTATGAGTTCTCAAGGTTTTGATCATATCGCTCGTCATCCGACCTCTTCTTTAGGACGGGAACTCTCTCTCTCTCTCTCTCTCTCTCTCTCTCTCTCTCTCTCTCTCTCTCTCTCTCTCTCTCATTTTTGCGTAAAAAATGCTAATGACATCAATCCTTATCGGGATAATATACGAGAACTTACTCGAAGTGAAATTCACACACCTATTAGGATACCTCAAAGGTGGTGTCCGCAAATTGAACAAATTTGCTAAAAAGTTACTTTGTTAAAAAATGTATTAAGATCTGAATATAAGCCACTGGTTCCTTTGGAATTTTGAACGTCGTAATAACAAAATCGGACGAAGATGGTAAAAGCATTGTTACCAGGGACAACATGAACTACTCAAGCCAACGGATACGTACGAACAGGTGTCAAGAGATCCTCTTACTAAGCTACCACTGGGTTTTAATAGAAATGTCAGGAAAATGGCTACGTTTAAAAATATAAAAAAAAAACCATAAGAGAAATTCATGGGATATGACGCAAAATCCGTATTTAAATGGTCTTCCATAAACTCACAATGGTAAATTCCGCTTAAGATTAATCATTTTCGTGTAGAGGGGCTTTGAGGAATGGAATATGTGATTTAGGCATAATGGGCTTTGTGAATAATAGATGTATGCTTTATTTTTTAGAGTAATTTGTTGACATGAAGCAAATGATAAGAAGAAAATAATACGATAATAACTTTCCATTTACAACAACAACAACAACAACAACAATAATAATAATAATAATAATAATAATAATAATAATAATAATAATAATAATAATAATAATAATAATAATAAAGTAAAATTGCATCAACATCAAGCGGTACTCAAGAGCTTCCAACGTCAAATGTGAGAGTAATGGCACCATTTATGAATCTCATTAAAATAAGCAGTCCCGGTTTATCCTCTTAATTATCACGATGATTGTTCGTATCACTCTCTTGAAAAGGAGAGCGAGAGAGACGGAAAGTGAGGGTAGGAAGTAACGTAAAGGAAATGGGTTTAACCGTATAATTACAAGACATAAAGAGCTGATTAAAAGAAGCTTATTTATTATTATTATTATTATTATTATTATTATTATTATTATTATTATTCGATAGATGAAACCTATTCATATGGAACAAGCACACAGGGGCCACTGACTTGGAATTCAAGCTCCCTAACAATATGGTGTTCATTAGGAAGAAGTAATAGGAAGTAAAGGGAAATTAGTATCACACTGAGAAATATACTGACCTTAATGTTATCATCATCTTACCCTCTCAACACAATTTTCCATCTGAAACTAAACCTAATATTTTTAGGGCATGTAATGCTGTATACTGTATATATCCATGATGTCACAGATGCCTTTAACTTTATATCAATCCTTATAGCACTCTAGAAAAATATCAAACTTAGATTTTCAAGAGAGAGAGGAAAAAAAAGACTAACATATGTAGGAAGGGAAAAATTAGGCGAAACCTGTTATAATATATACATACAGTATATATATATATATATATATATATATATATATATATATATATATATATATATATATATATATATATATATATATATATATAGAGAGAGAGAGAGAGAGAGAGAGAGAGAGAGAGAGAGAGAGAGAGAGAGAGAGAGAGAGAGAGAGAGATAGAATATTAATATACACATATAGGCATGGGCAAATGTCTATATGGAAATGCAGGTCGCTTTCTTGCACTGAAACCATTAGGGCGGCTTTGCCGGAAATCGCTCTTTGTCTACGTTACCTTCAAATAAGCGTATATTCAACTTCCTCCAATCATCGCTGAACAACCCGTAAACTGACTGGAAAGTTGCATTCGGTTATTCAGTATTTATTTTAGAGGTAAAATGTTTATTCCTTCAAGGTCTGTTACACATTTAATCATCTTTTTTTTCACCCGCTACAATAACCATTCTTTTTCCAGTGTTCGTTGCTGGATAAGAATTGTTCTTATTTATCTCTAAATTGTAAGAGCGCATTTTAACATCTATCCATATGTTCTTTGAGCAATTTTTTTCTTATATATATATATATGCATATATGTGTATATATATATATATATATATATATACACACACATATATATATATATATGATTATTATAACTTTTGTACATGATTCGTTTATCAAACATTACCACAGGCAAAAAATGAGAGTCCTGACCGGTTTCGACTTTATTTCCAAGCCACTGACTTGGAAATAAAGTCGAAACCGGTCAGGACCTACAACCCGCCTCTTATTTTTCGCCTGTGGTAATGCGTGATATATATATATATATATATATATATATATATATATATATATATATATATATATATATATATATATATATATATATATATATATATATATACACGCCAGTATAGATTTATTCATTCCTTCTTTTCTGAAAAGTCCTAAACAATTACTTAGCCTAGCTTTCTATACATCAATGAGTTCTAAAAAACTAACCTATTGGATCCAAGTTAGGGAACTTTTGAAGAGGTAGTTAGTTCGCGTGTATGTGGAACGCGGCACTTGTGGAAGGAAGGTCTTTTATACTACATTTCTTTGTCGTCTTCATGTGAAAAGCACAGGCAGCAAATTTTATCTATCAATCTATTTCAGTGGTCAAAATCGAGTGAAGACAGTCTGTGTTCATTGTTCAGTTAAACGCGTCTCTTCTTCTTTTTCGTATTTCTAGTCTTTAAAGAGTGCTGTTACAGTTCTGTCTGTAATTCTTTCAGTCATTCCCTCATTTATTTTTCGACTTATCAAATTTCGTCAGATTCATATTTCTGTTTATCGTACTCTTTGTCGACCAACTCTTTACGATATTGACTCATTTAATTATCAATCTCGTTACCTATCGCCACTTTTTATCACAATTATGCGAAGAATTAATTTCTCTGCAAATTGTAAAACAAAATATTGTCGTTTTCCACCACAGTTTTCCCTGTTGCTCAACTAACCCGTAACAAGGATTACTGCTTTTAACGGATTTTCCGCGAGATTTCCTAAAAATGACCTGCACAGACCAGATCAGGGTCAAGACTAACCTTTTTTGCTGGGGTGTCAAGTAAGGGACTCTTTAAAAACTATTTCGTTTCGGGCTTATTGGTAGCAGGCCTTGACTCTCCTGCTGAAATAGAAGGGAACAGGTGCGTCATCAGCAGTACCTATCTTCAGTCACGAGGTTTCGATTTATAGTATAAAACTAAACGAAACCAATAGAAGCTGATGAGATGAAAAAGGTGGAAAAATGCGATAAATATATAAATATGATGAAGATTTATTAAACATTTTAGTATAGTTGGAAAGATGAATTAGATATTTTCTAATATGTTTAAAACAAACAATTATTCTCTCCGGGAATCGGAAGGGCTTTTACATGATGAGCAATCACATTCATCAACAGTATCATCGTGGTCAGATGTTTATCTTCATTATTAGGTCCTTAAAACTCATCAGAGTTTAGGCCAGGATGATGTATCCAACATCATTAACATAACCATGAAAATTATTCTTTTAAAAAGTGTTTATTACTTCCAAACTACTGTCAATAAATTTAAGATATTCAACAATTTAAACAAATTTAATTTAATTTTGGTCAGATAAGCTGGATACACAATTTACCATTTAGTTCAAGATCCAATATTGCTTTGATAACGCATTTCTACTGTTATATTCTTCCCTGGCATGTGGTGCACTGTAAGCATTACTAAAGGGTTTACAGCCTCCCTTCGGTCCTAGCTACACCGAATTTTTTCCCCTCACCCCAATCAATGATGCCTCTCTTCAATCTTGCTGCCCAACCTCTCTAACTATCGATTCTTAGTGAAAATGTGAGGTTTTCTCCCTGTTCCACTTGACACCATTGCATATCATCCCCTTTATTTTCGGATCGCTTTCTTGCTGTCCAACCACTTCAGCTCCCTCTTTCCACTATCTTATGCGCTAAATTTCCGAAACTGCCCCAGTCAGTGGTCGACTCGAAAGACTAAATTTTAGAACACCAAATAAAAATATAATTCCAATCAAAAACCGCATCTTCATTAAAGCCACCAAAAAGAAACAAGATAAAGGAGACAGAATCCTAATTGGCCTCCTTCAGGAAAATGGGAAAAGCTCTGTATTGTGTGTAAACAACCAGGCCAAAGCCAAAGGGTGACCAATACTCGTTGATTATGGAGTGGAGGATTCTGGTTGCTTACTCTGTGCTTTATGTGTGTGTGTGTGTGTGTGTGTGTGTGTGTGTGTGTGTGTGTGTGTGTGTGTGTGTGTGTGTGTGTGTGGGTGGGTGGGTGTGTGGGGTGTGATATGAGAGAGAGAGAGAGAGAGAGAGAGAGAGAGAGAGAGAGAGAGAGAGAGAGAGAGAGAGAGAGAGAGAGAGAGAGAGAGAGAGATTTTCATGCTAACTGTTTTCGTAAGCTGCACCATTAATTAAAACAAACTAACATCAGTTATAAGTACTGGCCTTAAAATGAATGGGTAAATGATGTAATTTTAAACATTTTAACATTTCCCCCTTCTATTTTTCTTTCAGAACATCTTCTTTTTCGCATTTATATACCTTTCATTGGTTTTTGTTAATATCAGTAACTTTAAAGAAAAAAGCATCAACAAAGTTCTAGTATTACGAGATGAACAATATTCCATTACTTCAATTTTCTTATATAAAAAAAAAAGTTTGTCTGGAGTATAATCTCTAGGTATGTCCTAAACCATTAACCCATTAAACGCAAAAACAAATCTCAAATCTTATATGTTTTAGTTTGAAAGCATCGGGTACTTTTCTGGGTTTGAATATACTATAAGGAGTGTTTTTTTTTTTTTTTATTTATTTCTAAAAAATACTTAAAACTTGAATTCTGATACTATTTTATATTTCTCTTTACACAAGTCACATATTTTACCATACGTTATTGCTTCGATCTCCTGGCATTAAACCAGTGACCTCAGCTTCATTTACATTTTAACATTTTTTCCCTTATTCAAATGAAAACAAGGTCGTAATTATTAAAATTATGACAATACATTACTTTGGCCTTGTTTTGTAAAGCTTGATCTTACTACAATTCTTTAATGGTTTAGATCTGTCACTTTGTCTATTCATTTACCTCTCCATTTGTTACCATATACAGAGCCGACGTCCATACCCTAACAAAGGGAAACGGCCGTTTGCACGTTGGTCAGTTCTAGTGTATTTCGGTATTTCCTTCGTGCAGATGGTGACTTTAAGAGCAAGGTGGCGAACAAGGTTGGACTCCTCACTCTTTTGTAACTCATATATATATATATATATATATATATATATATATATATATATATATATATATATATATATATATATATATATATATATATATATATATATTGTTACGTGTGAGGGTCTTGGTTGATCATGTATTATTCAATTTACGTAGTTTTCACGGCCCTGCAAACCAAGATTACACGTAACCTGCCACTTGAAGCCAAAAGTTAACCTCAAAGACAGTCGTTAATTAGCCAAAGGTCGCCAGTTAAGGGTAATTAACCTTAACAAAAATATTTGAGATGAATTTGATTTTAAACGCAACGGTTCTTCCAAACATTCGGACGCGAGGCATTCAAAGCATCGAGATTTAACCTGATTTTGCTTACCCTAAATCCTAGGTATTTTACTGGAATAACGGGGTTGAAGCTAACAATATAATAATTAGGCTTAATCTAGACTTCGTAAACACATATACACTAAGTGGGGGATGAAGGAGAAACAAAGAAATGCGAAATACAGAAAAAGATAAAAGAATGGGCGAAGTTTTGAACAAAAGCGACTTTACCTTAGGACGAACGTTGTGCGCACCAACACCGCCGGTGGGGGGGGTCTTCGCAATTGCTTCTTCACTTCACTAATAGGATAATAGACAAAGAAAAGGAGAAGAGGCCCCGTCGGACATGTGGTCTCTCCGAATGCTCCAGTCTCTCTGAATTCCCTGACCGGCCTGGGTCAAAACAGGCCTACAGTCATGCCTTAGGCGTCTACGCTTTGTTAAAACATTCGCCACGAGAGACAGGTAAAAAGGAAAAAAGGACCTTAGGACCACCTATTTTTAAAGTTGAATATGGAAATTTTCCTATAGGGTGGAAGGCCTAACTTCCCTATCCCGTTCTCCAACGGATGTTAAGGTTTGAACTGAAGATGCTCCTATATAGACAACGTCTTTTCCCGGTCTCAGTCAGGCTGATATTTTTACAATCAAAAGTTACGAGGGCGAACAGCAGTAATATTTGTAAAAGCTCCCCCCCTTAAGAGGGCCTTCACTCCCTTTTCGGGCGTGAAGGTCTATACTAAGCAAGCTGTTCGCCTCTCGTAGGTTACTCTCCTTCCCCTGAGCAGATTAGTCCTGGTTAGCCTACCTAGCTACAGAACTACCTAACCCTAGATAGGATATGAGCTATAATCACTACATAACCTAATTCTAATAGTACTAGAAGGTGCTCACGGTTATTATAGGCTACCTCCTACAATCATGATGTGTTTTAGACCTAGCCTAGTGGTACATTCTATGATATTCCCTAGCCTAACCTATCCTAACCCGACCGTAGCACCAACATAAGAGTTAATATTCTAACTAAATTACAACATGGTTTATGTTTAATACAATTAAAATTTACTAGTTAATTCACGAGGGTTGCCTCATATGATAAATGGGTGCCTCACTGAGGTCTTAGGCCATGCGTGTCACGAGCATCGTGGCTCGTTTCACAATAGTTAAGATTACTGAAATTAGTTAGGCTACTTACATGATTACTGCGGCTCGGTGGTAAGTGGAAAGAACAAGGCTACTAAATTGATGTACTGTACTTTAAGGTGGCCTAGGCTATGCACAATGAAAGGAAGAGATCACACTGGCTACCTCCTCTGGGCAAGGGGCCAGGATCACTCTTAGATGTTAGGGCACTGTGCCGAGAGGGCACTAGTGCCAGGATGAGCGTATAGCTCGGCAACTACTGGGCTCTCTTCCGCCCCTTCTTCTTCTTCTTCGGTTTTCTCCAAGGCCTATCAGTAGCTGGCCTAGCAGGTGATGAGAGCACCGACTCCGGGGACAGGCCAGAAGGGCTAGCGGGCGCGAAGTCAGGGGCAACTGCAAAAGCTGCGGGAGGACTCCCTACTCCGGCTGCTGCGACAACCGGAGCAAGAGCGATCTCGACTTCTGCGTCCGAGGATGCCAGTTCCTGGTCTTCCAAGGGAGGGGTACCATTTCGATCCTCCAGGGGTTCATCCCCTGGAGTCAAATTTTGCAAAGAAGAATCTTGCAAAGAAGAAGTTTCGGGTGCTGGAGGCTCTCCAGTCGCGATGATCAACTGTATGGGGAATCCTAAATCTCCCGGAGGAGGATTCGCCTCATGATTTAGACCCGGCATAGGGGCCTTTTCCATTGGTAGCTCAACGTCCGGGACGGACGGAGTCTGGCACTGCTCAGTGCTCGCAAGTGGCACTGGCAGCAGTTGAGGGTCAGGCATGCCTGATGAGGGGTCCGGAGGTGCAATACCTCGCGGACGACTTGTGGTTGGCTGCGGCAGAGATTCCTGCCCCAGCGTTAGATCGTAGCCTCTCGGTGAGTTTTGTTCGGGGGCGTCCGCTGGGCGTTGCTTGCTTGGGCAGCCCTCCCAATTTGTGGAGTGGTCTGCCCGCTTGCACGTCCTGCAGCGGTACTGCTCCTCCTGAATCTCTCTTCGCGGAGGGGGGGGACCTCTTGGTGGGCCAGCCCTTCGCGATTGGAGAGGGCTAGGCCTGAAATAGGTTGGGTGGCGCCCCCTCCCGCGGACCACTTTGGTGGGCGGAAGGTGGAGGTTTGTCATTATTGGGAGTTATAACTGGGGCCTCCGTGGAGGAGGTAACGTGGCTGCGGAGTGGCGTTGGTGACGGGCTTCCGCAGAGAAGATCCCGACCCAACAAGAAGACCACTCCGGGCCGAATTCCACCTACCACGCCAAGGCGGTGGGGTATCGTGCCCCAAGGTGTCATTACCTGGAGTTGGATCGTAGGAACGGTAATGGTGTGGCCCTCTATCCACTTCATTTCCCACCGCGTTTCTTCGTCAACCATGGCACCGGCTGGCACTTGGGCCCTAGTGATCAGGCTAATGTCTGCCGCAGTGTCTACTGTGACTGGAAGGGTCACTGGCAGGCTAGTGCTCTGAAGAGGGGCCACCGAGATGAACTGGGTTTCCAGTCTCTCGGGGTAAAGGATCCGGTGCGGACCAGCAGCAGAAAATGAAGTGCTGATTAGGTTGACAAATTTGGTGGTGGGGACATGATGTGGACAGGCCGGAGATCCAGCATTGTAGTGGCTAGCAGCCCCACAGGATTTGCACGGGCCTTTTGGATGGGCTCGGTGGCCTGCAGTAACTGTTGGAGGAGAGGGCTGAGCGGATGAATCGGGAGCGGAGTTCTGGCTGGTAGGGTTAGGCTGCTTATTAGTGCCGAGTTTGTATCGGCACTCAGCTTCAGCGTGGCCCCCCTTCGTGCAATAATTGCACAGGGTCTTGCTAGGCAGTCCATTCTTCGGGCGAGTGTAGTTCGAGAGGTAGGCCGGAGGGATGATTCGCTTCTGAGAGGTGCTATGCGACTGATTGAAAGTTTCCCACGAATCAGCCATGCGACAAGCTTCCATAAGTGTGGAGGGCTGTTTATCGTTAAGATATACTGCAAGGGGCCCTGGCACACATTGGAAAAGGTCTTCTAGCATGGTCCGATTGAAAAGATCCTCAAACGTCGTGCAGGCCAAGGAGTCGAACCAGCGCGTACCGGACTGGGTTTTGTGACATGCCCATTCCGTCCAAGACCAGCCGACTTCCTTGGCAAGACCTCGGAACCGTTGTCTCCATTTTTCTGGGGTTATCTCGTAGGCCTTGGTAATGACTCTACGAACTTCCGCCATGTTGCCTCTCTGGCTCTTTTCCAGTGAGCGAAGCGCTGCCTTGGCTTTTCCCTCCATATGCTTGGCTAGTATTAAGGCTCTCTCCGTCTCCGTGGTGCTGTAGTTATCGAAAAGAGCCTCGATCTCCTCCAGCCATGCTTCTGGCTCGTCCTCAGTCCACTTGGGGACTAGAGAATTGATGCTCGAAATTGGAGCGTTTGATGCAGCAGGTGTAGGACTGGAGGCTTGATGGCTAGCCATAGCTTCGGCATTCTCCATTTTCGCTCTCTCAAGCTCGAGCTCCTTCTCCTTTAGGGCTAACTCAGTTTCCTTGCAGGCTAACTCATGCTGTCTCCTTCTTTCTTCTCTTTCCTCTTCATACTGCCTTTGCTCGGCGTCATACACCCTTCGTTCTTCTTCATACTTCCTCTGCTCGGCTTCATACTTCCTCTGCTCGAGTCTTTCTTCCTTCTCCCGCTTGGCCAAGTCGTCCACTTGCTCCTTAACCCAGGTGGTAAGTTCCGAGCCGGTGAGACCTGCCGCCGTCCCCAGCCCCAGGAAAGTTTTATAATGCTCTGCTGCCATGGTTCTGGTGGGGAAGGGCGTCTAACCGGGTCGAGTGGGCGTACTTGGGCAGCGAGGAAGTGTCTCTTCAATGACGTGGCACCCTTTCAAAAGGTGGCACTGTAGTTTGGGTGTGCCGTGTACAGGTCACACTGGTGGCACTCAGTATCCCTAGGCACTGGTGCAGGTTAGGTCCCAGAAGAACCTTCTCTTCTGTGTTCCCTTTTGTTTTCTTTAGTGGCACTTATGGTGCCAATGTGTTCCTAGGGACCCTCTACTGGAGTCCAACTAGGCTATATGGGAGGAAAGGCACTCTACACCCCCTGCAGAGTGCAACAATCGAATGAGAGAGAAAGGGAAGGTAAAAGAGAGAGAGAGAGAGAGAGAGAGAGAAGTAAGCTATTCAAGTGATGACAGTGCTGCAAATTATTGGCGCTGTGGAATAAAGTGAATTTGGGTTTTTTTTTTTTTTTTTTTCTTTAAAGATCCTCGTGAGTGGCTGGTCCCAGTACCGGCCCCAGTGCTGGCCCCTTCTTTTTTCAGAGGGTGAAAACTACTGTTTGCTTCGGTCTGGATAGCAGGCCTCACTCGTGACCGACAGTTTATCACTGTATTGTAATTACTCTTAACTTGTCCTCATCTATTGTGGGACAGAGGTGTTTCTTTTATTTGGCTTATTGTATTCGAATTAATTAGCCTAGTGTCGGCCGTTCTTTCTTTGAAGAGGGTCACGTACACTTAGGTTAGGAATGCTTACTTGAACGACGAGAGAGAGAGAGAGAGAGAGAGAGAGAGAGAGAGAGAGAGAGAGAGAGAGAGAGAGAGAGAGAGATTTTCAATCAGCTAATTTCTTGCTGCTTGAGAACATGTAAACAAAGATTTTATACATGCACAATGGCATGGATCTTAATAAAATGATATAGATGCGTCGTCTTGGCTTCCTTAGGGATTACTTTATTATCTTAATTTTCCTGGGAGCCGACGTCACAAAAGTTTATCGTAAAATTTTAAATTCTCTTTATATGATTTTTATAGCACGTATTCGTAGGAACTTGTTATGGTACTCCTAACTAAGGCCTATCTTTCCCTGCCTAAATTATCTTTTGGTTTTTTCCTAGCTAAGATATTAGGAGGTGGCTCGGGCAGATTCTGGTCACGATAGCGGATGACAATAACAAGGTCTTAAGATGGCGGAAAAGGTCCCGTTAGGCCTAGATTTCAAAACAACCTCGGGCGGCGAAGGGACACCAAAATGGCCGTTCTCTCACAAACAGTTCGAACAATTTCAAAACAATCGCGCGAACACGGCGGAGGAATCCAAGATGGCGGGTATTTTCTTTTTCAAACAAATTCAAAACAACGCAACAAATGCAGGTATCCAGATTTTACTTTAAATATACCAATCATGCATAGTGTTTTACGTTAAGGATGGAAAACGAAATTACCAAACAACTTTGTCTTTTGTTATCGTATTCTCACCCGGACATTAAACAAAAGAATGAAAAGAGAAATGCTAGTCTGCCTGCGTAAATTTACGTTGTTGAACGGTACCTTTATTGTAAAATTACTATTTCAGTTCGTTGCTACTTCACTGACACGGTTTTTGAATGATTCCCGCTATATGCAAACAATAACGATCGGAATTGCCGACGCGATTTCTACATTACTTTGTGTATATGAACTGGGCTCCGCGATTCGGCCTTTGAATTCGTTACTTGAACGACTTGATTCACGATCCGAACACGGTAATGTCCTTGTCTTAAACATTATAAATTATGACTCTCTGCTCTCGACGCACCCTTTCCTATACTCTAATTCTCGCTACACTTGTTACTAACTATTCTCTTTACTGCTTATTATTATGCCTCGTTCCTTGTTTGGAAGAATGAAATGGAGTTCGATATCTGACTTTTATCTTTTTTTGGAATTAATGTAATTTAATTTCCTTTTCTCCAGATTCTTTCTCCAAAATGTACTTTAGATTCTACGCAAGGTCGCCAATGTTACGTGTGAGGGTCTTGGTTGATCATGTATTATTCAATTTACGTAGTTTTCACGGCCCTGCAAACCAAGATTACACGTAACCTGCCACTTGAAGCCAAAAGTTAACCTCAAAGACAGTCGTTAATTAGCCAAAGGTCGCCAGTTAAGGGTAATTAACCTTAACAAAAATATTTGAGATGAATTTGATTTTAAACGCAACGGTTCTTCCAAACATTCAGACGCGAGGCATTCAAAGCATCGAGATTTAACCTGATTTTGCTTACCCTAAATCCTAGGTATTTTACTGGAATAACGGGGTTGAAGCTAACAATATAATAATTAGGCTTAATCTAGACTTCGTAAACACATATACACTAAGTGGGGGATGAAGGAGAAACAAAGAAATGCGAAATACAGAAAAAGATAAAAGAATGGGCGAAGTTTTGAACAAAAGCGACTTTACCTTAGGACGAACGTTGTGCGCACCAACACCGCCGGGGGGGGGGGGTCTTCGCAATTGCTTCTTCACTTCACTAATAGGATAATAGACAAAGAAAAGGAGAAGAGGCCCCGTCGGACATGTGGTCTCTCCGAATGCTCCAGTCTCTCTGAATTCCCTGACCGGCCTGGGTCAAAACAGGCCTACAGTCATGCCTTAGGCGTCTACGCTTTATTAAAACATTCGCCACGAGAGACAGGTAAAAAGGAAAAAAGGACCTTAGGACCACCTATTTTTAAAGTTGAATATGGAAATTTTCCTATAGGGTGGAAGGCCTAACTTCCCTATCCCGTTCTCCAACGGACGTTAAGGTTTGAACTGAAGATGCTCCTATATAGACAACGTCTTTTCCCGGTCTCAGTCAGGCTGATATTTTTACAATCAAAAGTTACGAGGGCGAACAGCAGTAATATTTGTAATATACATATATATATATATATATATATATATATATATATATATATATATATATATATATATATATATATATATATATATATATATATATATATATATATATATATATATATATATATATATATATATATATTATATATATATATATATATAGTCCAGTAATAGAGTAGCTGCATGGACATCTAAGAACAATTTATTTTGGTAGATTCCGAGGCTGAAATAAACGACAAAATCTGTAGGAATTACGATCTACAATGTCTTTTATGACGAAAATGTTAACGGGTATGGCAAAATGTAAGAGAAAAAAACAGAAAAAAATTAACGCCGAAATGAAATGTTCGATATGTTAGAAAAGTAAATGTAATAAAACTTGGACATAATAAACTAAGATGGTAGTGTAGAAAATAATGTATGAAAGCTAACTACAAATCCGTAGATAGTCAATGATAGTGACCTGCCCGTACCGTTGATAAAACAGGATCTGTCACAATTGCTGAATTTGCACCAAACATTTTAAAATTGGAAGTAAAAACAAAGACTTACGCGGATAAAAGCACGTGGCACTCAAGTACAAAAAAATCAGACACTTAATTGTGAATCTGACTCTCCCGTCATTACCAGAATGTTAATTATTAATTACTGTCCACTTAATGATTTTTCGCTTATTTAGTCAAGCGCGGAAAAAATCAGGTATAATTTTATTTTCTTAGTGACAGGAAATATGACAAGTAAAAAATGCGCCAAAGTTTCTTCGGCGCAATCGAGTTTTCTGTACAGTGTATAATGATGTATGAAACTCTCAGTCACGTCCCATGAAATTCTCAGCTGCGGCCCATGAAACTTTCAGCCACGGCCCGGTGGTTGCCCGTGTTGCTGGCACCTATAGCGGTGCCAGACACACTATCATGGTTAACTTTAAGCTTAAGTAAAATAAAAAAAAAAACTACTGAGGCTAGAGGGCTGCAATTTGGTGTGTTTGATGATTGGAGGGTGGATGATCAACATACCAATTTGCAGCCCTCTAGCCTCAGTAGTTTTTAAGATCTGAGGGCGGACAGAAAAGTGCGGACGGACAAACAAACGCCCATCTCCATGAATATTTTCTTCTTCCTCACAGAAGCCACTGAATAGAGGGTGGGTGACAGAAGGTAAGCTGGCCATGACATAGCTGACCAAAAGGGTCAATACAGGTTTCAGAACTCTCGGACGACTATTTTCTGCCCCACCTGTATGTGTTACAGACTGAACAATATTGAACGGAAAGTAATGACAGAAGTGCTTGGGCAATCTTCAGTTCTACTGTACACGTCTCTGGCGTTCTGGCAACTTTTCATTATGAAATTGCTTCGCTCAAAAGAGAGAATTCAAATGGGCCACATGCACAATTCTGCGCCAGAGTTTTACTTTTACCCGTCTTTGTATTGTGTGAAATTCGAAGATTTTATGAGAATTCGTGAGGTGATGTCATATTTTGTCATGTTTTTTGTTCAGCTAACAAGGGCGAACAAATTTATTTTCCATCTATGGCTACTTCCTTATGTAAGAAGTCGAAATGGCAGAGAACAATAGAGGGACCTGAATAGCTCGTTAGTAAATTGCAGACGAAAGGGAGTTGGTGGAGAGAGAGAGAGACGAGAGAGAGAGAGAGAGAGAGAGAGAGAGAGAGAAGAGAGAGAGAGAGGCGCCATACGTCCCCATGCGAATATTCCTTCATCACAACAATTACTGTGCAATAGGTGAGCAATGAACCCTTCTTCCTTTCCCGCACGTCAAAAATTCTTCGCTCGACTGTTTTTCCCATGTGGATTTCTATGTTTGGCTGATGTGTCGTTGTCTTTTTTCGGCTTCTTTGAGATTTATCCTCTCTCTCTCTCTCTCTCTCTCTCTCTCTCTCTCTCTCTCTCTCTCTCTCTCTCACACACACACACACACACACACACACAAGTATCGGAGAGCAAGTTATATTGATGAGGGACCTAATAAACTCCACAGAGATATTCCAGCTGCAGAGTATGTCTTTCTTACAAGAATGGTTGCTAGTAAAATAACATAAAAAGCATACTAGAAATTGCCGTAAAAAAGAATACTTTCTGGATAAATTCTAATAGGCATTTTTTTAATATTGCTAATTTGAATGCACTCTTATTGTACTTCTATCATTTGTGGGGTCATAATGGATTATTATACCTTAGCATACTTCAAACTATGTTTGGAAAGACATGATTGAACGAAATCTCTCTCTCTCTCTCTCTCTCTCTCTCTCTCTCTCTCTCTCTCTCTCTCTCTCTCTCACCGTCACCCAGTACAAGACTACAAGACAATCACAGCCACTAGTTTAGGTTAAGTTCTGGTTTAATCTGCGTGTGTTTAGGCGATTACTACTGGATACACTTTTCCGAAAACAGCAAAGGCTATATCATTTCATTTAACTTAAAAATTGAATTTTGAAAAAGTGAGAAATGAAAGAACTGTATTTTTTAAGAAAATTAGTTTCCTTGTCGAATTAATGTCTCAGCTGAACCGGCTGCTTGTGGTTGAATATTTTTTTCAGCCTACAGAAGCCTCACCTTATCTTGTTACTTACTGTTTTTAATCGGCTTATCTAACAGCGATAAAGGAGACTCTCTTAAAATAATACTTCATTTCATCCCGAATTTCATACATTCCAGCCTATATAAAGAGTTAAAACCCACTCATAAACAAATACACAGATGGTATATAAGGAAAGCAACCCTATATTAATATAAACCTGCAGAAAATAGGAATGGCAGTGCCTTCAACCTACACCTCCCCCAATAGTAAAATGCTACACGCACACACACAGCACACACACACACACACACACACACACACATATATATATATATATATATATATAATATATATATATATATATATATATATATATATATATATATATATATATAATGTATCACTGAATCATGAAAATATGGAACGTGATGAATATATAAAGATAAAATCCACGAAGGAAACGGAAACACTGGAGTGCTGCGAGGCCTTTCGACACTTACGTCCTTTACTTAGTCTGCTCAGTAAAGGACGTAAGTGTCGAAAGGCCTCGCAGCATTCCAGCGTTTCCGTTTCCTTCGTGGATTTTATATATATATATATATATATATATATATATATATATATATATATATATATATATATATATATATACAGAGCAATTAAAATGTATAAAACGTTACTCATTTCGTATGTATAGCAGCGACAGTATTCACCATACCGTCTGCCACTGTTCTCCTTTGTACCCTTCCTCTTCTATCCGCCGAAACCAATCACCATCATTTTCCCACGCACCGTTACTGCAGTATCTTAAAAAGCCTCCAGAACAAACGTCACAAGGTCCCACGAGGGGAGCATTATTGAATTATTTTCAGCTTTGCTCTGTCGCTTCTCAACACCCACTTCGTTCCTTCTCCCTTTTCATCTTTTTCCTCAACTTAACTCCGTTCCGCCTGCACGGTGGGTCACGTGGAAGACCCCTTTGGTTCCTCATACGTTACAACACACTTGGAATGCAGTTCCTATTGCTATAGTGCAGAAAGCTTTACCTAACACTTCGAAATGTTGGGGTCAAAACGTATGATTGTATTTTTTTACCTTTTTAAATATATCACTTTATTTTCAATATTATTATATTCATCAATATTTTGCTGTTGTTTTTGGTAATTGCGGTGTTGGTACTGATGTAAGTGTTGGCGTCAGATTGCACACGCATACACGCATGCACCCAAACGCACAAACACATACAAATACACACACGTCCTGACATATGCAAGCGTACTAAGAGGTTACTTTGGCTAAAAGTTCAACAGTACGAGTCTGAGGCTATATCTTTATATTTACCTCATGGCATCACCACTTCTTAAAGAATCAGTTATGCCCCGGTATATTTTGTCACCAGATCATTCCTTTGTCGTAGTCCAGTATTAATTTTATCAATATTCTGTTAACCAGAAGCATGTTTTTAACAAGGTTTTATGGACACTGAGAAATCTATTGTGTTGTCGCGTTGTCTTCCAGGCATATTTTCATCAAAAATGATAAGAAAGTAATGTACTTTTAAGCAACTTTGAATTAATGTATATAGCTGTAAATATGTCGTGGTGTCCTATTATTATGCTTTCCTCAGCTTATTTTACCGACCAATGTAGTCATAACAGCCATAATAGCTAGAAACATCATTGCTCTATTATCACAGATATCAGTATATACTATCTACAGTACTCCATTCTTATTGCATAATACAACAGATCAGACAATATATTTCTCGGTTTCATAAAACCTCGTTGAAAACATGCTTGTGCTTAACAGAATATTGATAAATGGCTACTGTAGTATTACAGAGGGATGGTGCGGGGACAAAATATACCGGGCATAACTGACTCTTTAAGGAGTGGTGATGCCCTGAGTTAATTGTATGAATGTAGTCTCAAACTCATTGTTGAACTTCAGCAAAAGTAATCTGTTAGTTCCCTAACCTACGTCCAGACGAGTGTGTGCGTGTGTGTTATCTGATACCAACACTTACGCCAGTGTGTATATATATATATATATATATATATATATATATATATATATATATATATATATATATATATATATATATATATATATATATATGTATATATATATATATGTATATATATATATATATATATATATATATATATATATATACATACACGTGTCTGTATTATATATATATATATATATATATATATATATATATATATATATATATATATATAATCAATCAGTAAGCTACAAATGTCCTTTAATATCCAATTCGCTCTACCTCGGAAATAATACATTTTCATATATGTTACCGAAGGGGAATTTTTTAGTTGATAATAAGTTCGTCGTCTCGTGGGCTCGAACCAGCGAAGGACAAGAACTCAGGACTACAGTGGACGCATTAACCCACGCGGCCAGTCATATATATATATATATATATATATATATATATATATATATATATATATATATATATATATATATATATATATATATATATATATATATATATATATATATATATATATATATATAGAAGAATCGCAGGGGAAACAGACCCGACAAACATCTCAGGTTGAAGAGGTAAAGGCACGTATGTCTCTTACAAGAACAAGTTTATTCGGCCAACGTTTCACATCACATGATGCATCCTCAAGGCTGGAAATTACAGACAATAAATACTTAAAATGTCACTTCCACAATGGGAAAAGCTTCTTTAAAAATTTTTAAAAATTTACAACTACAAAAAAATTAAAACAAGAACTTGAAAGGAACACCTACCAAGGCAAGAGCTAAAAAGTGACTAGAAAGACAGGGAGGAAATAAACAAAGAAGCTTTTCCCATTGTGGAAGTGACATTTTAAGTATTTATTGTCTGTAATTTCCAGCCTTGAGGATGCATCATGTGATGTGAAACGTTGGCCGAATAAACTTGTTCTTGTAAGAGACATACGTGCCTTTACCTCTTCAACCTGAGATATATATATATATATATATATATATCTATATATATATATATATATATATATATATATATATATATATATATAAAACATTCATTGTAATTCTTTTCAGTTTTCGAACAATGGTCCCTCTCCAGTCGTATATATATATATATATATATATATATATATATATATATATATATATATATATATATATATATATATATATATGAACTACAGGTGATCCGCTGTTTTATTAGTTCTAGTCCCTTTTGTTTCTTATTTCCTTCCTTTTGTATTCTCGTCCCTACAACGAAATGTTTTTGTTTTCCCTCAGTCGTATCCTCTTTATCGTGCTGAAACAACCGTTTCTTTTCCATTTCTCTTTCCCGTTGTTTTCTGCTGTATTGTCCTCAGGTGAAGCTCGTCTCCTTTTGTTAAGACTATCAGTTGGTTTTTGCACTCTACTTTTATCCTGATTCTTTATTATGTCAAAATGAAAGAAACCGTTTTTAGTTTTACAGAAGGGTCTTCAGTCTGCACGCCCTGTCAAATCCAAAATGGTTGAACTGTTCTTATTTCCAAAGCTTCACTGATATACCACTTTAGTTCGTCTGGTATCCTTTTTCCCTCAATGAGTCTCTCTAGCTTCAAAATCCCGAGACACTAAATGCGGTTTGTTCACTATTTCTTGTGAGTTCTCAAAGAGATTGGCACAAAATGCCAAGGCAACATAAAGGTTACATTCCACCTTACCTTTCCATCGAAGTCGCTGAGACAGATACCCCAGTGACAATGTCTACGAATTCGCCTGAAAGTTTGCTTCCTAAGGAAATGATTTCCCAAGGAAATGAATTCCTGAGGAAATGAATTCCTAAGGAAATAAATTCCTGAGGAAATTAATTCCTGAGGAAGTGAAGACGTATTAAGGTTGTTGGTCTTTTTTGTGAATTTGTGAGGCTAATCTGATTCTTTGTCTCTCATTTTATTTACTACTCACAATTCTTCAATTATCAACATGAATTATTATTCCTATGAATTTCAAATCAATTGTGTCATGTGGTTCAGCTGTCAATCTACTTCGGGATTTTCTTTTATTGCTTTTTTATTGTAACTTATGATAAGTTTACATTCGCAATCCAGGCTTTTCACACACCCATGAAAAATATTACCGAAATAATGAGGAAAAGAAGGAAAAGTTTCTTCGGCACAATCGAGTTTTCTGTACATCGTATAATCAAGGCCACCGAAAATACATCTATCTTTCGGTGGTCTTGGTATAATACTGCATGATCCGTGGCCCATGAAACTTTAACCACGGCCCGGTGATGACCTGTCCTATATCGTTGCCAGATGCACGGTTATGGCTAACCTTTGCCTTAAATAATATAAAAAAAAAATTACTGAGGTTAGTGGGCTGCAATTTGATATGTTTGATGATTGGAGGGTGGATGATCAGCATACCAATTTGCAGCCCTCTAGCCCCAGTAGTTTTCAAGATCTGAGGGCGGACAGAAAAAGTGCGGACGGACAGACAGAATCGGCACAGTAGTTTTCTTTTCAGAAAACTAAAAAACAGGAATGAGCCGCTTTCATCGACGGTCGCAAGAAGTTTTGCAGATTGTAAAAGTGACATGTGTTATATAAGTACATTGTTTTTTGATGGAACATTGTTTATATACGGGCAGAACTCACGCATTATCTACCTCTGTTTTATATATATATATATATATATATATATATATATATATATATATATATATATATATATATATATATATATATATATATATATATATATATATATATATATATATATATATACATACATACATATATATACATATATATATATATGTATACATATATATACATATATATAATATATATATATAATATATATATATATATGATATACATATAATATATATATATATATTATATATATATATATATAAAATATATATATATATATAATATATATATATATATTTATATATATATATATATATAATATATATATATATAGATAGATAGATAAACAGATAGATATACACTTTGTTTTTTGCCAGACATAGATATTATTCTTAAAAGATCGATCATCGTAAATGTTTTTTTTTTCTTTCCCGACATCATCCGCGAAAAAAGTTGAAGGAAAACTTCCTGCGAAAAAAGTTTCCACTGTCAAAGAAACTGATGAACTTTGCAGCGATTTAGAGATTCCAAAAAAAGTGAATAAATTTAAATGTGGATGACAGAAAATCTTGTGTTCTTCCTGAGCAGCCACAACGAGAATCAATCACGATAAAACAAGTAAATGATGCGCCGAAGTTTCGTCGGCGTAATAGAGTTCTCTGTACAGCGTATAATACTGTATGAAACTCTCAGTCACGGCCCATGAAATTCTGAGAAGCAACCCGCAAAACTTTCAGCCACGGCCCGGCGGTTGCCTGTGTTGTTGGCACCTACAGCGGTGCCAGACGCACGATCATGGCTAACTTTAACCTTAAATAAAATAAAAGCTACTAAGGCTGCAGGACTGCAACTTGGTATGTATGATGATTGAAGGGTGAATAATCAACATACCAATTTGCAACCCTCTCGCCTTGGTAGTTTTCAAGATCTGAGGGCGGACAGAAAAAGTGCGGTGAGACAGACAAATAGCCAACTCAATAGTTTTCTTTTAGAGAAAACGAAAATGGAATGAAACTGAGCTATCGCATGAGAGAGAGAGAGAGAGAGAGAGAGAGAGAGAGAGAGAGAGAGAGAGAGAGAGAGAGAGAGTTATGGAAAAAGTAAAAAATCCGGAATTTTATGGGCTACCGTTTTATAGAAAAATAGTTTTCCCTTCACCTACTCTCTAATTGTTATCCAGAAAGATTTGATTCATAAAAAAGTTATGATGGTATTTTGTAATTTCCTTGATGTCAGACATACCAGCTATATTTGCATATGGCTAAATCATTAATATTCACAGTGTGTATGATGTCATGAATATAATTATGAATATTATGACAGCATTACCACGTAGAACATCCTTATCCATATATCGACCTATTAATGAACTAATGAACGAAATTTGTGCTAAGCATTCCGATGTCTTTAACACTGTGCTGTGAATATCGCTCAAACATTCCTTCCGGGAAGTAACTTTGGAGTTCCCGTCTTCTTTTTGTTATTGTCTATTCTTTTCAGTTTAAATGAATAAGTATATTAATGTCGCAATTAACAAGGGGCCTTAATTTAGTTTTGAGTTCTTTGTCATATAATTCTTTTTGTTTTTTCTCCCCCCTAGATTATATTCTTAACTTGAATTACAGGAATAAGTTCATTTTTAATTATGTCTGAATTCTACGGAAGATTTGTCTATAACCTAATCGTATATAGTCTTACTGCAAAAATATAGAAGGCGTCATTTTGGTTACGAGTGACAAAATTACGCACTTTACGAGCATAGTTCAGAATCTTTGCTATGTTAACAAAATGATAGCACATTCGCTACAGCGAAGCTATGGTGGTTGATAATATTAAGCCAAAATAATATCACATCTCCACGTAAATGGAACGTTAATAACGAAAGCTGTATATCAGGATGGTCTAATTGAATAGGACCAATTTCATCTCTTTCTTGTTTCCCCTCAGCGAAGAAAGCTCTATGATTAGGTCCTAACAAACTTAGGATATATTATGATTCAGACATAATGGGCCTCTGGTAACGGTTTTATGGGCCCGGAAAGGCAGCTTGACTGACATCGTGCGATATCATTTCCTCTTTTGTTCTTTTCTTCCGATGCCGTTCAGGCATCCTTTAGCAGATAAAATTTCCTTGTCTATCAAAGTTAACTCGCCGGTTGGGGCGAGTTAACTGAATGTACTAATTTCCTGACGGCCTGAGATGAAGTGAAATGAAACAAATTACAATGTTATTGTCTTTTAAATAAGAGTAGATCCTACCTGCCTCCAATTATTTTTCACTCACTTTTCAGTCACTAACAGAATTTATTCCTTTCCCAGGGGTGACATGTGGAAAAAATCTGACGGACCACTTGATGATGTTGCTGTATTCGTTGAAGATAAAGTGATACAATCAGAAATACGCAATTTTTATCATCGTTTCTACCAACAGAACAACGCAACAGAACAACATAACAAGGAGATAGGACAACAGATAACAATATATTACCAGACTAATCTTAACCAGGAATACAACAACAACAGCAGCATCACCAAGAAAATGATTAAGAAGGGAGTCAAGCCACGAGCCGTCTACTGTACACCAACATAAACATACGGGCATATTGCAAGCACAACCTATTGGTATCCCTTGTACTGAAGAACAGCACCTGTGGAACCAGGCCGAAGGAGACGACTACCAATGTGGTTTATGAATGTATTAGCCCCGAGGAGGAATGCAGACCTTCCAGTGGAAGCCATATCTGTGGGACATCAACTACACTTAGACGAAGATTAACTGCACACAGAAACACGGGTGCCATCCTTCAACACTACACAGACAAGCACAAGAAATCATCATTACAAGACCTGATAGACCGCACCAGAATAAAATACAAATGCAATACATATCGGGGCTTGACAACAACAGAGGCTGTGTATAACAACGAACACGCCCACACTAAACATCCAGGTACAGGAGACAGGGTCAAGGTCATCACCAAAACAAGCCCCGCCCAAACACCACAGACGAAGAAATTAATAATTTTATCAGCAGTATAAAAAGCAGAAGTAAAATGTTAACTAATACAATAATGTAGTTATTCTATGTAAATAACATATTATGAAAATATATATAATGTAAATAATTAACCAACCCCTAGGAAAATAAGCACTGCAAATAAAAGTAATAGCAGACCCCCAATCCCAAACTGTCGTCCTATTGGAGCTTTAAACAGAATGGAGGATGTTACTGTGACGTAGTTCTTGCTTGACAAAGCCTGCGACACAGACGAAACGGACTGTAGCAAGTGAAATAAATGGAAACCACACCTGGACTGTGTGTCCTTATCCAGAATATTGAAGGATTGAAAGCAGAAGTGAGAAAATATGAAAAAGTTAGTAACAAAGAAGTCAATACCAAAGAGAAAAACTCTGCCCACAATATATATATATATATATATATATATATATATATATATATATATATATATATATATATATATAATGTATGTACATATACATACACACACACACACACATATACATATATATATATATATATATATATATATATATATATATATATATATATATATATATATATATATATATATACTGTTAGGTTTCTCTGTTGTTAATCTGAAACAGCCTTGTTTCATTCATTAAACTGTACTCCTGTTTTGTGTGAGAAGGCGAGGTTACGTTCGTCTCTTTGTTTTTATTCATGTCAGGTTTTGGGAAGGCAGATCAACTGGTTCTCGTGATGCAGTCGAGAACCTAGTTGTTGGTGATGGTCTTGATACGGCAGGTGTGGTTCACCTAGTGATCGTCAAGGAGAACGTCAACCCAGCTCCCGAGGTCGAGGTGGTGACCAAACCATATGGTTTCCAGTTTTGAGGAGATATTATCCTTCTGGGGCAGCGAAGTGGCTGTCGCATCGACGCTGTCCTGGTCATTGGCGATGTCTCGGCAGTGTACGATGGTCGTCCTTGAGGATCGTGGATTGTGGTTCTGCATGGTTACTCTGTTTATAATGATATGGTCATTACATTAAGATATGTTGGAGGAGCAGTGTATGGCTCCAAGTAATTATTATTATAGTTTATTTCACTTTGCGTGATATATGATGGTACATCACCTGATTATTAGTGAGGAGCAAAAGTATGGCTCTTATTGTTATTGTAATTTGTGATGAGCAAGTGTAGGACTCGTAGTATTATTATTGATTATTATTGGTAATGAATAAGTGTGTTTATATGGTTATTGGTTTATTCATTGCTGCTGTTTAATGTGTTTATTTTAGTTAACTGTTGGTTAACTGTTGATCGTTTAAAGTTAACTGAATTCATTTGTAATTTATGATAATTAACATTTATGCCATCTGTGTTTCCCAAAACCTGGACTAATTGTAATTACTGTAAATAACTTAGGTTAATAAATTATACTCTTAAGTATTTTCTGTTGCTCCCTCCTCCTTGGGTTGTTGCAGTCTATCAGTCTATTCCAGTCCCATTTTTATTTATGGTTTATGAATCTGGTGGTCACGACAATATATATATATATGTGTGTGTGTGTGTGTGTGTGTGTGTATGTGTATATATATACATACAGACGAATGTGTATGTGTGTGTAGAGAGAGAGAGAGAGAGAGAGAGAGAGAGAGAGAGAGAACGCTTCCACAGTTTTCAGCATGAGAACAAGTTTCTCAATTTTCCAAGTGTGTGAAGGGGAGAGAATGTGATTATTCATTAGTTAAACTCTGTATGTCCTTCAATTTCCATAGAAAGAAACTTCTCGGTTTTCTCATCAGATGAAAGGAGAGAGGGAACCAGCCTTGTAACTCTGTTATTACAGTGAGATGACACATTACGTTGTCTGGAGATATTTTAATACATCTTCTATCTGGAGAGGGATGCACTTTTCAAAGTTCTTTATATATATATATATATATATATATATATATATATATATATATATATATATATATATATATATAATATGTGAAATTACACATTACGTTGTCTGGAGATATTTTAATACATCTTCTATCTGGAGAGGGATGCACTTTTCAAAGTTCTTTATATATATATATATATATATATATATATATATATATATATATATATATATATATATATATATATATATAATATGTGAAATTTTTTATCACACCGTGATTTATATACAATCATGAAGCTACAAATGTCGCTTAATATCAAATTCACGCTGCCTCGGGAATATCTCCGATGGAGAATTGTCGCCGAAGGGGAATTTATATGTGATAAATGAATTGGTACCGCCGGGAGACGGTACCAATCCATATATCAATTATATAAATTCCCCTTCGGCGACAATTCTCCATCGGAGATATTCCCGAGGTAGCGTGAATTTGATATTAAGCGACATTTGTAGCTTCATGATTATATATATATGTGTGTGTGTGTGTGTGTGTGTACAGTATTTGTATATATATATGTGTGTGTCTGTTTGTGTGCCTGTGTGTGCGTGGGATGGGAGGGTGTGTATGTGCTTTCTTGTTTAGGTGTATACACAATCATCCCATACTGAACTACAACATACCCAATTCGCTGCTTAACGCAATAAGGAGACAATGATTATGTCAGGGAGCAATCTTAAATGACCTTCACTGTCCTAATGGACACTGCTCTCTCATTTGTCAGGAAATTTTTTTTCGCGAAGAAAGTTGTTTTTGAAAATAATCCGCTTTACGTTTAAGGTTTTTGTGGCTTAAAATTTCTATCATTTGATATGATTTCTCTTTTCCCTTCATAACAACAATACACTTTATAATCCACAAGATGATAATTTTTTTGTCAAAAGTGACATGTAGGGGATGTAAATACAATAATAACATTTATCACTGACTATGCAATTCCAAGTCACGAATAACGATAGTTTGAAAGAATGTGAATATATATTTCATTTACTTAAATGAATTTGATTTTATGTTTATAATTATTTGTTCATATCATCATTCCTATTTAACAAAAAAGCTAGGGGCGGATCTAAATACTGGGGTTTACCTTATAAATTAACTCGTTTGATCGCTTCATTGTCTCATGTTTAATTTTGCGATACAGATTTTCTTGGCAATAGAAGAAACAGACACTTTCGTAAGTCAGCAAACACAGTATTGATTTTCCCTACACGTACCCCCAAAAACACACAATCATTATTTTCTGATGCTAATAAATAAAAAGCATTCGTGGGAAGCACTTGTTAATGAAGTGAACATGATTATCACCGTTAAAAGTAAAGCAAAGAAACATAATATGTTAGTAAAGGAAGCATTGTTTTTTTTAACTAAAGGGCACATTATGCCCTTTAGATAAAAAAAAAAACAATGCTTCCTTTCCTAACAATATTGTGAAAATAAAAAAATAAAAAACCAAACACTTATTGCGACAAAAACAGACAAAAGAAAAAAAAAACCTTAAAGATAAGAGAAATAAAGGTAAGCAATGCACCCAGAATGGGACCTCCGGAGGACTGGAGGACCCTTCCTTCCCCTCTCCAAGATGGAATCCTCCTCCGGACATAAAGGCCAGTTCTTGTCACACCGGCTCTCTTTTTCCTTTCTAGCAAAACTTCATCGACACACGCAGTTGATATATTAGTCTTTGAGAGAGAGAGAGAGAGAGAGAGAGAGAGAGAGAGAGAGAGATAGAGAGAGAGAGAGAGAGAGAGAGAAAGAGAGAGTTTTATAACTTATTGATCTTCGAGGAGTTTGTTGTGGTTTCCATGATATATATATATATATATATATATATATATATATATATATATATATATATATATATATATATATATATATAAATATATATATATATATATATATATATATATATATATATATATATATATATATATATATATATATATATATATATATATATATATAAACTCATTTCATGCTCATCTATAAACCTTGAAAAATTTTGAGTGAATTTGCAGCAGTGACGAATTCCACATCAGCCGTTTCACCTACCACACCGGAAGCTCTTTAGTAACTCGACGACCACCCCCACCGCTACCGTTTACAAACACGGCACCAATCACATCCATTTACCACTTCATGAATATTTTGGTCCTGACATTCCGATATCGCTTCCAACTTATATACCAGTACCTTTTCGTACTTTTTTTTTTTTTATTCTTCTCCCAACCTCGGAATTATTACTAATTTGCACAAGCTTTTCGTGACCCGTACTTATAAACTTTCATCAAAAAGAGTTGGATCACAAACACCTTCAAAAATTCCAACATTTGCTTCCACACCTCTTTACTCTCGCGACGCTCTCGTGGGACTCCTCTTTTCCCTGTCTACTCTTTTCTGCAGTTCTGCTTTCTCTTCCTCCCACCATCCGTCACAATTTCTCCTGTGGCAGCGGAAATCAACCACTGCTATACTTTCAACATCCCGATTAAGGCCTAATGAGGCAAAGCGGCTCACTCTCAACTCTGGATTTTCACAAAATTCTCAAAATTTACACCATTTTCAGCCGTGTCTCTTCAGTATTATCAACACATCACTAAATTCTCGATAACTATCAACCAGTCTGCAGACTGAAGGTTTCGTTTACAATAATATACTCTATAATTTATACACACACACATTATATAATATATATATATATATATATATATATATATATATATATATATATATATATATATATATATATATATATATATATATATATATGTGTGTGTGTGTGTGTGTGTGTGTGTGTGTGTGTATAAATCCTAGAGTATATTATTGTAAAAGAAACCTTCAGTCTGCAGACCGGTTGACATTTATGAAGTGTGAAATGGGTGTGACTGGTGCCGTGTTTGTAAACGGTAGCGGTGGGGGTGGTTGTCGAGTTGCTAATGAGCTTCCGGTGTGGTAGGTGAAACGGCTGATGTGGAATTCGTCACCACTGCAAATTCACTCAAATTTTTTCAAGGTTTAAGGATGAGCATAAAATGAGATATATATATATATTTATACATATTCATATATGATAAAATTGAGAGCTTCAAGAACACAAAGGAGACAGAAGCAGCAATTTTATGGTAATGAAACCAAGCTACTTTATTTTATAAAATAAATATCGTTCTTTGTCTCTCACAATTATAATGACTTTAGTCTCATTAGTAGCGGCTCCTAAGGACAAGACACCGTCCTGGCATAAGGCCAGAGTATTCTAACAGCACCAATCTGGGCTCACCTCCCGCCATACTAACCTACACCCACCAGCTCCCCCTCCCCTCCCCACCCCCTTCGCAGTGAAACCCCTCCGCAGGCCGTGGCTCCTGGGCTAACTGGCTTGAACGATCCCAACTGATGAGGTTTACGAGCGTCAGTAACTCCCGCCATACCGTTTGTTACGCGAAAGGCAGTGGGGGTTATTTGTTACCCCAGTCGAGTTCGTTTGCGTTGAGGCTTTTGCCTCCGAGAGATGATTTAGGAGAAAAATTGTCAAGCTTTTATCTTCTAATGAAAATCTACTGTCTCTGGTTTTCACAATAGTTTTTATTTTTTTAATGCTCTTTGCTTCTGTTGACTAGGCATAGAGTTGTGAGTGGAAAACGGCAGAATGCACATCTTTCGACAAATTATGCTTTAAAAGCATAATATATTTCATGCAAGTCCGTACTTAGGTAAGGCATATATCAACTAAATCGCTGTCATTATTGATAATCTTAATTTATGATATTGATTATCGTTTAACTTTGGGATATTTTTAATAGTTTACGCATGTTTTCAGTAGAAAGAAAATTATTCTCTTAGCATTTTGTTTAATTTTTTGTGGAGGCGGGGGGAGGGCCGGGTAAACACGTAGTTCGATAAAGACATTGAAATGACATCTTCAGAATAAGGTTGTATTTTACTTTTACTGAAAAAAAATCGAGATATGATTACCAAGTGCAATAAAACAACTTAGATGACTAAATTCACGTGCAACTAGCAATCATACCACCGATTATTGCACATGAAAGTAAAAACTGCCTCATTTAGGTATTTTTCTGATTACCTAACATTCGAAATGGAGGTAGTTTCAATTTAGCAATGAATGTAAACTATCACCCTACCCAAACAGTACCCATTATGGTGCAGTTGTATCAAAATGATATTGGCTGGAGTCGATCCCAGTCATTGAATTTCGTTATCAATTGCACCCTGTAAGACCAGTTTTCACATTTCATTTTTATCTTCAGTTTCTCATTAACCAACCATATTTTTACATTTTTAGTAAAAATCATAAATCTCTCTTTAGTGGCAGTTAGAAAATGCAACCTCTGGAAGCATTGTTGTAAACATGAAGCAAGAGCGAATAATTTGTTGATGCGTATGTCTGCTTAGCATGTTACATAAAAGCTTGAGGTCTCGGGTATATCGTACTGCAACTTATGACGAAAGAACTTGGCCCGAGGGAGGGATCCGTGGAGAGGCGATAGTAGACTAGGTATGCCACCAGTCCCTCATATTACTGTAGACCCAGCCTTCAAATCCTGCCAACCTCCGGGATTCCTAATATCAGGAATTTTGTGAAAGTAAGAAAAGAGATATGCGACGAGTAAATTCAGTAAGATTAACAACGTCTCAAGGGGATTCTCGTAGTCAGAACAAATATTACAGATTATTTCAGTTGGAGGTAATTTGGAAAATTTCACTGAATTTCAAAAATGGAAAGCTCAGATTAAACAAATAAAAGACAATACAGTTATTAGATAATTTCAGTAAATGAAGAGGGTTTTGAAGTCTTTGAAACAAATTACAATTTTTATTATAAAAACTTAAACCCCAAATACAATACAGCTCACATGATGTAACGACTATAAAAATGAATGCGCACCCAGTATACATCTAAAGCTGATACGCATTCTGGTAAAAATATTTGATAAATGAAGCAAATGTACCTCTGGCTGAAAGTGAACGGCAAAGGATATTTATGAGGAAATGATAAAAGATTTATGGAAGGTTGAATTATAGGCAAGAGAGTTACAAGAAAAAGTGAACATGAAATAAGGCACATTTATACACAAAGATAAATTCAGACAAATGCTACGCCATCAAGATCACATGTGTATAGTGGTTAGCCAAAGAGCTGAAATACTGTACTCACTCGGCTGACGGAAATAAAGCCACAAAAAGGGGCTTCTGTCGAAATGGCCAAATGTTCTCGGTATGTCAAAGGCAAAAACGAATGACCATCAAACGTTCCTGAATGATGATCAACAACCTTGAGTGAGATCCTGGAGAATGTCCTCAGATAATTGTGTATCTGGGAAGTCCAAGGCGCTGGGGGAGAGTCATAAGTGTCCCTTTTTCGTAGGGGAGGGGGAAAGGGGGCGGCGGGCCTCCGCAGATTAGCTGGACGGGAATTTTTTTTTTTTTATGGAAGAGGAAGTGCAGGAGCTAACGGTGAAATAAGACGAATTTCATTGTTATTAATGATTCCAAGACTTCATAAATTAAATGTGCAGGAATAAAATCATGGCAAGATGATCGAATGGTTTTCAAGGATTCTAAAACCCAGTAGGAATGTTTTCAACAAAATATTGCGGGGTGATGTAATATATTAGAAGGAACAAATCAATGAAAACTAACTGAGGTATGATAACTATAGATATCTCTACTCATAAAAAAATACCTTCTTTTCACTAAGCTTAATTTGTTTTTTGTTGGGGGGGGGGAGGGCTTTGTGTGATGGGTAAATTCATTTGTATGGACGTATCAGTAAGGACTACAACAACGTCTAGAGGCCTAGTAACACACCGGAAAGGTCCTGGACAAGAATGGGGAGGCTATCAGGTGGACACCTGTGTATATTTATCACATCTTTCCTCTCTTTCTCCTAACGCTGGTCAGCAGGATATCGCCACAATGAATATTAAAAAGTTCTGACAGTAATTAGTTCTCACTCAAAGCAGGAATCCCACACTAATCCCATAAAATTCCTTACGTATCTTCTTATTCTGATGATAAATTTGGACGGATATATATAAAATGACTGCAACGTTGTTCCACGTATTCTCAGTCACTCCCATGGTAAAGTAACTTCGAAATTAAAGTGCATAATTATGTTTGTTTATGAAAGCATTTCAACGGAGATTGAATAATGTTGTCAGAAGTCTAGCGTGTTGTTTAGTGAGCAAATAGCATTGTTTTGGCCGCTGAATTTTATCATTTCATTTTTCACTGGCGATGCAAGCCGTAGGTTGCAGAAGATTATACTCCGATGTTTGCATCTTTTTGTTTTCTGTTTGCGAAACCTAAAGCCGTGCACAATTACTGGATAATTGTCATCGTCGTTTGTTTAACCATTCCCTGTGCTTGACTGCTCCTGATCTGCTGTTTGCTTTATTTGTGTGTGTGTGTGTGTGTGTGTGTGTGTGTGTGTGTGTGTGTGTGTGTGTGTGTGTGTGTGTGTGTGTGTGTGTGTGTGTGGGCATAAAATGATCTTTTTCTTGTAATTCAGTCCGGCCGATAAAATTTTCAACTTTCTTCTGAATATATTGCTTTTTCCCTATTCTGCATATATATATATATATATATATATATATATATATATATATATATATATATATATATACATACATATATATATATATATATATATATATATATATATATATATATATATATATATATATTTATTTATTATTATTATTATTATTATTATTATTATTATTATTATTATTATTATGCAGCTATCCTAGCGGTAGGAAGTTAGGAGTGGACGAGTAGCCTTGCGGGTTAAATGCAATACAGTTGTCACTGGTTCAATCGTACTACTACTGTCAAATCTCGGATGAATTCTTGGCTCAGAAATTTCTCATAACATGAAGTTACTATTATTATTATTATTATTATTATTATTATTATTATTATTATTATTATTATTATTATTATTATTATTATTATTTATATTTCTAATATAAATATGACTATTTATAAACGCATATGAAAAATAAAATATAGCAAGTAACGGCCCACTGCAATTCTAGTGGGACGTTACCGGCTATACTTTATTTTTCATATAGGTATATAAATAATTATACATTCATATTATTAAAACAGAACTACAGCTAACGGATTAATGATAACAATAACTTTGTTATGATAGATTTCTAAACAGAGAATTCATCCAGAACGGTCTTAATAAATGTCGGAGATGTACTGAATTATGAATCTGCAGATTAATAATTCACTACAGCTCTGACAATCGTTGAGGCATTTCTCGAACCGCAGCGAAACGCTCAAAACAATATGTTAAATTTCATGCGCTTTCGTAAGTAATAATTAGTAGAAGGTAATCCAATGAAAACGTTCTTGAGTGTGCGCAAACACTCCATTTGATGAAAAACATGTTTGAAAAATGATTATACAACCTCTCCTCTAAAGAGAAAAGAATCATTAATGAGATGTGATACTGTATTATAAATTAAAAAGCGCCGATGTAGCAATTACAATTTTTTTTTAAGAAATCAGGTAAGCAGTACCTTAAAAGCTAAATTTTATTTTATTTTTCTTGATTATTTTTATCCCGGCTCATTTTCCAAGGTGACAGGAAATTTAACATATCAAATTTAGTTCATCATCTAACTCTCGGAAACTATTGCAAGTGAAGTTCTCTGGTCCTGTAAGTTTTCTCTACTGCTTCATTTTCGCAGGTAAAGGCCAATCTTAATTATATCTGAATATGTTGAAACGTGCTTTGCAAGTAATTGGCGAGATTGGTGGCTATTTCCCGGTAATGTTTTTTTTTTTTTTATCTTAATTCCTTCCCAAAATAACAGTTCAATTTAAAAGAAAACAAAAGTGAGTTTTTTCCGAATCTCAGAAACTTATTTCACCCTCTCTCCGGTTCCTGAAAACCACTTGGTTGAAACTCCTAAACCCTACTGGAATTGTAATATAGAATTTGGGCCAAAGGCCAAGCTCTGGGACCTATGAGGTCATTCAGTGCAGAAAGGGAAACTGAGAGTAAATGAGGTTATAAAGGGGTAACAGGAGGAAAATTCTCGCAGTTGCACTTAGAAACTATTTGTTAGGTGAGAGTTCAGAGTAAAGTGGAAGAAAGATAATACGAACGGAGGTACAGTAAAAAGAATCACTGGTGTTGCTGCTAGGGGCCGAAGGGACGCTGCAAAGAACTTTAAGCCATGCTTACAGTGCACCACGTGAGGTGCACTAAAGGCACTACACCCTGACTCCCTGTACAGTGCCTAAACCCTATTGTTCATATATCCACTTCCGTCATCTTCTATTGCCGTTAATCGGAACAAAATACCTAGTTTGCTTCAGAAAGTGTTAAATATGTTTTAGCGTTATAAATCAGTGGTTACTGTTTCAGTGAACGTTTTCAGCAGGCGTTTTCTCTTTTCCATTTTTGATGACAACTGATCACAGGGTATTCGAAGGCGTCGTCATATGCTGAGGCAGAAATTTCTTTGGGAACGCGTTGGTGGGATCAGCGCTTCATTCACTGATCTTCTCAAATCATTTTGCACGGGCTCTTAAGCAGCATAAATTATCGATTGCTTGTCAACAGACCGGGATATTGAGAACTTTGTATCTGAACGTCGTTATTAAACTGCTCACTGAATCTATGAGTCTTTAGGCTGATGCAGCTAATCTGAGTCATTTTGGAATGAACTCATGGTCAGCGCGTTGTTGCAGTTCACGGTTCAGTTAATGGAATATCTAATAATTTCATATTTTTCATTAAGTATTTTACATTTATTCTTTTGTGGTTCAATTCATCCTATTGTTCACCGATGACACTGGTCTCTCTCTCTCTCTCTCTCTCTCTCTCTCTCTCTCTCTCTCTCTCTCTCTGTATTTGTGTAAGTATTTCTCAACGAATCAGAAAAAAAAGTATGCCTTAATTTTACCAGCTCTCCTAGGGCTGGCCCGAAGGATTAGACTCATTTAACGTGGGTAAGAACCAATTGGTTATCTAGCAACGGGACCTACAGCTTATTGTGGAATCCGAACCACATTATAGCGAGAAATGAATTTCTATTACCAGAAATAAATTCCTCTAACTCTTCATTGGCCGGCCGGAGAGTCGAACTCGGGTCTAGCGAGTGCTAGGCCACAACTCTACCGACTCGCCCAACGAAGAGCTTGTCGATTCTGCTTATTGTTAAGTTTCATAAAACAAGTTTAATCTTGACGCATTCTCTCGGGAAGTGGCTTTGGTGCTCCCATTTCTTTTTTCAAAATAAACCCACTATCCATTAGTCAATTTCCTTTACATACTCTTTCCTGAAACGAGAATATACATATACATATAAATTTCTGATTCACAACGGGATTAACCCCAAGTCTTTCAAATGATTTTATAGCGCTGTTATCTGATTTCCGGATAATAAGCAAGGGATCATTGTCCTAAGGAATGCAGCCGTTTATTAAAAGTTTTAGGGTTTTTATAGCGAAAATACAGTATGAGGTTGGGACTTCTCCGTGAAATATTTGGTTCAAGAGACCATTGTGATAAGGCACGTTTTAGAAACTTATTAGGATACTTTAATGGCAAAGGATGTATAGGAAAACAGCATAAGGAAATTATGGGGATATCGATCAAATATTATCTAATATTGTATACCTGTTTGAGAAGTCGTTGACTTAACTTGCAAGGAGGAAGGGTCTTTGTGTTTTAAGAACGATTAGTGAATGAAGTCAATTCGAAGTGACCGCAAATAAGGATGATTTACCCCTGGAATGATTAGAGAATATGAAAAATTTTGCTTTCCCTCAAACAGGAATGGAATTCTTGTACCATTTAATATGAGAAACTTGACTGTATATTTTTTCTTATATCTTGGAGGGACAGTGTAAATTTGTCTTGTAGTGAACTTGGCCTTAAGTACAGTATGCTGAACTTTAATTTACGCAGCTTAAGTCAAAACAGACCTGGGTGTCTGCTTAAATGCATGACCTTCTCTTTGCTTCTTTTTGGATTAAGAAAGTTATGCACCTTTATGTTCTGGAAAATCCGATTGTCAGAATATTCCGGAAAGTGAAAACTTTTTTCTACTTGCTCAGAAGGCTTTATTCGTGCTAGTCGCCCAGCTCAACTAACCCCTTCCCAAAGCTTTATTTATCTTTCTTTCAAAATTACCCCTTCCCATACTCTTCCCCAGCCTCCTTAGACCTACCCATTTCTTCCTCGTACCTAGCTCCTCGTTGGGCCAGTGGGTTCCGTTCTCAGCTAACACTCTGCTGGTCGCGAGTTCGGATCTCCTACCGGCTAATGAAGAATTCGAGGAATTCATTTCTGGTGATAGAAATTCATTTCTCGTCATAATGTGGTTCGGATTCCACAATAAGCTGTAGGTCCCGTTGCCAGGTAACCAGTTGGTTCTTAGCCACGTAAAATAAAACTAATCCTTTGGGACAGCACTAGGAGAGCTGATAATCAGCTCAGTGGTCTGGTTAAACTAAGGTACACTTAACTTAGCTTACACATGTCCAGTTCAATGGCCCTCTGCCGTCCCTTTCCATTTTTGGCCATTCAGAATCCCATTTACAGACACAGGTCGTCATGAAATAATTATATGTTGTAGGTTGCTCAGTCTCTTCTTACTTTCATCTAATGTGGTTTTATTCTTTAATGTATTTAATGGAGGTAGCTCATGCTTCACGAAAATTTATAAACAAAAGGAACAAACGAAAAGGTTTTGTGAAACCTCTCTCTCTCTCTCTCTCTCTCTGCAGTTCAGCTTTCCGCAGCACAGGTATTTATTATGTAGTCCTCCACAGTTTCTTTTTTTTTCTTAAGATTCAGACGCCATCCACTTCTTCTGGAAAAGTGTGTCAACATGCACGTCGCTCGTTGACCGGACGTGACTAGTTCGTGTTTAATTCTTTTTACGAAATATGCATATAGACATATCGTACGAATGCGCGCATATAAATAAATGCTGATATATTTATTCAAAGAAAGAGAGGGAAAATGATATAATACATGCAGAAGAAAATTAGAATGAAAAGATAAGAAATGAGCAATACCTTCGAAAGCTGAATAAATTGTATCAAAGTGGTTAGCCATCAGCGCATTTACACCGTATGTCTGAATTTCGTAATTTGTATTAAAGATATTCTGTTCAATTTCAAAAACTAAATTAAGTGCAAGACTTAAAATGAGAGAAAAACTAAGTTATTTTGTGACCTCATTAGAATTCTATGAGTCTAAAATTTAAAATAAAGAAATGTCTCAAGATACTGAACGATAACTCGAGAGACGAACAAGCAATGACATTATTATTATTATTATTATTATTATTATTATTATTATTATTATTATTATTATTATTATTATTATTAAAAAAATAGTTTAACCAGACCACTGAGTTGACTATCAGCTCTCATAGGGCTGGCCAGCAATGACATTAACCGATGAACAACATTGTTGGGGGAGACATTCTTTTTCTCTTTCTACTTTTAAAAGCAACGGTTTGTTTCTCGTGCAGGTGGGCTGATGCCAGCACACTATCCCTTGGTGTGGTGGTGAAGAGCCAGAACACGTAATTGAAAAAATCTTTAATTATTAGGCTTAGCATGTTTACAAAACTCATAGCTGTGCTTGTAGCTTGAATTACGCCGGGAAGTATCGGAAGGAGAAGTTTTGTCATTATCTTTCAAGAATAATATGAAGAACCTGGTTGAAATAAAGCAGAATAAATGGTCATTATTTAGCGATGCGGGCCCTTCGTTACCTAAAACAGATGTGTTCTGATTCAGGTAGTGGTAAAACATGCTAACGGGGAACGGTAATTTCTAACTTTGACAAATAGTATCCGACAAGTGAATTAACTGTTGCTCTCATTGTTTGAGATGCTGACATCCTGTTAGGTCGTTGTGAAACTTGCAATCGCTCTTTTCTCGTTATCATGTGACTTCTGTTGTTATCAAAACTTCATTTAGGCATTAAATCACTCTGCCCCCGGTAAACGATACTCCAAATCATTGCTTTTCTGTTATTTGCGTGTATGAATCAGTAACTTGAAACAGGTGCCATAATTTTCTTGTAATCGACTCCAAAAACTTTACTTACTAACGGTCCATCCGCTTCAGAAACAATAAGATCTAACGAGCCCACTTTCCTCTTTGGGACTTTAATTAACACGATCGCTTGATATACGAGGAGTGCTGCTGCACAACTCTTTGGGAAGATTAAACAAATAACACTTTCTTTCTCTGCAATTACGCCGAAGTTCTGATATATTATCTCTGACTTATTTTCCTTTTCGAGAAACTCGTTGGTTAAACGGCCATTCTGTTAACTAACTTTAATTGTTTAGCTACTTGAAATTCTTTCCATCGTTACGTTTCTCTCAAGGCCCATTTGTCTATAGCATTAAGATGTTAGGTTTTGTTCTGTAAATGTTCGACTCCCCAATTCGTTCTTCCTGTTTCGTTCCCGATTTTACAAATGCAATCTGTCTAATTCTGTCTGCTGTTAATCTTGTGAATGTTGAGTCAAGTATATCTTAGTTTAACCAGAGTACTGAGCTGATAAACAGCTCTCCTAGGGCTGGCCCGAAGGATTAGATTTATTTTACGTGGCTAAGAACCAACTGGTTACCTAGCAACGGGACCTACAGCTTATTGTGGAATCCGAACCACATTACGACGAGAAATGAATTTCTATCACCAGAAATAAATTCCTCTAATTCTTCATTGGCCGGTCGGAGAGTCGAACGCTGGGCCAACAGCGTGCAAGCCGAGAGCTCTACCCACCCATCAAATGAAGAACTCATTTTCGTGAATGTGACACTGATAATGCACCATAAGGTAGATCTGACATAAATGTTTTGATAACCTTGTCTGAATACTTCATCACTTCAACTTGTGTGATAACATACTACCCAGGTCGTTTGCTTGTTGATTCTGATATGGCTGGCGCATTCACAGCTGGCTCTTTTGTAACCAACTCTGTGTGTATCTTTCTAGCATTAACTGTGTTTATATACTTATAAAATCTTACAATGTAAATTATATATGAAATACTAATTTCTGAAAAGGTAAAATAATTATCAATTTTAGGCTTTAAGGATTATAAAGGATTCTATTTATTGTTTCCATAATCTTGAAAAAACAAACGAAATGAGACCACAATAAAAACTGCAAGCGGAATCTCGAGAGATTTGTACTCCTCTTGAAACTGTGATTTTTCTTTGATGTTCGAACTGCATCAGGTGCGAAAAACTTCAGAGGTTAAATACTTTTCGTGTGTTTATTTGCTTTTCATTCACGGCCAGGCCAATCCTGAAATCCTTCTCACCATCATAAAATCTAGATATATCTATACCACAGGGAAAAGTGAAATACTGAGAGTAGGTCCTGGCCGGTTTCGGCTTTATTAAAAAGCCATGAAGAAGGGACTGTTACACAGTGGTAGAAAATCAAAATTTAAGTGCTGGGGGGACAATCAACTCCTGACAGGTGGCAGGGGTTGGAGCTATACAGTCATTTGCACCTTGGGTCAAGTATTCTGTTAACAAATCTGATTATCTCGTTTCCCTACACATCAACTACCTTCCTGGAAATGGAAACATTTAACAAATTCCCTCTGAAATTTATGGATGAAGTTTATACGTGCCTTGACTAATATTCTTGTTCTTATAAAAGCTTCCTTTTATAAAACTGAGCTCTGTGATGCTTCTTACCAATACAAGAAGGTTTCCACTTAATTACATCACGGAGGACACACAAATTTGCTGTGATGTTAATCCGATTCCGGACGAATGTTAAACTATTTACTCCTCATTAAGCTTTCCCTTGCGTTCAGGATTTTAGATATAAATGATGCACTAACGGTTGTTTTCCCTCTGAAGCATTTTCCAGTTGAACGGAACGACCTAATATTGAATGTATGCATATTAACACACATGCGCGCACACACGACTACAGACATACAAGCAGGTGTGTATAACTATATACAGTATATATACACATAGTTACGGATGTATATGCATATATCATTGATGATGGATACTTAGTAACCGTGAGTGATATATTAAATCTAAACATATTTTACGATCCCAGTGAGAAATTCCTCAACTATCTGAGCTGATAAACGAAACACCTTCAGTTCAAGCCTGCAAACGGATGATGAGGGGTCAGTCGAGAAGAAAGTAAAGATAAGGCAGTTTTAAATAGCCGCCAACATTTTCAGGAGCAGTTGTTGCACAGGACTCAAAAACTTGTAAAAGAACTTAGATAAAGAAGCAGGAAATAAATTTCAGAGATAAGAAGTGATACCACAACACTTGAGTTGCAATTAAATGAAAGGAAAGGAATGACCGACGTTCATGTTCTTTAATCTGATAGCCTAGGGTCATTAAGTCACACTGAAGATTAGACTGGAAGATGATATGGTAGAAAAGGGCTTATAAGAACTTTCTTGTTCGGTAAATTTATTTAAAACCATATTTAGGGGATTCAGCAGAGCCTCGATGGCTCAGTCGGTAGAGCAGCAGCCTAGGACTTCGTAGAGGTCCGTGGCGCGGGTTCAAATCCGCAGCTGACTGGTCAGAGAAGGCAGACACTTTGCTATCCGTGTAGACACCCCGGGATTACGTATGTAATCAACGGATAGGTTTGCTGAAAGCAAATGGGTGTTACAGACTAATACACACATAAACAAAGCCACTCCAACATCTTCTAAAAACATAACAAACACCTCACACGTCTCATACTGTCGACCTAACCGCCCAATTCTCCTCGCTGCTGGGAGAAAGGGAGCTGGGGATTGGTACAATACACGTACACATCGTACACATCGTTACCGGGGTCTAAGCAATGTCAGGCAGGGCAGCCGATCGAGGCTACGGCCTACCCCAACGCCAAATCAAAGTTCTTCGAAAAGAAGGCATCGTGCTTACCCCATATAAAAAATGGGAAAAAGCACGTTAAAACGAAGAAGAAGAAGAATTTAGAGGATTCAGCATAAGACAAATAGAATAAAAGATTCTACATTTCGTTCCTAGTGGATAAAGCCTCCAGATGGTTTCAGGGGCCCCCAAGAGATTTTTTTTGCCGCGCGGAACTCTTCCTTTGTTTATAAAAATTAATATTATAGGGAATACCAGTTTATTTATTTATATTTTCACTTATATTTTAATCTCATATGTTCGTATACTTGCTTACTCTCTTTCGAGATCTAATGTCATTCTATATCGAAAGTAATTGCCTACCATTGTTCGTCTTTGAAACCTATTAGCAGGTTACTATTCAATTTCTCTTAGTGTTGTTCTTTCTTCCTTTTCAATCGTCATTGCAAAATCTTTCTTTTATTTGTTTACTTATTTATACGGTCGCCTCTTAAACCGACACTTTCCTTTCACAAACCTTGCTATCTGAAGAGCGCAAAATGTGTTACTGCTTTTTTTGCTCCTATGACTTGAAAACAAATTTTTGAGCTTTTCCGCTCCTTCAAGTCTTCCTCTTTCACTCTGAAAATCCTTCACTTGAAAAACAAGAGGTAACCTAAAATATCCCAAGGATTCAATTTAGCAGTGCCCCATTTTCTATTTATTATGGTAGAATTATTTTTACGTTACGGTCTGTAACTAAAAAATCATTCTTATGTAACAATCTGGAAAAATATTCCTTTTTTTTTTAAGAAGTTGAGATAACACGTTAAAGTTACTTAATCATTCGTTTGTGAATACTAATTGTTTTGAGATAGTGTTAACATCATTAATGTCTCTGAAGAAGTAGCTTTGTATTTCTCGATATTTTAAGAACTCAGGCTGACAGGTCATAATTTATATTCTTACATCAAGGTATCCTTAGTTGGTAGGTGCATTTCGTGAGGACTTGACTAGGAGCGTAGAAAACCTAAGTAAAAGCAAAAACCTAAGAACTCTTAGAAAATAACTTGATAAACTTCCCACGCCTCGCGCCCTAGCAACAAATCAATCCAGCAGGATAGCAACACTTCCGCGACACACCTAGTTTTCGTATATTCAAAGACATAAAGTCTAAAATCAAGTGCATGTGCACTATTGGTCTGTTAGTTACTATGTAAATTTCCTGGCCGCTGATTGGTTAGCAATTCATATAAATACCTCTGTCGTTTGTTAATAAAGCATCAGTCTAAGATCCCTCGTCTTAATCATTCCTGCTAAAGTACTGTGAATGTCAGATGATGGATTTCATTGTCACAAGTCGAAGCCAGACTATATCTTCCTACTCATATAACATCAACATAAATTCAACTCCCAATCAGTATTCTAGTTGGTTCCTCTGCTTCATTTTACTGAGGTTTCTATTTTAACTCCCCAGGAGGAGGAAATCGCAGTGAAAATAAATGTACCTTCAGCAATACGAGCCTGAAACCGTGACAACATCAGATGTAGCAATTTCCCGAGGTCCTTCGAAGCGAAAAGGAACATGTAGAACCAAAGTCGATTTGACATTTGAGCCTCACTTAATGCCATTTATAACTCGATTTCTATTTAGGTTTCCTCTACTGCCAAACTTTTGGGCATTTTTCACTATCGGATTTCCTTCGGTCCTGTTTCCCCTTCTCTCAGATGGCTGGGCTAAGATATACTTAACTTTGGCTTCCTTCATTGTAGGCATCGCCCTTTTTCTCCCCTTTTCATTTTCTCCCTTTTAAACTTCCAACAAGAGAAGACGCCTCTCTCTCTCTCTCTCTCTCTCTCTCTCTCTCTCTCTCTCTCTCTCTCTCACAGACACAAACTCACATATAACGTATTTAAACTTGCTTTAAGATTAGCGATGAAAACAACGGTTGTATATTAGTATTAGATTATTTCCCACTGAACATTATTTTTGTCTTCCCACTTCTTTGTTGATTTGTTTCTTGGTTTAAATTATATCGAGGGAATCGGCTCCTCTTTCTTTGATTCATATTATCATTGTCATCTTATCACCACAACCATCACCTTCATCAAGATACAGGTAATCCATATTAACAGGCCCTTGCTGTGCATAACCTCCATTCTACTATTCCACATTTCTTTCTCATTGTAGACGATACTGCCTTGGCTTATCATAAACAATCAATCCCGCTGTCATTACTCCTCCACTTCGGCGTTTTTAAGCCTTTCTGCCAGTAATAGTTGCTTTTGAGTTTTTCATCATTCTGTATTCCTTGATCGCTAAATTTGCTGCTGATTTATCGGCGATACTAATCGTTAAAAAAAGGAGGCTAAAAGTTTCTTTTACTACAGCTCATTGATTTGTAACCTTCCGGACAGGTCCACACACAGCATTCTTCATTAATAGAAATATCCTTTCTCTCTTCTTGCTGACTGCTTAATATTTTTTCATGTCTGCCACTAATCTCTAATAAGACCTTTGATTCTCATGTTACTGACCTTCCACTTTAATCTTTATTCGTGGTCTTTGCCAGGACATTTCCATCATGCTATCGGAATAAATTTTGCTGAGACATTCAGAAAGCAATCATCATGTCCCGTGGGATATGATTTGTTGTCTATCTGTTGTACGTAGTTTGAATACGATATGCATAATTATATTTTTTTATCCAAAAGGACCTTTGGAGCTACAAGTGAAGATTAAGGGACTAGGGAATAATTTTTTTCCTATTCATGTAGAGGCATAAATGTTTAAGGGCGCGTTCTTTGCGCAGGAGATGTACCCATCCTAAATATTGAATTAGCAGAGTTCATGAACATTTACTGAGCATTCAAATTCAGTTACCACGGCACATGCCCAATTTACGTTTGCTTGAACTTCTGCAGTAAATAATACCAGTGTATTCTGCGTTCAATGGCGTCGTATGAGAAAAAAGAATTTTTTAAAAATTCCATCACTTAACTTTTCACTTTAAATTAATCTGAAAAATGCTTCGTTTTAAATACAATAAGCTGTAGGTCCCGTTGCTAGGTAACCAGTTGGTTCTTAGCCACGTAAAATAAATCTAATCCTTCGGGCCGGCCCTAGCAGAGCTGTTAACCAGCCCAGTGGTCTGGTTAAACTAAGATATGTAACTTAACTTTTAAATGGAAAATTTCAAATAACAGTAAAATTTGAGATAACTGGCGGTTATTTGTCAATGTAGTTAATATATATCGTTGGTGGCATATCACATCTCTCTTGCTGTTATTAAATTGTTGCTAAAAGTATAGTGCATTCAGTATTCCATTTACTAATATGTGTTAGATGAAGAGATAAAGGTGGAAATTAATGAGAAGTGTTACAGTGACTTTTATATATTCTCTCGTATCTACTTCAATTATTCCAGCTCCTTTAGTTGTCCTTTGTTTCTGTTTTTCCACTGAAGCTAAAATAAATCACATATGTTCATTTAAGATAAATAGCACTTTTGTGAAGGCTACTGAATATGAAAATTTGGGGCGAAAATAAAGTCGTGGGAAAGGCAGCCTTCACAGCCGGAAAATAAGCGTCCGTATTTTACATATTTTCTCCATGAATCTCCGTTAGTGATTTTGGGGGATTTACCAACATGAGGGACTGAGAAATTGTAGGAAAAGTAATTTCTCTCTCTCTCTCTCTCTCTCTCTCTCTCTCTCTCTCTCTCTCTCTCTCTCTCTACACTTTTTTGTGATGAGTCTATATTCATAAATGCAATTATTAGGATAAATTACTTTTCTGGAGGTTTTATTTTCGGCAAAATGAAAACGTTATAATTAAGTTTGACTCTACTACAGTAAACGAAAGTGTTTACTTTTATACTTGTTAACGATAGTTGCAAAATAGCCAAGATTTTGTCTAAATTCCATTTGAGATTATTTTGGAAGTTATTAAACAAATAAAAGGAGGGGAACGGGAAGAAGAATCTCGGAGTAAGGGTCGATACAGTCAGAGGTTCCTGATCTTCGTTTCCTGCTCGTCTCCCCCGACGAGAAACCATCATCACAAAGAACCGTTATGAAATGGCCCTGAACAAAGTGCCGTCCCTTCCCTCCCCGCTGCTATTGTCATCTTCCCCTCTCCCTTTTGTAAAGCCAGTTCAGGGGACAGATTTGCAAATAATCGCTGCAATATGAAGTGATTTTCGTTCCGCAAATTCCCAGGTATGTTGGTGGTGGTGTTTGATTCTGTAAAACTTGTTAATACCTTTTATCTTCAGTGGACCTCTGAGAACTGTGACCTTTCTTTCACTGTCTTTCCAAGATAAGGTTTGCTTTGGGAACTACGGTTCTAAAATAGCTTTACATAATATTTTTCAAAGCTTTCCGCACCTAGAAATCAACAAACTTGCAATATAGGTAATTATGGATGCTATTTATTTACGTCTCGTCCGGACGAACAGAACTACGGTCCACAACATATCTTATAACAAACAAGGGTTACGTCTCTGAAATCCCTCTGGACAGACTAGCCTGCACTTATTGTGATATGAGACATGAATAATGCATCTTTGAACAATCAGATTCCGTCCACTCTTCTTAGATTCCAAAATGTAAAGTGAAAAAGGGGATTCTCTCTCTCTCTCTCTCTCTCTCTCTCTCTCTCTCTCTCTCTCTCTCTCTCTCTGCCGTAGCAAACTTGAAGATGAGTCGGACAAGAGCTAAACAAGTAAAAATGCACCGAAGTTTCTTCGGCGCAATCGAGTTTTCTGTACAGCGTATAATGCAGTATGAGCCGCGGCCCATGAAACTTTCAGCGACTGCCTGTTGGTGGTCTGTCCTATAGCGTTGCCAGACGCACGATCATGGTTAACTTTAACCTTAGGTAAAATAAGAACTACTGAGGCTAAAAGGCTACAATTTGGTATATTTGACGATTGGAGGATGGATGATCAACATATGAATTTGCAGCCCTCTAGCCTCGGCAGTTTTTAAAATCTGAGGGCTGACAGAAAAAGTGCGGACGGACAGACAAAGACTCTCAATAGTTTTCTTTTACAGAAAACTACAACTGAGGCTCGTATCTCATCCGGAACGTTAGGCAAGCCTATGAATAAATGATTAGCCACAAAAACCTTCACCAGAATATTCGACTCGAGTGTCCGCCGCTACAGGACTAGTGCTTCGAGTAGATTTAGATAAGGCTATTATGTCTGATAAATACAATTTTCTTCGAATAGATGTAAATAATTTCGGAAAATAAAATGTTTGCTTTTATCTAGTTAAACGAGGATCCAGAATACATTATATTTCAGGTGTACTTTTTAATGATAACTGACGAGTATCAGATCATCATTATTCTTTACACTGAGTGTTATTAAACAGCAAAATAAAAAAAATGAACCCTTGTCATATTCGGATATATCAAACGATATATAATGAAATTAAAAATTCTCTTGTTCACTAAGATACGAGAACTTAAGGGAAAAATGTTGAAATAATAATCATCGTCATACATCATGCTTTAAAAGTATTCTTTTTCTGAAAATCTTTGAATGTGAAAGTTTGCTTTACTGTTTTTAACAAATGCTGTCCGAAGCATATTGATATTAATCTCTGCTGCTTTTTCACACAAACAAGAACAGGCAGAAAACTAACAACAAAATAAAATTGCTTTTGAAAAATTATAACGTTTAAATAACAGACTATATTTAATTGTTTAACATGATAACTGCTTAGAAAATTATTAATTTTTCAAGTGTGTGAGTATGTATGTATATATATATATATATGTTGTTGGACCCTGTTCTTTCCTTCAAAGGGCCCAACACTAAGGTAAGCGCGTCCGGCGTAGGGCGTGTGGTAATTATTGTAAGTAGGAACAAGTGGCTCTTTAAAACAGTTATTAAATTGTAAATTACCGAGGTTAAAGGGAAAATTATTAATTGTTCCCGTTTCTTCTTTATTTGTGATTTTTGTCTTACAGTTCCACCTATAGTTCTTAACTGTTTCTTAATGGTTCGAGACTTTAAGATAATGGTTTCAAGACTTGGAAATAATGGTTTCGAGAGACTTAACGAATTAGATTACGGGGACTATTGTTTGAGAGAGTCTTTCTTCGCTAACACACTTCTTCTATTCTGTCTTTTCTGCTTCCCACACTTCGGAATAGTTCTCTCTCTCTATCTTCCCACTCTGCGGCTTTTCTCTCTGTCTCTCTCTTTTCTCTGCCACCTTTTTTCTGTCTCCTTTCCTGTATGCCTGTCCTTATATCTCCCATTTTCCCTTGTGTCAACCATGACGTCATATTCTGGGCAGGTACGGCTTTCCTGAGGCACCTCCTCCACTTGCTTCATTCCAACTTTTGGAGGTGTGTTTTAAGGAATTCCTGTTGATTATTGGGTATTTGCTCCTTGTAGGATGTGCCTAGGTCTGTGGCACTGATGGCATTTGATTGGCCAAAACATCTAGGCTTGACCTGTGGGCGTGGCTTATTTCCTTGGGCTATCCTCGAAGTCAAGGGGGGTTGAGGTTTTTCCCACACTCTTACTAACCATAAGGTTCCTTCGCAGGACCCTCGTGGATTTCGAAGGCACGGCCAGATGCAATTTCTCTTAGCGCCTCGTTAGTGCCGGTGTGTTCTTGACGATATGGTTGGAGACTTGTTTTGACAGACTGGGAAATTTATTGCGTTATGGTCCTTCGTACCGACCCAAATGGAAATAGGATATTTCTACTTCGAAAAAAATACCTTTTTCTCTATTCACTCGATACAGTCTCAGCCATGCTACCTAACTGGCTCCTGACAGTTTTCTAAATAAACAAAACAGTATGGACTATGAGGGCTCCTAACAATATGCACGTTTTGTATGACAAATTCCTTCTATGTATCTGGGTTTAAGTATTAAACAATCGTAAATGATATAAAAGAGCAAAGAAACATTAGCAATTATCTATCCAAGTTACATTTGGATTTACTCAGCCCTAACAGGTGGATTTTAAATTCTTAAAAGTAATCAATCTGTACAATCACAAGGCGGCAATCTTCATTTCTTGGCCGTCTTCATGGATTTCTTGTTGGGCTCGCTGCTACAAATGAATGATAATGTCCTTACTTGTATCTTGGGTGTATTCAAACATTGTGTAACTAACATGTGTAACTTACTTGTGTACTTGTTGCTTGACTTTATCAATGCAAGTATAGACTTCTCTTTGCATAGGAAACTTCTAAATTTTTATGACTAACTCAAAAGTATGACTGGCAACTTGGGTCGGGAAAACAAAGTAGTACTTATGAATATTGTGTGTCTGGCAAAACAAATCGGTAAGCTTTCGCTATTAAAGTATCTCTAAGAAACGAAGATCGCAAACGTGTTAGTTCTACGGGAAAATAAGTAATTACTATTTCTACTTCTAGTGTTAGTATAGTTCATGCACTCCTTTCAGTGTTGACATGTTATGGGTTATGCCAAGACTTCGCCTTGATGAGGTATGCTTAACATACTCACAAATCTTACAAACTGTATTTCTCATTTCTTTACCTTTTACTTATGATTAGTACACTGATACAAATATTCGTGATTTGAAAACAAGATTCTCGTTGAAATCATTTAAAAACCTGTCTTAAACTTCTACCTCATTCTTCTATTAGTGACAGTGGGTTGCAAATCCCTAAAGATGACTGTTAACCCTTCTGACTTTAATACGTTACATTTCAGAAATTTTACTTTACTTTCTTGCTCCCTAAGTAATTCCCCTCAGTTAAAGAAAATGTAAATTCGAAGGTACGGCGCCTTAACCCCAAATTCTTTTGTTACAAGACCGACTAATTAAAGTAAGCATTGCAACATTATAAAAAAAAAATAGTTTCATTACTAAGTCAACCAATAAAGGCAAACTCAGCAATAAAGAAATCAAATACAGGGAATAATAGGATGAATTGATGGGTTTGTTCTTATCATTATTACTGAAATGTGACTCTTCTATTTCTTAGGTTATATCTAGTTGTTTCTTCTGAAGTAGCTTCTTCCAATTCTTCAGTCAGTTCTGCCTCTTTAACTTCTTTTGTTCTCTTGACTTTATCTTTATTTATCCAAAATCCTTCTTCTTCTAATGATTCAGCATATGTGGAAGGTATTACTTCATTCACCTTTTTCACTTTCACCTTAGTCTCTTGCACATCTATGACCTTGTATGGCCCTGTGAATTTAGTGGCTAACTTGTAATTAATTCCACTTCTTACTTCCTTCTTGAGGTAAACTTCATCGCCTATCTTGTAATCTACTGGCCTTAATCCTTCTTGATACCTGTCTATCATATTCTTCTGAGCTTCCTCTAAATTCTTGTGTAATTGCTTATGAATTACCTTGAAATTCCCAATTCTTATTTTCATAATGTCTTCAGAGTAATTAGGCTGTAGTGGCTGATTTAGCCACGCATATGGTAATCTTGGTTCATATCCCATTAAAGCTTTTATGGGTGTTGCTTGAGTACTTGTATGATACTTAGCGTTTAGTGATAATTGGACTAAAGGTAAATTGACGTCCCAATCAGGATCCTGTCCTACTGTATGCCTTAATGCATCTAGAACCTTTCTGTTATTTCTTTCTGCCAAGCCATTACTAGCTGGATGATACGGTTGTATCGTTACCTTTTCTACCTTGAATGCATCACAAATTTCTTGAACTAATGAGTTATTGAACTCGGTGCCATTATCAGATATACTGAGCTGTGGGGCAGAATACCTACAAAATATCTTATCAAAAAGAGCGATTGCACACTCTTTAGCTCCTTTACTAGTTAATGGTATTAACTCTGTATATCTAGTGAGTGCGTCAATACACACTAATATATTTCTATTCCCCTTACTCGTGGTGTGAAGATTAGTGATTAGATCTATGGCTACTCTTTCAAATGGAGTCTGCGGGATGGGATATTTCCCTAGAGGTACTTCCTTATCTGTTCTTCCCTTGTAACTGTTGCAAGTATTGCAGCTCTTCACGTAATTACTAACATCCTTGTAAATTCCCTTCCAATGAAAAGATCTTTTAACTAGTCTAACTGACTCATCCCTTCCTGGGTGAGCTCTCATGTCATCGTCATGCATTAACTCAATGACTTTATTTCTTAGGCTCCTTGGTACTATTCTTTTATGGAGTACTCCTAGTAATTGATCAAACGGGTCACACTCGTGACACATCCAAACTAGTACGTCGTCTATGACGTTTACCGCGTCTATGGGGCATCCAATTCTGTTACTTAGCTCTGCTCGTTCCTTTTGACTAAATTCTCTTTTATTTTCCACAAAATCGAAGATCTCCTTTAAATCTTCATCATTTTTTTGTTCACTTATGAAATTTTGTCTGGAAAGTTCTTCTGTGTAATGCATGGTAAATACATTGCTTATGAATTCGGCCTGTTCTGCTTCGTGACCTATCATGTTTATACTATCAATTTGGTTACTATGCCTTGATAAGGCGTCTGCCACTTTATTGGCCTTCCCTGGAACATATTTCAACTCTATGTCATAGTCTTGGGCTGTCATAAACCAACGAGCTCTACGTCCGGAAAAATTCGGATTCTTAAGCATTTCTACTGCGGCGGAATGATCAGTGAATACGGTTATCTTGTACCCGAATATGATATACCTGAAGTGTTTTAAAGCATCTATTATGGCTAAAGACTCTAGGTCTGTTACTGAGTAGTTTACTTCTGTGGGCTTTAGCTTTCTACTGTAATATGCTATAGCATTATATTTGCTATCATGTCTTTGCATTAAGCATGCTCCTATACCAGTGCGACTTGCATCTGTAGCTAAAAAGAATTCTTTACTGAAATCTGGGAAACTAAGTACGGGAGAATGAGTTAACCTTTCCTTTAGTTCATCAAATGCTTCTTGTTGCCTTGTTCTCCATACGAATGACACGTGTTCCTTTAATAACTCCGTCAGCGGAGCGGATATTGTTGCAAAATTCTTTATGTACTTGCGGTAAAAACCTGCTAATCCCAAAAATGACTTCACATCCTTCTTACATTGAGGTGTAGGATACTCTTTGATTGACTTAACCTTTAAGTCGTTTACTTCCACACCCTTTTCACTTAGTGTGTGTCCCAGGTAGTCTATTTTCCTTCTGAGGAAATTGCACTTCTTTAACTTCAATTTAAGATTCGCCTTCCTTAGTCTCTTTAGTACTTCTCTTACCAGTTTTATGTGTTCTTCAATTGTATCTGTTGCTATTATCAAATCGTCTATATAGCAATGTACCTCCTTGCCTAATAAATCACCTAAAATCTTATCCATTAATCTCACAAAGGTTACTGGGTTTGATTTCAGACCAAAAGGCATTCTCACATATTGATATCTACCGTTGCTTGTACTAAAGGCAGTTAATGGTTTACTTTCCTCGTCCAAAGGAATTTGCAAAAATCCTTGCAGCAAATCTATCGTGGTAAAGTATTTCTTGGATCCGATCGTTGTGATAAGATCTCTCATAGACGGCATTGGATAAGGATCATTTTCGGTTATCTTGTTTAACCTTCTAAAATCTACCACTACTCTGTAGGTTTTATCCTTTTTTTGGAACTAGCAAAAGTGGGAAAGACCATGGAGATTTTGATGGTTCTATTATTCCTTGCCTATCCATTTTTTGTACTTCTCTTTCAATGATCTCCTTCTGGGAATGGGCTACCCTATAGGCTGGTATGTAGATTGGCTTTGTGTTCTGTGGAATGTCTATTCTATGCGTTATTTCACCTGTGTTACCTAGTGTATCGCCCTCCATAGCGACTATGTCTTGGTATTCACTTAGCAAATCTATGAGTTTCTCTCTAGCACAATCTTCTTTAATATCTTTCAAGTGAGACCCTATCTTAGCTCTTCTCAGTTTTATGTCCTGGGCTAAATTTTCACCTTCTTTATTGATTGGTGCTACCGTTTCCTTCTCTACAACTTGAATGTGAATGGTGTATACCTCTGCTAAACCTAATTCTGTTCCCTGTGTTAGCCTAACCTTTCCTCCTCTGTTATTCATAACCTGCAAAGCTATTTTACCCTGCCTGACTTCATGTAGACTAGAAGAGTAATGTACCCCCTTTACTTGCGCTTCTTCAGTAAGCGTGAGAATTTCCTTCCCTTCAAAAATTGGATTTACTGTACATTCTATCCATGCGCTCTCTCCAGGTTTAAGTCTTAACTCCCTGTCTAATTTCAAGTAAGTTTCTTGGTTGGATTCTAAGTGAGTATTTATCTGTTGAGAGCTTGTGCTGTATACTGAATATCTTCCCTCTGTCGTGTCTTTCTTTAGAATACTTCTCAATGAAAAGTGCTCTCGAGTCGGGATTCTTCCTGTTAATTTACATAGAGGTATTCTAGAAATTTTATGACCCCTTCTAATCACTAATTGCTCTCTAGGTGCATTAATGCTGATACCTTCTCTAGCCATTGTTGGATAACCAATTAGCAAATGTGCAAACCCTAACTGTATATCTCTTACTACTAGAACCTTCTCCTTTAGTGAAATTCTTCCTAGCTTAAAAGGAAAATCTATTTGTCCTACTATTCTGATATTATTACCCTGAACGTCTGTGATTCTGCAGTCTACTGCTGGGTTCAAACTTAAGTGAGAAAAATACATCTGATACACCTTTTCTGACATTATATTCTTAGGACTTCCTGTATCGAAGAATGTGGCAATAGGTTTCTCTAAACCAATATGTGCGGGAAATACTGGTCTATAATTATATTCATTCCCTATACTAACTTTGCTAACCTGTCTAGTTTGGCTTAGGTTTTGCAATCCGGTCCTTCCCTCTATTATGAAGGAAGACCCATTATACCACTGGAGTGAAAATTTACCATTGTGTCATCTGATATACTCGCAGTTTGGTTAGTATCTTGATACCTATTTGGGTTTGAACTCCTATTCCTTCTAGCTTGTGGAGACTGACTACGGTCTCTACCTCTGCCTCTTGACTGAGATCTATATCTAGGTGTTGAAGCAGGCCTATTTCTGCAATCTCGAGCGCTATGCCCGGCTCTCTTATGGAAAGGGCAGTAAGCTATCCCTCGACAGTCACTGGCATAATGTCCCTTCTTCTGACAGTTATAACACGTGACTGTTGAAAATCCCCCTTGAGATGCATTACCTAACGTCCTAATTCTGATTCTATCTGGATTCCTAGAACTATTTTGTCCTCTTTCTTCGTGTCCTATGGTGACTAAAGGTCTGTATACGGGGTTCCCTTCGTGATTTCTACCTAAGATTCTTGCTACTTCCTCTTCGATCTCAGCTATGTCATCTGAAGTCTCCCATTTTCGGGTCATCCTTCCAATAGCTTCGGCTGGCAAACTTCCAATCATGAATGCTAACCTAATAATGGTTTTGACATCAGCTACTGACATTTTATCTGTCTCTGCCCATTTAGTGGATGTAACTAAGTGACCCCATTCATTCATATTGTTGTATAGCTGGGAACTCATCCCTTGGTAGCTTCTTTTGTCTGTCTTATAACAGTGAGCTATCCTTGCAAGGCTGATAACGGGATCTGTTTCGCCTACTGTGGAATATACCTTCCTAAAGAACTGTTTCATTTCTTCCCAATTCTTAAGTCTCTGATATGTCTCGGAATGGACATATCGTTCTAAGTCTCCCCCTGCTTCCAGATCCAGATAACTCTTCGCTTCACTGAGTTTTTCGCTATCTGTGCCTATTATGTTATTAAGATGTATGCCTACCTGCTCTATCCAGTTTTCTAAGTTACAGGCACCCTGACCTTCTTTCCTTCCGCAAAATTTGGCTATATGGTTAATTGCATGTCTTTTATGTGTACCTACAGCGGCAGAGACTGGGCTAGTTGAGTGTGTTCCCCTATCCATAGTTAAATTATTGGTTTGACTTCTTGTGTAAACAGGAGTTCTTACACTATTAGTTTGTGCCGATCTCCTCCTGGGCATTTATTCACTAATGACAAACACTTTCTTAACCACTGAGTATAATGGCAGTAATAATAAAGCAAATAAAGTCAACCAGTTCTTAAAATCACAAAAAAAATTCACAAAAGATCATAAACACTTCTACCTTACTTAAAGTAAAATTAATCAATCGCTAAAATTTCCCCGAAATTCTAAATTACCGATTGGCGGTGTTAAACAAAAAAAAATCCCTTAACTTCCAATTATCCTTGACAGTGCTGGTAAAACAAATAAATAAATTATCACTCGCTTCAAAAAAAATTAAAGAAAAAATAATCTTCGAAAAACTTATGATTCTGAACACCTTTAAGCGAACAAAAAAACCAGTTGAGATTTCTCGATCGAAAAATATATAAATTTCAGCTAATGAATGTTACATAAGAAATTAAATGCTTAAAATAACCGTAGAATGACACAAATAAAATACAGAAATTATGGGTTAGTCATGCCAAACGTTAAATAAAGTTTAGTAATACCAAATGTTGGATAAAATTTAGTAAAAGATCGATAGGTGCTTAGTTAAAGAAAGAGAAAAAAAAACTCTTGTTGCCAAGTCTATTTAATTTACGTATGAGTTTTGTGTCTTCAAATGAATATCAATACAAGTGTTCTTAGTCGACTTAATTTTGTGTGTTTCTAACTCAAAAAAAAAAAAAAATGTTCTACGTGTGTGTGTGTGACCGTAAGGACATTCTTACTGTGAGTCGTTTTTTTTTCTCGTCTTTCTGCGCGTATTCTCTCGGCAGCTTGATTTCGTTATTCGTAGGCTTTCATCCAAGGGTTGGGTTGTACGTTCGTCTTCTTCTTCGCCTTCTTCTTCAGCGTCCTTCCGTCACTGCGCCTTAGCTGGGGATCTTGCTCTCACTCGATCACGGGAATCATCGTGGCGTCGACAGGAAAAGGGCATCTCTCTCTCTCTCTCTCTCTGGGGCGTAGTCTTCTGCTTGGTCGTAGCGTTGTGTGTGTTTGCGTGGGGCGTATTTTAATTCTTCTTTGCAGAGTGGCGTATGTTATGTTTTGTCTTTGGTGTTTTCTTTGATCACTTGTTTATTCTATTTTCAATTGTTTATCTCACTTCACTGTTTCGCCAACTGTTCGTGATCACTACATGTACACCCGCGGATATCTCACTTAGCTGTTGTAATCTCACCGATCGCCATCGGCTGCAGCTTTTTTTTTTTTTATTATCTCACTTAGCTCTTGTTATCCCACTGCTCTCGTTATCCCACTGCTCGCCACCAGCTGTTGTCGGACCCTGTTCTTTCCTTCAAAGGGCCCAACACTAAGGTAAGCGCGTCCGGCGTAGGGCGTGTGGTAATTATTGTAAGTAGGAACAAGTGGCTCTTTAAAACAGTTATTAAATTGTAAATTACCGAGGTTAAAGGGAAAATTATTAATTGTTCCCGTTTCTTCTTTATTTGTGATTTTTGTCTTACAGTTCCACCTATAGTTCTTAACTGTTTCTTAATGGTTCGAGACTTTAAGATAATGGTTTCAAGACTTGGAAATAATGGTTTCGAGAGACTTAACGAATTAGATTACGGGGACTATTGTTTGAGAGAGTCTTTCTTCGCTAACACACTTCTTCTATTCTGTCTTTTCTGCTTCCCACACTTCGGAATAGTTCTCTCTCTCTATCTTCCCACTCTGCGGCTTTTCTCTCTGTCTCTCTCTTTTCTCTGCCACCTTTTTTCTGTCTCCTTTCCTGTATGCCTGTCCTTATATCTCCCATTTTCCCTTGTGTCAACCATGACGTCATATTCTGGGCAGGTACGGCTTTCCTGAGGCACCTCCTCCACTTGCTTCATTCCAACTTTTGGAGGTGTGTTTTAAGGAATTCCTGTTGATTATTGGGTATTTGCTCCTTGTAGGATGTGCCTAGGTCTGTGGCACTGATGGCATTTGATTGGCCAAAACATCTAGGCTTGACCTGTGGGCGTGGCTTATTTCCTTGGGCTATCCTCGAAGTCAAGGGGGGTTGAGGTTTTTCCCACACTCTTACTAACCATAAGGTTCCTTCGCAGGACCCTCGTGGATTTCGAAGGCACGGCCAGATGCAATTTCTCTTAGCGCCTCCTTAGTGCCGGTGTGTTCTTGACGATATGGTTGGAGACTTGTTTTGACAGACTGGGAAATTTATTGCGTTATGGTCCTTCGTACCGACCCAAATGGAAATAGGATATTTCTACTTCGAAAAAAATACCTTTTTCTCTATTCACTCGATATATATATATATATATATATATATATATATATATATATATATATATATATATATATACATATATATATATATATATATATATATATATATATATATATATATATATATATATATATATATATATATATAGAATAGGACCCTTTTGTAGTTGTTTCAAGAAATAAACGCAATTTCACGATCTTTCGCAGATGTGAGTCTCATTTTGAATACAAATCTCACAAGTATAAGACCCTCCAAACCACACTTGGAGGGAGTGGCTGATCTCAAACGGCTGTCATATGCGCGGGCAGTATGTTTGTTAAAAGGTGGGTAAATATAATAGTAAAACTATAAAGTTTTTATGATCTCATAGAGGTCTGTGGTGCGGGTTCAAATCCGCAGCCGAAAGGTCAGAGAGGCGGACACTTTGCTATCCGTGTAGACACCCTGGGATTATGTATGTAATCAACGGATAGGTTTATTTAAATAAAAGCAAATGGGTGTTACAGACTAATACACACACAAACAAAGCCACTCCAACATCTCCTAAAAAGATAACAGGCATCTCACACGTCTTGACTGTCGACCTAACCGCGCAACAACCTCTCGCTGCTGGGAGAGAGGGCGCTGGTGACTGATACAATACATGTACATACGCTACCGGGGTCTAAGCGATGACAGGCAGGGCAGCCGATTGAGACTACGGTCTACCCCAAAGCCAAATCAAAGTCCTTCAAAAGAAGGCATCGTGCTTACCCCATACAAATGGGAAAAAACACGTTAAAAGAAGAAGATTAGCAGTGAACTCATATCATCAACTCCGAAGTGAATATTTAAAAAAGATTTTTTTTTTCGGCTAATATTTTACTTCGTAAACATTTTAAGAAACTTTGAAACTATTGTCATTCCCTATCCTTTTCCTGTGAAATGCGATTTAGTAAGGTGATATCTGAAAATGTATTGGTAAATTGCTTTAAGTAAAGAAGCGCCCTCTTCCTGGGCAAGGAGATTTTTAAAAAAGTTTTTTAATTATATCTTAGTTTAACCAGACCACTGAGCTGATTAACAGCTCTCCTAGAGAGGGCTGGCCCGAAGGATTAGATTTATTTTGGGTGGCTAAGAACCAACTGGTTACCTAGCAACGAGACCTACTGCTTATTGTGGAATCCGAACCACATTATGACGAGAGATGAATTTCTATCACCAGAAATAAATTCCTCTAATTCTTCATTGGCCGGTCGGAGAGTCGAACGCTGGGCCAACAACGTGCTAGCCGAGAGCTCTACCAACCCTTCCAATGAAGAACTAGGAGATTTGGGGATAAGAGGACATTGCGCGCTTGGATAAGAGGACATTGCTGGGACTTGGAGTCATATAAAGTGAATAATATTTCTCTGTCTTATACGCCCTTGGACAAGCTCCAGATAAATCACTGAATCCCCAAAGTTTCTGGTATTGGAAGAAGAGAGGCAATAACAATACCAAGGGAATTTTGGCCTCTATCATAAGAGGGAATAAAGCCCGTATTCCTTTAAAACTCTTGCATATATTTCGTTACTGAAATATGTTCTCTTCCTTCCTGTAATCTGTCTCGCTTTATGCCTCAGATTACGTGGTTTATGATTTCCTCTCTCCATTCATAAATTATTTTTTTTTTCGAACGGCCATAACTCTACCCCTGCGAAGCTCCATAAGTAGGATGTACTATACTCGATTTGTCTAAAATTTATTTATGTATTACTCAGTAGAACGAATTCAGTGGGTATTTGGTACTGGGTAAATATGAGTGTGGATGTCTGCATCTGCCAGAGACTTATCTCTTTTACATAGAGTGGTTCATGGTGGTAGGCTTTTGGTTCCTAATACTGGCAGTTATGACTTGGACCATCGACGGATAGTCTCTCGTTTGCCAGTTTTTCAGAAGTTGTATTTTAACAGAGACCTCTCACTTTCACGATTGATTCCTCATCCCATTTCCCAGCCGAGAACAACTACAGTAAATTTCCTGGACAGCAGCACCAGTATTCAGTAAATGGTCCTCGGTGTTGAACTTCTCAGTTCCGGAGGTCCTTTATCCCTCACACCATTGGACTGTGGAACAGCCTCCCTGAGGTTGTCGTGCAATTGGAACTTCAAAAGTTCAAGCGAAGATGCAATAAGTCACTATCCTGATGCACTTCTCTGTGTATTTTAATAATTTTAATAATTTACTTAAATTTTTATCTTTATATGTAATGATTTAACTTATTTTTTAAATAAATGGTTTCTTTCTGTATTACCCATTACCTTTTGTTTCTTTTTTCTTATGAAGACCATATTCTTTGGAAGCTTCAATTTCAAGTCAATGGCCCTTTGTGAGCCTCTTCCATATGAATAGGGGTTCACCTGAACAACAACAACAACAACAATAATAATAATAACAATAATAATAATAATAATAATAATAATAATAATAATAATAATAATAATATAATCATCATCATCATAACAATAATAATAATTGCACTGACAACGATAAAATATTATAGCTGCTTCACCCACAAACATAATCAAAGATTTAATTATTTAATGATGTTGAAAACAAATATTTCCAATTAGAAATGTCCAAAACCTCGACAACTCTTAAAACATTTTCTAAGGAAATTTCGGCTTTACAGTCATGTAAGTCTATCACCACCTTCAATTTTTGCTGATAACCGAGTCTTTTCGTCTTGAATGTTTGTCGCTTTCCCAATGTGAAGCACTTGAGCATCTTCCAAAGTAACAATTTCCATAAACAATATTTTGGATCACCTGGAAAGGTTTCAAAATGGTCATAGAAGTTTCCGTTCTAGTCAGACTTTTATCGGTGGTTAAAATTAGTGTTACCTAATGCGAAGACAGCTCGCTCATTCCTAAGATGTTTCATATACGCCTTCCTTTTGAAGATGTTAGAGAGGAAAATGGATTAGTAAATAGAAACTGGGGATACAGAAAAAGATTTAAACAGTCTTGTTGATATATGTAGTTTTACCGAATTTGCAAACGTAGCACATTTTAAAACCCTCTCAGATATTCCATCCGAAGGAAAATCGGTTCTTTTCCGTAGTCTCCATACCCAAAACGCCCTGTACACAGGCTTCGACTTAGTCGCCTTCAGACACTGGGGTTGTCATGCCTCAGAGTCCTGTCATGTAAGGAAGCGTCCACATTACAGTGTAACGTCTAAAAGCACGTCGGCAACTTATCTCTTACATTTTGCAAACAGGCTGAAGACTAGTCAACGACTGCAAGTGGAGGGCGGAACTGTGGCCTCTGTGGACAGTCGCTTGAAACACTGGTTAATACTACTAGTAACTCTATAACTAACTGGCATTCAGCTGTTTGTGATGTTTATGGAGTAAGTTACCGACATAATGTTTATGACATGTTTTATTTCTTTTATTGTAGCGAACTCAGTGCTTTTAGGACTTGGGGTTTATATGCAGTTTAAATGTAATAAACGCTTTTTACTTTCTTGTCTAGACATTTCAGTTTTTCAACTGACGGTATTAATATAAGCGACAAACAATACTTAAAATGTTTATTGCGCCAATAAACAAATAAAATATACCTTAGTTTTACCAGACCACTGAGCTCTACTAGGGCTGGCCCGAAGGATTATACTTATTTTACGTGGCTAAGAACCAACTGGTTACTTAGCAACGGGACCTATAGCTTATTGTGGAATCCGAACCACATTATAGCGAGAAATGAATTTCTATCACCAGAAATAAATTCCTCTAACTCTTCATTAGCCGGCCGGGGGAATTGAACTCCTGCCCATCGAGTGACAGTCCGCAGCTCTACCGGCTCACCCACCGGAGAGCTTGAATGTTACTAGATATTTGACAATTGATTGATGCTTCCCGTTTGAGGTTTCCTGAACAGAAGACAAATGTTGCCTCTTAAAAATTGTTTCACTCACCAGTTCTAGGGTTGGTTTGCTGGAAAAAATCTAGTTTCTTCCAGTTATATAGAAAAATTATATTTTTTCTCGTCGAGACCACTTTTTCTTCATATAAGGCTGAACAGAACTTTCACTGCTCTTTTTGTGAATTTCCAGGGCATTTCCTATTCCCTCTCATGGAATTCTTGGCAGTTTCCTTTACACTGAAATCCAGGAATTCCCATTTTCATTCTTCTAAGTTTTAGAGAAATACGTTTTCAGTCTTACATAATTAAGAAAGGGTTTTTTATTTTTTCCTCAAGAAATTTTAAATCATTCCTCTTTTTCCTCTCAGAATAATCTAAGGAAGTCAATTTTCTTTCTAAGGCAATAAAAAGAATATTTATTATTTGTAAAACTCATGATAGAGTCTCAAATTCCTTCCCCATATTTCCCACTCGCTTCAAATAAATTTTCAACGAATGCTCCCTTTTTCCTTCCGAAAGGACCCCCACCCTCAAACCCGCGGCATCGAACCGGGACGAGCTTTCTCCTCCTGACATGAACTCCAATCGCAGAAAATGCAATCTGAGTTTGTCATGGCTTGCCATCGCGTGAGTTTCCTCTGCGACAGTAATTCCTCAGAGCCCCTGAGGGAACGCTAAAAGAAGGCAAGGAAAGAAGCCGCCACTATTTCCAAGAACGAATTACTGAGCTGCAGAGAGGCATAAAGTAAAGATGCTGCATCTGCTAATCTCGGGTAGTTGCCATGGGAGAATCTGTTATGAAAATTCTCGTCTCAGCCAACACACACGCACACACACAGAGAGAGAGAGAGAGAGAGAGAGAGAGAGAGAGAGAGAGAGAGAGAGAGAGAGAGAGAGAGAGAGAGAGAGTAAAAGTTAAGTATACCTTAGTTTTACCAGACCACTGAGCTGATCAACAGCTCTCCTAGGGCTGGCCCGAAGGATTAGGCTTATTTTACGTGGCTAAGAATCAATTGGTTACTTAGCAACGGGACCTACAGCTTATTGTGGAATCCGAACCACATTATAGCGAGAAATGGATTTCTATCACCAGAAATAAATTCCTCTAACTCTTCATCAGCCGGCCGGAGACTCGAACTCGGGCCTAGCGAGTGCTAGTCCACAACTCTACCGACTCGCCCAACGAAGAGCTGAGAGAGAGAGAGAGAGAGAGAGAGAGAGAGAGAGAGAGACTCTTTTTTAGCCTTCAAAAGTAAAAGTTACATAGCAATCATAACCGATAACAGAAGAATTGTCATAACATAAAACGAATCAAGAAAATAGATAAACTGGCATTGAAAAACCTGCAGAAAGACGATATGAACACAGTAGTAATAAATTAAAGAAGAGAAAGTCAGGAAACAGTATACCTTAGTTTTACCAGACCACTGAGCTGATTAACAGCTCCCCTAGGGCTGGCATGAAGGATAACAAATGAATTTAGAGAAAGAGGAGTAAACAAAAACAATAATCTAATTGTCGGATGAAGATTAATGACGATCGCCGAACACAATGGCAACACAGAAGGCGAAATATGCCGAGCGGACAAGTGAAGAGAAATAAAATGGTCAAGAGAGAAGGAAGTATGAAGGACTATACCGTAGTGTCCGTGGAAATAATGTATGGATGAGACGCTTCTACATGAATAAATGGTGAACATTGAATAATGCAATGGGAAAACAAGTGAGAAAAGACTGATTACATATACTCTGAAAATGAACACGAAGAATTATAATAGAAGGGGTCTAATGGATTATTATTATTATTATTATTATTATTATTATTATTATTATTATTCAAAAGATGAACCCCATACATATAGAAGAATTCATGTGGAAGAAATCAAGCTTGCAAAAAATATGTTGTTCATTTAAATGAAAAAACAAAAGGTAATCGGAAATTCAGAAAGACATCAGTTATTAAGAAAGAAAAACCCCGTGAGGGGGTAGTGCCGTCAGTGCAACTCGCATGGTGCACTTTAGACATTACTTAAGGGTCTTTGCAGCGTCTCTTCGGCCACCCCTAGATACATCTTTTTTCATACCTTTTACTGCACTTCCGTTCATATTCTCTTTCCTCCATCTGGCTCTCCACTCTCTCTAACAAATGTTCCATAGGGCAACTTCGAGGTTTTCCTCCTGCTACACCTTTCAAACCTTCTTGCTGGTAATTTCCCTTTCAGCGTTATATGACCTCATAGGTCGCAGCTCTTGTCTTTTGGCCTAAATTCTGTTCTATTCTATTTTATTCTTAACAAAGACAACAAAATCAACAAATAAATAAAAGGAATAAAAAGATAAGAGTGAAATACAAGGATATATGTTTTAGGGTAGTAATGCATTGCATCTTGAATTGAACTTTTGAGGTTCCAGTTGCACAATTTTCTCAGGGAGGGTGTCCCACAGTCCAGCGGTGTGAGGAATAAAATACCTCTGGAAATGAGAAGTCCGACAGCGAGGCCCATTTACTGTATATTGGTGCTTCTGTTCAGCAAATCTGGTCGCCCTCGGCAGGAAACGAGGATCTGGGGTCAGTTGTGAGTGTGAAAGATCTCAGTTAAAATACAACCTTTGAAAAACTGACAAACAAGAGACTATCCGTAAAGGAATGACAAATGACCTAAGACAGGTTGCATTGATTTGATCACTTAAAAATATATGAGGGTTTGCGCACAATACCTAAATTCCGTGAGGCATTTGCTGATACTTTCATTGTATGATTCTCAAAAGTAAGATGTGAGGCAAAATTTAAAACAAGTGTAGTTAAAGCTTCAGACTCATTCAACAGAGTCCCACCCACTTGAAGGGGAGAAGTTCTTCATTGGAGGGTGGGTAGAGCTCTCGGCTAGCACGCTGTTGGCCCAGCGTTCGACTCTCCGACCAGCCAATGAAGGATTAGAGGAATCTATTTCTGGTGATAGAAATTCATTTCTCGCTATAATGTGGTTCGGGTTCCACAATAAGCTGTAGGTCCCGTTGCTAGGTAATCCATTGGCTCTTACCCACGTAAAATAAGTCTAATCCTTCGGGCCAGCCCTAGGAGAGCTGGTAATCAGCTCAGTGGTCTGGTTAAACTAAGGTATACTTAACTTAACCTGAAGGGGAGGATGGGGTGAAAATCAGGAGGAAATCTACTAATGAATAGAGTTTCCGCTTTGCTGGACTTCAGCCTCATACACAGAGTAACATGTAAATGGATATATATGATCTGAAAGGCATAAAAAGATGAAAGTCGAATGTGCGGAATGAATACGAATATTAGTATGTTAAATACGAGTGTACTGAAATGCTATGAATAGAGATGAACAGAAAAGAAAAATAAAGTTTAAATTTGTAAAGAATATGAATAGGTGTTGCAAGTTATATATATAATATATGTGTATGTATATATATATATATATATATATATATATATATATATATATATATATATATATATATATATATATATATATATATATATATATATATATATATATATATATATAATATATATATATATGCATATACATATGATATGTATATAATGTATATATATATATATATATATATATATATATATATATATATATATATATATATATTATGTATATATATATATATATATATATATATATATATATATATATATATATATGTATATATATAAAGAATTTTTTCTTCATATAAATTTACAATATATATATATATATATATATATATATATATATATATATATATATATATATATATGTATACAGTATATAAAGAAAAAAATTCCATACAAACATATAAGGTAAACCAAAGAATGCCATATTTTAAATTGTAACTCCACAGAGGAAACTTACTTTAACAATTAGCTTCTTAATGAGAGACGGTGAAAGGATTTAGACCTCGTAAGGTTCTGGCTGAGACCAGAGGATAAGAAAGCCATTTCCTTTAAAATAAGTCCCAAAGAGATACGTCGATTTTTTTCCTGGTACTTTCGACTTATTAATGAACTGCGGTGGACATTTTGTGAAGCATCCCAAACCATAACGAGGTTGTCGTTACCTATATGATTAAAAATCTCAGAATTTTGATGTGCACAAGCGAGTAATATATCCTCAAGGGTAAAATCCCGCTTCACTGAGAAAATATATTTTTAAAATCTCCTTTCATATATATCTTACTACGCTTTTAAGTTACACCTTAGACCAGGGATGTCCAACCTGCGGCCCGCGGGCCGCATTGCGGCCCACTTAATGTTTGGATGCGGCCCTCTATTGACTCATTAAAAATTTTTTTTTTTTTTTTTTTTTTTCAAATTTATCAAGTAGTGAGCACAAGAGTCTACATGTAATTTAATCAAAATACTGTATATTTAATAAATAAAATAATTAACATAAATAATTTAAAAAACAATATAAGTAAGATGAAATTTACGACTGAGCATGCATACTAAGTTTATAATATTGTAAATTTCTTAGTTCTGTGATTAGGGTTAGCTAGGACTACGGACGTAGATTATTTAAAATCTAAATTCGATTATTTTCACTTCATTTACATTTTTAAAATTGTCATTTAGATTATAGATTATTTTTGAGGATTTCTTAGATTAGTTTTTACTATAGTGACATAACATTAAATTATGATTGCCTTGGAGCCTACATAGAGACACACAAGTTATCATAAGTATCGTGACAACACCATGTGTTTCATGAACGTAAAATCATCTTGTATAAAACTCGTTCTGTTTTGTTCCTAGTTCAATTCTCGTCTAGTCTGCGTGACTACCGCCAGTGCAGGGTTGCCAATCCTGGTACTAATGTACCAGTTTTGGTACTTTTAGGTGTAGTAAGCACATTTGGTACGACTTTCACGAAAATGCAGAATTTCTCGTACTATTCAAAAACCCCGTAGAATTTTAAGGAGTGGATTTACAAACGCTATGGGTACATCACAGCGTATGGTTTACTTAGCATTACAGGAATACAAACTCGGGGAGGAGGGAACGTGTACATGTACATGTAAGAACATGGATTTGTATGATGTATAGCGAGGGAGAGAAAGATGAATCGTCTCGTCTAAAAGTAGATAGGCAACCCGGTGCGCCAGTGTTAGATGAGAATCGTTTTAATGTGTGGGTTCGTGTGCAGCTTTATATCTTTATTATTTATTACTCCTGTGCATGGGCGTAACTCGAGGGTGGGGGTGTCAGGGGGAACATGTCCCCCCCCAAAGTTTGAAGTGAGGGGAACACAGTATACATTGGTCCCCAAAATATAATACACACTATGGATAAATATCACTCTCCTACGAAGACAGAGGAATTTTAAATCCATGGTTACTTTTACAGAATGAACTTGATATGTGATTTTTTTTACTTTCTTTTATGAGATGAAATTTTGCAGTGAATTTATATATAAGACATTGTATTTCAATTCTGTGACAAGATATTATGAAATTTATTTGTTCTTTTTTTTATGTTAACCGAGTGTCAAATTTGTGTTTCCCAAAAAAGTATAATATCTGGAAAAAAGGAGTTCAGATTTCTACATTTTTTCTTGGAGCGGGGTGTCAGTGCCCAAACTCCCCCCTAACGCTGCCCTACTGTGTCCCAAACTTTTTGGAGCTAGTTACGCCCCTGCGCCTGTGTGTATTTATTTGTGCTTAACCTTAACTGACGACCGCGAAGCCGGAAGTAGGTACCTATATGTTTTCAGTCATGTCTGTCTGTCTGTCTTTCTGTGTGTGTGAGTGTGTGTTTGCGTCTGTTCGGGCTCTCACGTTTGTATGCCTCGATATAGGAAGTTCATTTTTGGTATGTAGATACATCTGTATAAAATCTCGGCTATGTTCGTTGGTCAAGGTCATCGGACCAAAATCAAGGTCACAGCAATAAGGTCATTGTGACCCCATGCATTTTTGAAAATCTATTTGGTTAATAGCTTTTTCACAGTAAGAGCTAGCTCAAATCTGGAAACACTTTCCATGTCGGTAATCAAATTTCCTACAACTTTAACCCCTGCACTTTTTTCGATTTGAAGCACTGTTTGGGCCCGAAGTACTTTGAAAAACTTTTGATGGCTGTTGTAACTGTATGGTGCGTCGTATAGTATCTTTTATAGAGAACAAATTTGTAGAAATCTTAATTTTATGACACGTTACCCTCTTGAAAATTTTTGTATTTGACGCACCGTTTGCACATAAAAATTATTTTAATTTTTTAGACGTGGCCAGCGGTCGTATGCCTTCGAGTGAAGGCCATCTTGTTAAAACTAAATTAACATTATTGGATTAATTATTATATTAATTAATTATATTAATGGATTTTTTAATTTTCTTTGTTGTTGAAATAAATACATTTTCAGTAAACTACGGCTCAGTATACCTATTAATGGTTAATTTCTTTTTCAGAGAACTATAATCTTAAATATTGAAAATTTTATATTCATATGGCCATGGAATCTATTACTAAAAAAAGGAAGATAGCAGAAGACAAGAGGAAATTTAATATCCAATGGACGGAAAAATATTTTGTGTCCGAGTTATTTGGCAATATAATATGTCTTATATGTAATGATAAGATTAGCGTATGCAAGGAATACAATATCAAACGCCATTATGCTTCGAAACATGAGTCAGAATATCAGACGTTTAATGAAGAAAGAAGAAAAACGAAAATTGAAGAATTGACAAAGGCAATTAGGTCACAACAAGCTAGTCTTCAAAAACATGTTGTTAAAACTGGAACATGTACAAAAGTTAGTTACCTTATAGCTGAGAAATTAGCTAAGAAAGGAAAACCACTTGTTGATGGAGAATTAATAAAAGAATGCATTGTTATTGCTTTTAATGAGTACTGTCCAGACAAGGTGAATTTAGTAAATGAAACATGTCTATCACATCAGACAATTGGTAGAAGAATTGATGACTTGGGTGATAATATTGAAGGCACACTGAAGGACAAATTATCTGCATGCGTTCTTTACAGTTTAGCGTTGGATGAAAGTACTGACCAAAGTGATACTGCACAATTAGTTATTTTCATTAGAGGAATTGATATAAATTTCAATATTATTGAAGAAATGTTGGACTTGTGTCACATAAAGGGCACAACAACAGGCAAGGTCATATATGAGTTTGTTAATTTGTCATTAGATAAATTCAATATTGATAGGAAAAACATTTATTCAATTACAACTGATGGTGCTCCTGCCCTGACTGGTAAACACAATGGTTTTATTACTTTATTCAAAGAGTCTGTTGATCATGAGATTCTCAATTACCATTGCTTGATACATCAACAACAATTATGTGCTCAGAAGCTAAATATGAAACATTTGATGACTGATCTTTTCAAGGCTGTTAACTTCATCAGATCACGGGGTTTAAATCATCGCGAATTTAAAGCATTCTTGGACGAAGTTGGCAGTGAATATGAAGACGTAGTATATTTCTCAAAAGTTAAATGGCTCAGTAAAGCAGCAACCTTAAAAAGATTTCAGTTATTGTTGCCTGAAATAAAAGTGTTCTTGGAAGAAAAGAAGCAAAATGTGGATTTTTTAGAAAATGAAGAATGGTTAAATGATATATCTTTCTTTGTAGACATCACGGAAGTATTAGCTGAAATTAATTTGCATTTACAAGGAAAGGACCAGTTATGTTCCTCAATGTTTGAGCGGATAACTAGTTTCACAAAGAAATTGGAACTTTTTATAGCACAGCTAAAAGCTGGTAAAATTGTACACTTTCATAGTCTATCTGAAAGAGAGAAAAAGTTTTCTGTAAACTATGAGAAATATACTAAATTATGTGAAGATTTGCTTGGAGAGTTTACAATTAGATTTTCTGACTTTAGCAAGATTGAAATTGAGTTAAAATTGTTTAATGATCCATTTTCATTTGAATATGATAAAGCACCAGTGGAGTACCAACTTGAAATGATTGAGCTGCAAAGTCGGGAAGGTTTAAAAACTTTCCATAGGGAGAACACACTTCCTTTATTTTATAAGAAATTGCATTCTCTCAAAAATGAATTCAATCAAATTCTAAATTTATCCAGAAAATTATTATGCATGTGGGGAAGTACATACTCTTGCGAGCAGTTTTTTTCAAGCATGAAAAATATTAAAACTGAAGAAAGAAATAGGTTGACTGACAGACATTTAGCAAACATTCTTAGAATTAAGAATGCATCCTTCTATGCAAATATTGAAAACATTATGGCTGGAAGACAAAGTCAAAAGTCTCATTGAATTAATATTGGTTAATAAAATTAAATGTTTTTTTTATGTATAGCTACATATAAACATTACAATATTTACAATGTTGTAATAATGTAAATAAACTGTATTCACATGTTTTTTTTTTATATTGTAATTTTTCCATTAAATTGTATTAAGATATTCTGGTAGATTTGCGGCCCAGTTAAATATTTAAGTTTGCAATGCGGCCCATTAAATTAAAAGGTTGGACATCCCTGCCTTAGACTATATGTTTTCTTTTCGCGGTCCAATCATCAAACGTACCAAATTGCAGCCCTCTAGCCTCACTGGTTTTTATTTTATTTAAGGTTAAAGTTAGCCATGATCGTGCTTCTAGCAACGATGTACGATAGGCCACCACCGGGTCGCGGTTAAAGTTTCAAGGGGCGCGGCTCATACAGCATTATGCCGAGACCACCGAAAGATAGAGATAAGTATTTTCGGGGCCTTAATTATACGCTGAGCGAATGTACAGAGAAGTCGATTGCGTCGAAGAAACTTGGGCGCATTTTTTACTTTTTTTTCTGTGCATATTTCTTATTCTTGTCCCGTCTCTTATTCTGACACAACTGCTGTTCACGAACCCAGTGTCTTGGAACAAGTCCCTCTTTCAGGAATACAACGTCGCCCTGAATAATTTCCCTTTCCAGCAACGAGCCTTCTTTTCAGGCAAACTTTCCTCGTTCCGGAAAGTAACTGCTCTCGCTCAAACTGGAGGCCTGGCATTTTCATCGAAACTGCAAGTTTGAATTGAGTTAATTTGCTACACAGAATGCAGCAGAATTTGCTACACTGGTTAGACTTAATTTACAACACTCCTCTCCCGTGCATCTAGAATATAAGCCTCGACATATAAACGTATTTCCCAGTAATTTTGAGATATATAATAACGAGAGAGAGAGAGAGAGAGAGAGAGAGAGAGAGAGAGAGAGAGAGAGAGAGAGAGAGAGAGAGAGAGAGATGCTTGGGTTGTCAAACAACGAAATTACAGACGGCAGACGTGATGACTTGCTTCAGTTCTATTAAAAAATAACTGAGTGACAAGGCCAGTAACTTAAAAAACAACAACATCAAAGCGATATTTCTGATTCTGAGCCAAACTCTCTCAAAAGTGACCTTAATGTCAAAATACTTCCACAACTTGAATGTATAATTGAAACAAGTTTTTTTAAATAACATTCTTGGCTTATCAGTACTTAGAATGCTACTTAAATTAATCAACATATTTACAGGATTTTCAGCAAAACTGTTTTATTCACACAACAAATAATATTCATCCCCGGAATATCAAAAACAATCAGGAATGGTTAAAATATTCCGCCTTGGTTGAAATAGCGTTTTCGTTGATGTCTGTGCAACTTGTACCTATAACTTAAGAATCGCTTGTATTTAAAGTTATTTTATTCGGTTATATATATATATATATATATATATATATATATATATATATATATATATATATATATATATATATATATATATATATATATATATATATATATATATATATATACTGTATATATATATATATATATATATATATATATATATATGTATATATATATATATATATATATATATATATATATATATATATATATATATATATATTCCCCAACCCTCCCGATCCCCTACTTACCCCGCCCCCACCCGAGGCGGACAAACAGGTTTGCAGGTGGAGGGTGGAAGTCTCCCCTACCATCCCGTTCCCCTACTTACCCCGCCCCCACCCTGAGAGGGCAAACCGGTTCACAGGGGGTGGGTGGCTGTGTCATGTCTCCCCTACTAGATAGCCACGCTCACGCAAGTATAGTCTATTTCATATCATCTATCTACTCGCCAACGTAGCTATAGGCAGATGTGGCAAGACGCATAGCTAGCACGTGATTGGTTGAAATCAATGTTTTCGAAATCTTAAGCTTGCAGTGATAAAGATGAAACAATTTCTTTAGTAATACATTTGAATGCTTATATATACAAAGAACCCTTACACCTTATTGTATAGATTATAAGTATTCCGATTTATATCGAAAATATAAAATTACAAGCACAAAAGAGGCGAGCTTGCATCAAATAGTCTACTTAGGTCAAACACAAACGAAATGACTTTCAATAAGTATTTTTTTTTTATCTCATTGCAGGTAAATAAAAAGACATATGGCTATGCGAGTGCGAATAAAATGTAGTTTAATGATTTCTTGTGTGTAAATCACATGAGTACGGTACTATTCGAAAAACCTTGAATAATGCTGTCTATGAGGTTGACTGGGGTAGATGGAAATTGCAACATTGGCTGGATGAGGTTGACTGGGGTAGATGGAAATTGCAACATTGGCTGGATGAGGTTGACTGGGGTAGATGGAAATTGCAACATTGGCTGGATGAGGGTGACTGGGGTAGATGGAAATTGCAACATTGGTTAGATGAGGTTGACTGGGGTAGATGGCAATTGCAACATTGCTGGATGAGGTTGACTGGGGTAGATGGAAATTGCAACATTGGCTGGATGAGGTTGACTGGGGTAGATGGAAATTGCAACATTGGTTGGATGATATTGAATGGGGTAGATGGAAATTGCAACATTGGCTGGATGAGGTTGACTGGGGTAGAAGGAAAGTGCAACATTGGTTGGATGATGTTGAATGGGGTAGATGGAAATTGCAACATTGGCTGGATGAGGTTGACTGGGGTAGATGGAAATTGCAACATTGGTTGGATGAGGTTGAATGGGGTACATGGAAATTGCAACATTGGCTGGATGAGGTTGACTGGGGTAGATGGAAATTGCAACATTGGTTGGATGAGGTTGAATGGGGTACATGGAAATTGCAACATTGGCTGGATGAGGTTGACTGGGGTATATGGAAATTGCAACATTGGCTGGATGAGGTTGACTGGGGTAGAAGGAAAGTGCAACATTGGTTGGATGAGGTTGAATGGGGTAGATGGAAATTGCAACATTGGCTGGATGAGGTTGACTGGGGTAGATGGAAATTGCAACATTGGTTGGATGAGGTTGAATGGGATAGATGGAAATTGCAACATTGGCTGGATGAGGTTGACTGGGGTAGATGGAAATTGCAACATTGGCTGGATGAGGTTGACTGGGGTAGATGGAAATTGCAACATTGGCTGGATGAGGTTGACTGAGGTAGATGGAAATTGCAACATTGGCTGGATGAGGTTGACTGGGGTAGATGGAAATTGCAACATTGGCTGGATGAGGTTGACTGGGGTAGATGGAAACTGCAACATTGGTTGGATGAGGTTGACTGGGGTACATGGAAATTGCAACATTGGCTGGATGAGGTTGAATGGGGTAGATGGAAATTGCAACATTGGCTGGATGAGGTTGACTGGGGTAGATGGAAATTGCAACATTGACTGGATGAGGTTGACTGGGGTAGATGGAAATTGCAACATTGGCTGGATGAGGTTAACTGGGGTAGATGGAAATTGCAACACTGGTTGGATGAGGTTGACTGGGATAGGTGGAAAGTGCAACATTGGTTGGATGAGGTTGACTGGGGTAGATGGAAATTGCAACATAGGCTGGATGAGGTTGACTGGGGTAGATGGAAATTGCAACATTGGCTGGATGAGGTTGACTGGGGTAGATGGAAATTGCAACATTGGCTGGATGAGGTTGACTGGGGTAGATGGAAATTGCAACGTTGGTTGGATGAGGTTGACTGGGGTAGATGGAAATTGCAACATTGGTTGGATGAGGCTGACTGGGGTAGATGGAAATTGCAACATTGGCTGGATGGGGTTGACTGGGGTAGATGGAAATTGCAACATTGGTTGGATGAGATTGACTGGGGTAGATGGAAATTGCAACATTGGCTGAATGAGGTTGACTGGGGTAGATGGAAATTGCAACATTGGCTGGATGAGGTTGACTGGGGTAGATGGAAATTGCAGCATTGGCTGGATGAGGTTGACTCGGGTAGATGGAAATTGCAACATTGGCTGAATGAGGTTGACTGGGGTAGATGGAAATTGCAGCATTGGCTGGATGAGGTTGACTGGGGTAGATGAAAATTGCAACATTGGCTGGATGAGGTTGACTGGGGGAGATGGAAATTGCAACATTGGCTGAATGAGGTTGACTGGGGTAGATGAAAATTGCAACATTGGCTGGATGAGGTTGACTGGGGTAGATGGAAATTGCAACATTGGCTGAATGAGGTTGACTGGGGTAGATGGAAATTGCAACATTGCTGGATGAGGTTGACTGGGGTAGATGGAAATTGCAACATCGGTTGGATGAGGTTGGCTGGGGTAGATGGAAATTGTAACATTGGCTGGATGAGGTTGACTGGGGTAGATGGAAATTGCAACATTGGCTGAATGAGGTTGACTCAAGTAGATGGAAATTGCAACATTGGCTGAATGAGGTGACTGGGGTAGATGGAAATTGCAACATTGGCTGAATGAGGTTGACTGGAGGAGATGGAACTTGCAACATTGGCTGAATGAAGTTGACTGGGGTAGATGGAAATTGCAACATTGGCTGAATGAGGTTGACTGGGGGAGGTGGAACTTGCAACATTGGCTGAATGAGGTTGACTGGGGAGATGGAAATTGCAACATTGGCTGAATGAGGTTGAGTGGGGTAGATGGAAATTGCAACATTGGCTGAATGAGGTTGACTGGGGTAGATGAAACTTGCAACATTGGCTGAATGAGGTTGACTGGGGGAGATGGAAATTGCAACATTGGCTGAATGAGGTTGACTGGGGTAGATGGAACTTGCAACATTGGTTGAATGAGGTTGACTGGGGGAGATGGAAATTGCAACATTGGCTGAATGAGGTTGACTGGGGTAGATGGAAATTGCAACATCGGTTGGATGAGGTTGGCTGGGGTAGATGGAAATTGCAACATTGGCTCGATGAGGTTGACTCGGGTAGATGGAAATTGCAACAATGGCTGAATGAGGTTGACTGGGGTAGATGGAAATTGCAACATTGACTGAATGAGGTTGACTGGGGTAGATGGAACTTGCAACATTGGCTGAATGAGGTTGACTGGGGGAGATGGAAATTGCAACATTGGCTGAATGAGGTTGACTGGGGTAGATGGAACTTGCAACATTGGTTGAATGAGGTTGACTGGGGTAGATGGAAATTGCAACATTGGCTGAATGAGGTTGACTGGGGTAGATGGAACTTGCAACATTGGCTGAATGAGGTTGACTTGGGGAGATGGAAATTGCAACATTGGCTGAATGAGGTTGACTGGGGTAGATGGAACTTGCAACATTGGTTGAATGAGGTTGACTGGGGGAGATGGAAACTTTGGTATCATAAAGTTATTTCTGTATTCCTGCAATGAAACTGCACTTAGAATCAAGTTCGAATGATGAGGATATCTTGTGATCTGATCAGTTAGTGGGCATAAGTCTCTGGCAGCCTTGGTTACCAGTGAGAAAGAACATAATTATTGAAAGCCAATCGTTCGTTTGTGCTTGGTATGAGTAGACTGTCTGATACAAACTCGTCTTTCTTGTGCTTATATAGGTATATTATCGATATAAATCGGCTTATTTGTGATTTATATAGGAACGTGTTAGGGTTCTTTTACAAAAAAACATTCAGATGTGCTATCGAAAAAATAATTTGAATATTTAACAAAATAAGCTAACGATATCGGAAAAGTTGAGTATTACCACATCGTCACGTGTGGGTGGACACCGAGTTGAAACCGACTATAGAGCCCTCATGCATCACCTTTGTAAGTTCAAAACAAGACATGTTAAATAAAACAATATCTTCCAGACTTACCTACTGTTAAGCATTTTTAATGGCAAGAACGAAATATCACCAGTGTCAAGGCAACATCACATTCGTTTTCATTTTGTTTAGCATGCTTAGCTCAGTGGCATTTCCAGGCGCGCGTTGTCTAACGAGAGACTGAAAACACTTTTAGCAAAATATAATTTTTCCCTCCATGCTCAGCATCTCGTGAACAAACCGATCGATGGTAAAAAAGGCTGATAAGTTCATCTATTTCTAATCTAAGTCCTTGGAACTATACGTAGAGAAATGTTTAAATGAGGACTACCAAACGAAAGTAATTTTCACGTATTTGGAATAAAATTGTTCTTAAAAAAATGACACAACAGTTACAATACATGCCAATCAATAGGCATAGGACTAACATTTGTTCGCCCAAGATTCTTTTCCTTGCTGTTACCATTCTTGAAGGCTAAGTTTTCCTTGCATTGATAAATTCATAACATTTACCATAGAGAAATTATTCTTATATGTTCCAAAATAAGTTGTACTCAGGATAAGGTCCAAAATCCTTTGCAGCTGCGTTAAATTCACAAAACAGACTTTTATGTCTGGCGCCGTTATGAATTAAATAATTTTACTAAATTCAGGTCTCAAAAGCTATATTTAATACCAGTGACCACAAACATATTACGTTAAAATTACTTTCTTTTTAGGAATGAGAGAGAGAGAGAGAGAGAGAGAGAGAGAGAGAGAGAGAGAGAGAGAGAACCAAACTGATCGGTCTCGAAAATCAGAATGAAAATGAACTAATCTGAGGATTCCACTAGCACATGAATACTCAAGCGACATCATTAAGGCATTTTGGGTGCGAGATACAAAAAGAAAGTTCTAGAATAAGGAAGGTGATGTCACTTCCAGCAAAACGTTTTGAACTCAATTGGGACAATACATGACGCAATCGATTATGAGGTCTTACTCTCAAAATTGCATATGCAAATGCACACCTTAGACATGTTCTATAAGCATCTGTTTTGTCAATTTATCTGGAGGGACCATTTGCAACTGTTACAACAATGAACATGCCAACAAGATTCTGAAGCCAACCCCTTCTAGAATGTCTTCAAATCTTGGACTCCACCATGATAAAAGATGACTCCCCCTCCTCAAGCAACAATACAACCAAAATTGTAAACCCACAATGAGCACCATAAAAAATGTGAAATATTTACCTGCCACCAACAAAACAAACCAATGGACTCTAACAACAGCAGAAAAATATTCTCTAGCATCAGCCTCCACCCTCCACCTAAACCAGAGGGCAGCTCCAAAAGCCCCTAATCATACCATAATCCTTCAACACAGACTTAACATGAACACCAGTACAGATGATGCCACATAATAATTCGCTCAAACTTCTTGCAAACACCAGCCGTACAAGTACAGCCCAATCAAAATTTATGAGACAAACCAAGACCAGGACTGTAAGCCCTAAGATTTTGTTCATAAATTCATGGTTCTGCATGCCTTGAACGCATTTTGTGCATATGCTACACTAAACGTTGTAGAGTGCATATATAAATAACCTGTAAACTGTATTTACATGCCCTTTGGACAGATTCTTTATCTTTTCGAACTAGATGAAGAGAATAAGGGAGAAACTTCACAAAATGAATTTATCTTAAAGAGCAATTATTGATAAAAACACTGCATTGTTATTTTGTATCAACAATTTTAGTATGTTGTGGTAGAATTGCATACCTGAAAGTAGACCACTATGGCTCAGAACTAGGAAGGAGAAGAACAAAAACAATATCGCCTCATATTGGTTTCAGCTGTACTATTCTTTCTGAGATCATTCTACTTAGACATGAACTCTCCTTCTTTCTGAAACTTTTGCAGTGACTCTTCTAACTTCCTCGCCTCAGCTTTCCTTTGATTTATCTGTTTTCTTATCGTTCCATCTTCCATTACATATGCTCCACAATAAGTATGTTATTTAACCCCTTACGATCTTTCTTTGTACATGCTAACATTCACTGTTCCATTTCCCTGGATAATGTCCATCATAACCTTGCCATCTAGTGTTTATAATAAATTTTCCCACTTCATAACTTTCAAATTCAGTCACTGATGGAACATATGAGAAACCTAAACGACTGTACTCCATTCCCAACCCTTCTTTACCAATACATTTACACACACACACACACACACACACCATCTGTCATGTTCCAGACCTTCTCTTATCACTTCATCCAGAAAAATATTAAATAGTTATTCAGACCAACTTTATAAATACATATTATTAATAAAGCTCCTAACTTATACTCCAGCATGATAACGCTGCCTGACAGACTGCTTCAAGAGTAAAAGAAATGAACGACCGGTGTTATAAAGAAATGTGACAGTAAAATTCTTTGACAAAAAAGTACTCCAATGTATTATAGATGAACTAGCAATGACATTATTCTGCACTATTGTAAGTCCCTATTGAAATAATACCTAGTGATAATTCTCAAAACAGAATAACTACATCCGTTGGACGCCATAATCATAAATTTTGCGTAGAGCATGAAAATGTCGGGATGCAACCGCCATCTTGACAGATGAACTGTTTTCCAAAAATGATACAGATATACGAAGCCTTACATACAATAGCTAGCCTTCTTAGCTATTCCAGAAGAGAAAACTTGTTAACAAAGAAACATACAGTACTTTCACCTGTTTTTTAGCAGTGAATCATGGATTCCCAGCCTGACTCATCAATAGCTTGGCTAGACTTTAGTCTCACTCCCACTTAATTGCTAGCCGAATACGATATCGACCCGTCCAATGAGGAACCGACGTCAATCTGCTAAGCCAGCTCCCATCGAATAGAACGCCCAAGAAATATATGAAGACTAAAATAGAGTAGTAAAACAAACCAAGAAGAGAAATTATATATATATATATATATATATATATATATATATATATATATATATATATATATATAATTATATATATTGAAGATATTAATGCACTTTAAAAGGAGGGGCAAACACTAATTCTAGAAGCACAAACAATAAAAATGACGACGTAACTTTCCTTTTAAATTTAATAAAGGAAAAACTGTCCAGAAAGGAGGTTAGCACACGAAGATGGAGCAAGGTGCAAATATCTAACAAAAGTAAGGTAAAACAAAAGATCTGAAGAATGTGATACTAACTTCAAATCTTTTATAAAACTAAAAGGTTTCCCAGCACTGTATAGAGTCTTGGCCATTATTAGACCATAGATTTCTTATTTAAGAAAAGCTCTGAGCCGGAGATAGTATCAAGTAATCTGATTCCTATTACTTTCAATAGAGTAAATTGAGGTACAAAACTTCGGAATGTATGTTCGAAGTCTATAATAATACATTTTTATCCTACAAGGGCTGCTAAAGCAATTATGATCCTCCAATAGATCTCCTCTCTATTCCGTTTAGAGAATCTGCCTGTAAGAAATTCACCGAGATTTTAACATTTCTGAAGTAAATTTCACTTGAAGAGAAGAAGTATTTAGCAACTTACTTGCCTTGCCACACTTGAAGTATTTGTTAATGAACTGTAACTATGCTCTCAAAATACAGTATGTCACTGATAAAAATGAAGGTGGGATGAACAGTGTGTGATATACAAAATTATGACAATTCCTTTCAAAAACGACTGTAAAACTTGCAGAATCTCTCGTGAGTGCCTGGGGCAACTTCCAGGTCCCACCTGTGATTGTTTTTCATTTCAATGAGCGCAAACTCCCGGAAGCTGGACCATCACAGAAGTTTCAGACCGCGCGGCTGAAAAATAAACGCATGCGCTTCATGAGAGGAACGCCATCCTCCACCATACCACTGGCACCATCTTCGTCCTCCGTCCAGGGCTCCAAGCTCGAACAGTTAGTTGCCAATACAACCCGGCGTAGGAAGGTTGCGGCCCTTTATTAAACACATTTGTAAGACCGTCTCGTCAAGCAAGACTGCATGCCAGGGATGAAGAGACGTTATTAGTAGTAGTCTTCGTGCCATTTTTAACAAATTCGGATACTAGGGTAATGAAATCTTTATACCGTAAGTAAGAGGGAAGCAATGACAGCAAGGCATACACGCACCTATTTGGTGAAGGTTTGCCCGTGCAGACAAACGTGTGCATATGACACTACAGACGGAGAAGCGTTCCCAAAATAAAATTTTGTCGCATGTGATGAATTATGAGAGAAAAACCTTTTCATTTATTAACAGCCCAGTGGGAGATCTTTCCTCGTGATAATGAATACAGCCTATCTAAAATTTAAATTTGATCCAAACAGTTGTTTACAGTAACGGTAATATGAACTTCGAAGAAAATACAATGCTTGAGTTTTCATAATATCTACCCTTTTAATGCACATAACATAACCAAAGCCTACAACGTAGAAGTACATTAAAGGTAACGGGGTTATCTTTGATTTTAAAGAATGAAAACCATATTCAGCAACTATAATGTCTAACCATGCCTGTTATGTCTACTCTTCTTCTTCCGTTATGACCTCATGGCTTCATTGCCGACAAAAAATGTTGTGCTTGTGGAATGTGCAACGTGAAACTCATAACATGCTTTTGGGAAAGGCCTCTTGCAACTTGTGTTGTAACTCGATTAAGATATCTGATAAAACCCAGAACTTATAAGGACTAACTAATATCTTTAAAATTTTACCAATCTTCCATAACAAAATATAGGGAATCGGAACCAGTTTTATCTCTGATACTAATCCATAACGAATCAGCTTTACTAATTGGATATGGTGGACATTACTCCAGTTTTGTATTATTCATGGAATAGATTCTACGGAAAATATAACGACTATAAGTTTTATTTGTCTTACAGTCGTTAAGAGATTAATGCTTCGCTTCTTTTAATACAAACTTATTTTTCTGAAATAAACATTATTACTACCATTTTAAATCAAATAACTAACTACTTTATGCTTGAAAACATTTCTGCTCGAATGGCACCTGCGATTTTACGGTACCTACTGTATTGCGGATAATCTCTCTCTCTCTCTCTCTCTCTCTCTCTCTCTCTCTCTCTCTCTCTCTCTCTCTCTCTCTCTCTCTCTCTCGCTTTTCTATATTGTATAGTCTTCATTCATCCACAATGCCTTGGTTTGAAGGATCCTTTGGCAAGGTTATTTTCTTATACTGTAATTCAGCGAACTCTCCTCTATGATCCACAAGGGCCGTAACTATATTTACAAAAATCAATTTCTCTTAAATGAAGACATACAAATGCATATAATTTATATATATATATATATATATATATATATATATATATATATATATATATATATATATATATATATATACATACATACATACATACACGGATATACTCGTATACTTACATACATACATGCATACATATATACATATATTATATATATATAATATATATATACATACATACATACATACATACATACATACATATATACACGAGTATATGTCTGGATTTAATTGCCTTCACTACTATTCTCAACTTAGAATCCATCTGTGGTATTTGTGAAGCATACATATTTATGTATGAGAATGCGTCTTGCTGAAGAATTAAACAGAATTCTTGGTATGGCCCAGGAGCAGATATTTAAAATTTCATGAAGATTCCCGGATTGGAATCAATCAGCCAGGCTATGAAGTGACACTGAATGGAAGATGACTGCTTCACTAAGCAGGTGTATAAATGGGGAATGTTTAAAGAGCAAATTATAATTTAAAAGGATGGAGACGAACGATTTCAAGTATGAGGAAATTTTTCTATGAATGACTGTTTTCCATTAACTACAGGTGTAACCTGAATACCTAAAGAATTTGTATGTAAAATTTCATAAACTGTATGGAATATAATACACGTACGTATAAATCTCAACAATGTACTACCTTCTTGGAAGCAAAGTGAAAATATAAGGACCCAAATAAGTAGAACTGCTTTAATTACAAAATAAAATCATGACTTGGGGAAGTTTAGTTTACATTCAGAGAAACTTCGCACAACTTGGGAAAGGTTGGACTTCGAGAGATTCTCATCATGAAAGTTGACTTGGGCGATTTCTTTTCCATTTGTTTTCATTTTTATATTGCAGAAACACATTCTCACAAGCACAATTGTACACAATACACGTATAAATAAATAAATATATATACACACATATATATGTATACTGCATATATCTATATGTATATATCCATCTATCTATCGATATATATATATATATATATATATATATATATATATATATATATATATATATATATATATATATATATATCTAGTAATTTCAAGATAATATAACTTTCAGCTGATGACAAAACGAATGCCACGTTATGTATAAGGACGATTTAAAAAAAAAAGCGGCTGACAGACGAGCTGCATATACTGTTGCTAAAGGGGATAATATCCTCTTTAACGTTCAGACGGCAATTCAATTTGTGGTCAATATTATTCAATCTTGCCCAAGGAGAGATGCGCTCAGTTGGCAGCTTTAAATGTCATAACAAGTTATATATATGTATGTATGTCTGGGTATATATATATATATATATATATATATATATATATATATATATATATATATATATATATATATATATATATTATATATAATATATATAAATATATATATACAAAATACATATATATAATATACATATACATATGTATGCATATATATATATACATATATATAGTATATAAATACATATATATGTTTATATATAATATATTCATATGTATACATGTTATGTATATTTATATATATATATATTATATTATATATATAACATATAAATACACATACATATTTATATATGTTATATGTATATGACATATATAAATATATATGTCATATACATATATGCATAACATTATATATATATATATATATATATATATATATATATATATATGTATGTATGTATATATATAATATATATACATATATATATGTATATATTTATATAATATATATATATATATATATGTGTATATATATATATATATATATATATATATATATATATATATATATATATACATTGTCAGGTTCAAGAATTTCGTCTGAAACAACCTGCTTTACTAGTTTGACTGTCCTCTCGTGTTTTGAGAAACGAAGTGACATTTGTCTCTGTTTCGTTTTTTTGGACAGTTAAGGTTTGGTCACTGGATGGATCGGTTCTCGACAGCCTCTGCCCTCCCGTTAGATTGGGGGTAATGGGCTGAGGATATTCTCATCCTAGCCCCCTTTTCTGTAGGAAGCTAGCCATTTCAGTGCTTACCAAATTAGTATATCACCATCGACAGAGATTTCTTCCGGGGCACCACACTGCATGAAGTATCGTCGGAAGTGGGATCAACTTGGCAGAAGTAGCACCACTTGGGAAGAAGGCAATTTTCAGCCAACCAATAAGCCTATCTGCATATACCAGATATTGTTTTCCACATACTTGAAACACATCCCTGACTGTTTGTTGAAAAGGATATTCAGGGGGTGGTGTAGATAACAGTGGTTCCCTTTGTTGGGATGGCACGATGACGTCACATGTTCTTCACTGCATTCTCTTGAGTTTCAATTGGCCCTCCATCCCAGGCCAATACACAGCCTGCCATGCCCTACAAATCATTGAATCAGAATTTTGGTGGCTTGAGTGTAGGTTAGAGACAACTCGGTCTCGTAGTGACAAAGGTATTGCCAGATGTATGTGCCCTTCATATGAATACACCACCAATTGGTCCACAATGCCAAGTCGATCCCGTAAGTTGAAATATGGCTTTATGCTAGAGTCGACTAAATTTCTTGATTCAGGCCAAGAACCTGTGGTTACCATACTCTTTAGCAGCTGATATTCAACATTGCTTTCAGCCGCTTCTTTTACAGAATTCCAGTCGAGGGTTATGACATCATCACTTAGAGACGTGATCAATGTTGCTATGCATGCACTCCCATCCTCCTCCCCCATCTCACTGTCACTCACATTCATTGGGCTTCTGATTACTGGGTATCTTGAAAGGGTATCAGCCGCTGAGTTTTTCTTCCCAGGGATGTATTTCACTATAAAACTGTAATGTTTTTCCTTCAATCTAAGCAAACATGGATTTGCAATGTCTTTCAACTCTCCATCACCAAACACTTTGACCAGTGGATGGTGGTCTGTAACAAGGACAATATTGGGACATCCCAGTAGGAATAATCTAGCTTTCTGAAAACACCATACAACGGCAGCAGCCTCTCCTTCAGCGACTGCATAATTGAATTCTGCCAAGGTTAAATGTCTACTCCGACAGAGGGCAAGCTTCCATCCCCCCTTTGCAACAAACTGGGACTTTATCCTCTTCACAACTGCAATGTTGTTGTAACACTAGAAATCCCATTCCATCACGCGACCAATCAGTGATTACTGCATTTCGCCTAGATTTATCATAATAGGCTAATCCCATCCCCAATCAATTTGCCAAAAATTTCTGTATTCTTTTCGAATGCATCCTGTAGTATTTCGTCGCAGCACACCTTCCCACTAGTAGACTTTTTTAGAAGGTCTTGAAAGCGTTCCATTAATTGAGAAGTGGCTACAAATGGTGCTAATTGGTTTACAAGGCCAAACCAAGACCTGTCAGTGATGGTTGGTTGATCTGGCATTGGGAAACTCTTGATTGCAGACAACTTTTCCTCACCTGGCTTGAAACTGTCCCAACCTAATTTGTAGCCTACAAAGTCTACCTCACGCTGGCAAAATTGAAATTTATCAGGACTCAGGGTAACCCCATTTTCTTCACATACCTGTAAAAAATTTATCATGTGAAAAAATGCTCCTTCCACAGTATCATCATATAGGAGAACATCATCGACACATTTAAATTTTCTCGGAATGTCCACTACTATATCATCAAAGCACTTTGAATATGCATCCAATGCAGAGACATGTCCCACTGGGGTCCTACAATACTGGTACCTACCCCATGGGGATACAAATGTAGTCAAATGCAGACTCTCCTCATCTAATTCCACTTAATGGAAACCAGAATAGGCATCTATTACAGTTTTGTATGAACGCACAGGTACACTGGATGCCATGTCGAACAGGGCAAAAGTGTGATGAGTCTCTCTTTTACAATATTTGTTTAGTTTTTGGTAATCCACTGTTCTTGTGTTTCCATTCCTTTTAGCTACTACCTTCACGCACACCAATCAGTTGCAGTTCCTGTAGGAACGGGGCGGATTATTCCCAGTTTTACATCGTCGTCCAGCTGTTTTTTCACCTCTTGCTCCCAATACTTGGGAATTGGAATTGGTGTATGGCATGCGTATGGGACTGCATCAGGCAAAGGGTGGATATGGTGTGGCTTTCCCTTCATTGCCGGCAATGAATTCTGTTTAATATTAAATATTGTACCAGAGAAATGCTCCAAAATCCACCTTTTGAGCTTAGGTACATTGGTCTCCTGAGGGGAGAATGGCAACTCTATGATGTCATGGATGTTGCGCCCACCATTGGTGACGTCATTGGCACCCACACTACTGGGCCTTTCCCTACCAATTTTATTTACTGAAATTCCATCTATCTTAACATGATTGGGAAAATTTGCATCCACTAATCCTAAACACTTACATACATCTATAGATAAGTAGAGCCCAGAGACACCATACACTACTAACACCTCTACATTTAAAGCAGTATTTCTACCCAAAGTTATCGTACATCATACACTACCCAGTACTCTCATAAGTTCTTCGGGGGCATGATTAACCTTGGCATTTGAACGACTCATTCGAACAACACAACTGTTTTACGTTCAGTCCTGATTGATGCAAAACTTTTCCCCCCATAATACAAACCTCAGCCCCAGTATCGGCAATAGCATCAATAAATACTTCATACATTGGTAAATCACGTCTCATATTATGTTCAACTTTTATGCGAACGTGCGGTAACTTTCCTGCCACTGCTGTCACCTGTTGGACCCCACAGTGCTGCACTAAGGTGCATGACGTTGCCGACATGGTGTCGTCATCATGATCAACATCAATGCATGCTACCTTGTTATTCACACGTTTTTTTCTGCAATATCTAGCTAAATGACCCTTTATGCCACAGCTGTGGCAATACACTTCCCTTGCATAGCAGCTAGATTTATTTTTCTCATGAATACACCCACAATTATCACATCTTTTACCTGACATGAAGAGCTTATTATCCTTTTGTCAACGAAGGTTCGATTTTACTGCCGCAACATCACTATGTTCTATTTCATCACTATTAATGGGCAGCAACTCTTTGCCCACCTTGGCATTAATGAATCTCTGCTTAATTTTGCTTGCCCCACTATCCCTTTCAGCTGCCTCATATATTTTACACTTCTGTAGTATTTTGGAGACCTGTTATATTTTTCGTAGTCTTGGAGTATTTCTTGTTTCAACCCACAGTTATTTAAATCACTGGCTAACCTGTGAGTCAGCATTAGTCACTCATGTCATTTTGGCACCGAGGGCAGCGGAAAGCACAGTCTAAAGCCAATTCCTGACACTGATGTATACATGTCTTAGCAGGTTCCATCGGCCCTTGTTGTGCACTAAAAAATTTATCCCACAGAATCGCACTTTTGGGCTACTTCTTGGATGGCATCTAATGCCTGATGTAAGGAAAGGGCTTTCCATTCGTCGGACGTGTAACCGGCGTTCAATCCCTTTGTAACTGATCATCACAGTTCAAACGAATGCTTAGCACAGCATCTTCAGTAGAAACTCTGCCAATTTGGAACCAATCTGTCATGGACCTACGCCACTTCCTAAATGTCTCCTTGTGACATTTCGTAGGAACATTTGTCGGGCATAATTGCTCTCATACCTGAGGGGGCACCACTGCCCTGTCGCTCCTGCAAGAAAAGATTTGCCATAGCATTCAGAAGGTCCTCATTCCCACCATTGGTGTGGCCACGTGCAGCCCGGCAAAGGGCCCCTCTTCTTGGTGTTGTCGAATATCTTGCACCCGACATCTTAAAGGCTTCCCAGGTCCTTAAATCACTGCGCCATGTAAGCAGGTTATACTCAGACACGAGCAATATGCAATAGTTGTATATTCACGAAGTCCAATACAACATCATGGGCAGCAATGCACCTAACAATGTTGGTGCTATGCTCACTCAAGCGAGACTGCTCGCCAGACTCAATAGCTCCCGCCTTAAACATATTTTGGCGGAAATATAAGTAATACTTCTTTTATATGCAACATATGGAAACATCCTACACCTTTAAAAAATAAATAGGGAAGACACCATCAGGATCTCCACCTCAGCTATCAAGATTATCAAGAATTTTCTTAACATCACCCGAGCGAAATGCAAATTTTGAAAGAATATATTAAGGATGACAAGTATCGGGGAGAAAAAGGGTGTGTGATAACAGAAAGATGGAGTATGGTATGTTTGCCTTGATTGGGCAGTTGATAGAGTAGAATGGAAAAGATAGTTAAATGGCTGCAAAATCAGGATGTTCAGGCTGGAACGAGGCAATAATACTCAAGAGGCGCTACCGGTATGCATGTGATGTGTAATGTAGCATGAAGGAAAAAGTATTTTTCTTGCACAGGAGCCCTCCCTTGATTCTGACGAATACGGATACGTGTGGTTTTAAATTTCTAATTTTGCTTTAATACTTCTCATTGTAGTTGAAAATTCATTTTGGTAAAAAAAAAAAAAAAAAAAGCTCTCCGATATTATATCTCATATATGTTACAGTAAGACTGTGAAACCAGGGATTTCACGAAACCCCTGAAATTTCAGGGAATTCGTGACATCTCCAATTCTCTTAGGGACATTTGATCCCCGAGGTGCTAGTACTAAGCATGACGGAAACAGTATAGACGAACCACAGTTTCGCCGTTTTTAGTACTAGCCTCTCCGGGATGAAATCTTCCTAAGTGAATTGGTGATTTCACGAATGCTTTACATTTCAAGGGATTTCGTGAATTCCCTGGTTTCACAGTTTTAATGCAACATATACATATAGGCCTATCTCTCAAGTCTAGCGCAGATGACAGTTGGCTTGAGGATTAACCAGTTCTTTTATTTCCACTGGAAAAGTCTGGCTGTACAATCCTAAAACCGTCGGATCCAACAGTAACATAGATTACTTAACGGCAGTTTTGTTACTAAATGAGAAAGGTTAAAACATGTTAAAGACTGGGGGGTTAAACCTAATCGTACCTGATAAGCTCAGCTGTCTATAAGACTAATCATTCTAATTCCATAATCATCATAGGAATTAACAATAAGATAATGATGGTACTCTTTTCAACTTTTCTTTGCCTTTTATTTATACTAGCTAACTACGGTGGCAATAAAATATTGCAACTGGGATGCCACGCATGGTTCAGATGACATTGCAGATCATTCACTGAAGTAAATGACAATACTGCACTAACATCAATACCGATATCATCCATATTATCAACATCATCAAGATTTTACTGAGGTATCATTACCCCCTTTTAGTTAAATCATATCGAAATAATTTGGCATCCTAACAGAATATATCCTTAATCTTACAACACAGTTATTTTATATTAACGCTGCCTTTAAGTCAACAATGAGAGAACGTAATAAATGACTGTCCATTCAAGTTCAGGGCAGCTACAATTATTGATATATAAAAACGTGACTTGACGTACATAGCCTCAAGGAACGTAACACTGCAATGTCTAAGGAACTTCAACCCGTAAGTCCCACAGAGGCTTTGACCACACATTATGCATTTATGTGCGTATGCATTATATATATATATATATATATATATATATATATATATACATACATACATAAGTATACCTCAGTTTAACCAGACCACTGAGCTGATTAACAGCTCTCCTAGGGCTGGCCCGAAGGATTAGACTTTTCTTACGTGGCTAAGAACCAATTGGTTACCTAGCAACGGGACCTACAGCTTATATGTGTGTATATATATATATATATATATATATATATATATATATATATATATATATATAATATATATATATATACATATACTGTAAATATTTATATATATAATATATAAAGATCACAAAAGACACCAAACCTATTGGTAATCAAGGTACAATCATTTCTTTCATTCATGCCTTTAGATACTTTCTTCTACTTCCCATAAGCGTTATATATCTATTTAACCAATATTTATTTTGAATCCTGACCTGAAAATAATTCTATATATATCCAGGAACCCTACAAACCCTAGAATCTTAGGTAAACCACGGAGCCCACTACTGCCCACAAACTGATGTGTCAACATCAACTCGAGAAGCTTTTCGATTCATCAGCCTCGTCATCGCTCTATAAATTACTTTAAGTCTCTTCCACACAGTTGATATCAAATTCATATTAATCTTCTCTACCCTTAAATCTTTAAAATATTTAACCTCAGACAAACTCACAAACATTATATAATATATATATATATATATATATATATATATATATATATATATATATATATATATATATATATATATATATATATATATAGGTATATAATATATAAGGAAACTTTTTATGCTCTCTCTCTCTCTGTGTATATATTATATATATATATATATATATATATATATATATATATATATATATATATATATATATATATATATATACAGAGAGAGAGAGAGAGAGAGAGAGAGCATAAAAAGTTTCCTTTGTCCTTAGCAAAAGAATATGAGTGATGGGAGAAAAGACAACTTCACACTCTCAGAGGGAGACGTAATTCTATAATAACGACACCAAGATGCTACAATATTCCAGAAGGTAAGGATGACGTCATTTGCATTCACATTGCTTTCGGGAGACGAAAGACACAGCAAGGGAAACTCGGCTTATCAAATTGGCCTTCATTCTTTTTTTTAGACGAGGGGTTATGATCCCCGTGAAGGAAAGTGGTGACGTCTGGAAAGGTCTTGAGAGAGCCTCAGATGTTTTTTTTTATTTGACGAGATCTGGCCGCGTGTGTCAAGAATGAAAGGTACTGGCGTGTGCGTGTGTTTCTTTTGAATATATACACTTGCGTACGTTGTTATATAAAGCACAATCATTATTCGCATACGGCTCTTTTCTTGGGTTATATACAGATAGGCATGTATGACAATTTCCGGTAAGAGCGCATTCAATTTCTCTCTTTTACTCCAAGCTCCTCATTGGACGGATTGGTATCGTTCTCGGATAGCACTCTGCTAGACCCGCGCTCGACTCCCCGACCGGCCAATGAAGAATTAGAGAAGTTTATTTCCGGTGATGGAAATTCATTTCTCGTTATAATGTGGTTCGGATTCCACAATACGCTGTAGGTCCCGTTGCTAGGTAACCAATTGGTTCTTAGCCACGTACAATAAATCTAATCCTTCGGGCCAGCCCTCTCTGGGAGAGCTGTTAATCAGCTCATTGGTCTGGTTAAACTAATGTCTATATCTTTTACTCTGGGGTCCTTTGATTATTAACATTCTTTCTGACATTCCTTCCCACCACCAACATTTATTTGCCCTCTGTAATAATTCGTCATATTCATTTAGTTTCACCTATTTGAGCACATACTAGCTTACAATTCGTACAATGTACACCACTTGCACACAATTATTCAAAGCCCAAACTCACTTCCTCGCTCTCTCTCTCTCTTTCTCTCTCTCCTGCGATAACAGATTACATCTACGTACGTACGTATGTAAGCATGTACAGTATTTAGGCGCGTATTGACCACTAAATATATCTGCATACTACAGTTTCAGTAAAACCCTATCTATTACGAAGGATAACCTTGGAGATTTATTCTTTTTGGCTACAGTGTTAGATCCTTAGCACGTCCAAGTTTGCCAAAAATAAAAATAAAAACTTATATGAGAAGTATTACAAAAACAACAGTCTAATTCAGCAAGGGCAGCCACATATTCGCCTTAGTAAGAACTCTCGGTCTTCGTCAAGAATTTGATCGCCCATTTCGTAACCTGATAAAATATGCGGAATGTAAAAATGTTCAGCATTGCTCTAAGCGCAGCAGAATTTATCTCTTCTTTATTGTGATGGAGTACAAAAGCTGACCAAAGACCATTATCAACAACCATAAATTTTATGATTTCCATGACTGAGAAACCTTTGTAGACGTCAAGATCATTTTAAAGATCTTGAGAAAAGTTTACAGCCACTGGAGAAGGAGATAAGCAAGAAAGAATAGAGCAAATGTAGGGACCAGTAATCTGTCTCAAATCAAACATTTCTGATTTTGCATCATACGAATAGTGCTAACAAAAACATTCTTGTACCAGGGATTTTATCGCATGAACGGTAATAAAACGTGTACCAACAATTACAAAGACCAATGGCTCTACCCCAAGCACTTAAAGTGTAACAAGCATTCAGTCAACATGCTGGCAATAAAAAATACTTATAAAAAATATCAATAAAACATGTAATGTAACACTTACCACCCTCTGCACAGCGAAGAATTCGATGCCGAAGCGTTATCTTGGGAAACGGTTCCAAGACAACAAAAACGCATTATGAAGCACTAATACAACGCGCACCTGCAATAATACAAATATCTGAATAATTACAAGAAATATCAATCTTTCAGATGTCCTGGCTGCTTTAGGAGTATAATAAAGCTAATAAGATAAATCATATTACTGCTATTAAAATGATGATAATAAATACATTATTACTTAAAATGATAATAAATTTTTAGTAAACAGAGTACTGAATGAAAGTGGGAAAAATGATTAACTGAATCAGTCACTCGAGGTCCTATACAAATTATATATATAACCTACTGTATATATACATATATATACTGTATATATATATATATATATATATATATATATATATATATATATATATATATATATATATATATGTATGTATCATTTAATACCACAAGCGCTCGCAGGAAAGTTTTCGTCTATATTTTTCTGGACAGATCATAACGGTCACTTTGACTTTTTTTTTTTAAATACTGTCAATTATTAGGTAATAAATACTCATTAGTACCCAATTCACTTTCCCTTTGGAATAACCTCCCCCCAGAATAGGGAATTATACTGCAAATAATGTGAATCTGCCCATTTCAGCCATAAAATTTGAAGCGTACGAAATTAAAATAAAAAAAAATATTCCCGTTATGTGCACAATACTCGTACAGCAGAGATACTTGATGAACAGCTGCTGCATGGTGATGACAGTCAAGGAATGATAAGGAATATTCCTTATGGTGGCATGTAGCACCTTCTCTCTCTCTCTCTCTCTCTCTCTCTCTCTCTCTCTCTCTCTCTCTCTCTCTCTCTCTCTCTCTCTCTCTCTCTCTCTCTCTCGTGATGCAACGGCCAAGTTAAACGCGTAGTGTAATGGGGAGTGACCAATTCACGGTCCCACAAGTACTGGCTGACTGCCAGTTCCACAAACTTTAAATGGACTTCATGCACAGGTGGATATAACAAACGCGCACTAGCATACACACACACACACACAGAGAGAGAGAGAGAGAGAGAGAGAGAGAGAGAGAGAGAGAGAGAGAGAGAGAGAGATAAAAAAACATTGTTTAAGCAACTTTGTCCACAAATTAAAACGGATATCAATTAACTGTTAACTGCAGAAGTTATTGGCTTTACATAAAAAAAAAAAACTATTTGAAACCTATTTCTTGGACCTGTACGTTTTCGTTGTCAGTAAATAAATAAATAAATAAATAAATAAATAAATAAAGCTAGAATTTACCATCAAGCCATTAAGATCTACAACAGACGAGAAAATGCGTTTTTTTCCAGTGCGTTGCTTTCAGTAGTACAATTTCCAGTTCTTTTGGAATGGAGCAGATTATCAGTGCAGCAAACTTATTGAAAACTACAATGTTGTTGACGCACTTAAGTAATAATATGAACAGGTTGAAAGTTACTCTACTGAAAATAATTTCTTATCATGATGACTCACCACAAAGAACAGTTATACAACCGGCACTTCGAAAAAAACTTTGTAGTTGAAATACAGAAAAAATGTATATCCAAATGTCTTTTCCAAACAGCATTTCCGCTTGCAAGTCAAATGATGTCCCGTTTTAATTTGCTTCTTTCATCTACTTAGGATTTCGTCGTTAGCAAGATAAATTTTGAAACAGAAAGGTAATGAGTTGACGAACTCCAGCTTTTAGTACTTTAGTATACTTTGTTACTATTATTATTTTCATCGTTTTTACCATTATTATCTTATATTATTATTATTATTATTATTATTATTATTATTATTATTATTATTATTATTATTATTATTATTATTATTATTATTACTTGACCCAACTTCACAGAGAAGAATTACCTTACAAAAACAGGTTGGCCTAAGCACTTCAACCATTGTGGTCAAGGCCCAAGCATCTGCTCTTGGACCTAAGCAATATTTAGTATAAACGGTTCCTGTAAATTACAGGACTTTCTTTGCATACAGTCACTAAACACTAACTAAAGAGTAATGTACAATCACTAAACACTAACATTCACAATACACTTACTGTACATTCACTATACACTCACACTTACGATACACTCACACTCACTAAACACACACACTTACTATACACTCACACTTACTATACACTCACACTTACTATACACTCACATTAATATACACTCACACTCAATAACACTAAACGCTAACTGAATACTCAATACTCACTAGGCACTCACTATACACTTAACGCTCACTAAACACTCATAAAACACTAAATACTCACTGTACCCTACTCAGTAAACATTTACTTAATCGTAAACATTCATTAAACACTAAACACTCACTAAGCATTCACTAAGCACTCACTATACACTAAACATTCACTAAGTACTCACTATATACTAAACACTCACTAAACATTCACTAAGCACTCACTATACACTAAACACTCACTAACCTTAAACACTCATTAAACACTAAATACTCACTAAATCCTAAATGCTCATTAAATCCCTAAACACTCATTAAGCACTAAACAGTCAATGAACATTCACTATCACTCATTAAACACTCACTAAACACCTACACACTAAACATTCACTAAACACTAATTTTCACAAGACATTCACTAAACACTCACTAAACATTCACTGAATACTTACGAAACATTCACTAAACACTAACACTCACTAAACATTCACTGAATGCTTACACACTAACCATTCACTAAACACTAACATTCACAAAACCTTCACTAAACTCTATACACTCACTAAACATTTACTAAATACTTACACAGTACACATTCACTGAACATTTACACACTAAACATTCACTAAACAATAACATGAACTAAACTTCACTAAACCCTAAACACTCACTAAACATTCACTGAATACTTACACACATTCACATTCACTAACATTTACTAAACCCTAAACTAATCATTCACTAAACACTTACTCATAAACATTCACTAAACACTTACTCACTAAACCCTAAACATTCGCTAAATACTTACTCATTAAACATTAACGATAAAAAAAAATTCACAACCGCACTAAGCCCCTGTTCAATTTGCAGGTTACCATACCTTTCAAGATGGCACAATGCTTTGCAGCGCCGCCCTGGTGGAAGACCACCGAACCAATCTAGTACTGGTATGGTGATCGCAACTCCAGGTATATAACCTCTATGCCGGAAACCCTCATCTTTCTAAGATCTACTACAAATCGCAAAAAGCGAACGATGAAAACCCGGTGTTTAATCCTAAAGCGACAGATCTGCCTCTGGGAAAATGGATGGTGGGGAAGAATCCACAACGTTTTTGGTAAAAGACAGGAAATAATTGCCAGGTCGAGCAATTCGAGGATAACTGATGATACCAAAAGAATATATGCCACACGTGAAGGCCACCTGAGAGTGCGCTATTTTTTATTCTTTAGTCTCCTGAATAAACGGAGGGAAAAAAAACACATAAGGGACACAAAGGGCAGCAAGGAAAACACTGCAGCAGAAAGAAACAGGTTCTAAAGAAAGAGCGAGAAGGGTGGGGTCACTTTCTTAATTGTTATAATCTGTTTTATTGAGAAAATGTAAGAAGAAAAATCCCAAACAGGAAACAACATTGAAAGCACCAACGGATTAAACCAACATAAACCTTCGGCAATTTGGAGGAGGAAAGGAACCTCATCTACAAAAAACAAACTGTTAGAAAAACTTACTTTATCAGCTATTCTAGGCCATATTGAAGCCCAAAGCCACTCATGGCGGAAATCAAAGTATCTTTCACATGTACTAAGCTGTGATTCTCTGGAGGTTGCTAGTACCATGCTAAAACCCCAGTAGATGGTGTAACTGCACTATAAATAATCACTGTAGCATTCAACTTGAGGCTTTTTGAAGCCGTATCCTAATTAATATTTTACTCAACAAAATAATAATTAATACACTGGTGACTGTTTGCTTACGTTGTAAGTTTGCTTAATGAGCAAAATGGGAGTGAGATACCTCATTCTCCAGAACCTGCGCAAACCAAGGTCTATTACTGCCAATTTCTATGATATAAATAAAAAGCCAAAACTTTTGGCAATTAAACTGACTTGTGAAACCAAAAATTGGATCTACATAAAATAAGAGAAAAACAAAATGTTGATCTTGGAAAATAAGACTATAAATAGTCTAAAAATTATTGAGCTTGCAAAATGACTAGTTTAAAAACAAAGGGGGAAAATAATCGGATCAAGGTTACCCCATACAAAGTTTCTTGTGTCTGAGAAAAATACTGTTTAAGTTGACTTGAAGAACTAGACATGGCAAAATCATACTTAATAATTCATTACTACCAAGGGAGTTGCCAACCTAAATGCAAATATACAAAACTTTGAGCTAGAGGTAAATCAGTGAAATATTTTTCAAAGTTTCTGGGATCGATAGAAAGTACTAAAAATTCTGGCAATTATGCCGACTTCAGACCTACAAAATTATCAAGGGAAAATAACAGGTCACCGCAAAGGTACCTGTAAGCTAGAAGTTCCATTAAAATTAAGAGAATTAGAGGACAATGTAGAATAATAATAATTAACCCTGTCATAAATAAAGCCTTACATGACAGCCGAATACTAATATTATGAACATTTCAACTTAACCTTTTCTGGCAATCAGAAGCTTCATTGTAATTGTGCTTTGATATGATATAAACAGCGCAATCATGAACTATCAAATTTTTCAAGTCTTACATTGTAATAAATATTTTGTCTAAATAATAGCAAGAGAAATAGTGACATCTTGAAGGGGATGAGCTGCCTCACCCCTTACAAGGCGCCGTTTCACCCAAAAGTAATTGTATTGTGCATCCTAAAAAATAATTCTGTAACTATATTACTTCCTGAAAATTAGATGGAAAATACTAAAAGTCTATATGTTAAATTTTATTGTAACCTTGAAAAACAGGGAATGGTAAAAAATATCTGGGTTGTATAATCAACTATCTCTAAATACACTGACAAGTGTAATCAATTTAACAATAAAAGGTAAAATACTGGCTTTTCGGAAGATTTGCCACCTTGAAAGATAGACATTGATCAATTTTTTTTAAACTATCACCAACCGTAGCAATATATGCCTGCCAAGTTTCTTCAAAATCGGAAAAAAGGAAATAATCGAATTTGAACTAACCTGCTACCTAGAATAACGGGCAAAAGTAAAATATGAGACTGGAATCGTTCTTAACCGCCACCTACACGTGCACCAAACTTCACCAAAGGAGGGAGAGATAAAACGTTAAAAAATAAAATTTTAGCCTCTGAACTGTCCTGTGATAATCCTATAAAAGTCAAGACAAAACTATTTGGGAGCCCCAATCACTAACCCTACAAGCACCAATTTGTGACCTGCGAATATAGGACTAGGTCAAAAAATTTTTGGGAAAAATTACTTGCCTTTACAGGCACCAACCTATCAACTTTCATCAAAACATGGCAAAACAAAGTTCATTGATCATTATACAAAATGTCATAAAAAATAATGAATACTGGAATTTGCATCACAAATTACAAAAAAATTGAGGTAGATCACTTACCAAATTTGATATTTTTTTGCAGCAGGACTTCTGTGAAACATAACTTAGTGATGACCTTGACACAAACGCGAACGACGGTAATAACTAAACACTCCCCCCTAAACACTCCCTTATAAAACTTTCAAATACGCGAAACTGCACTAGCTAGTCATATAATGTATTCTGTTACGCAAAAACCTGCGTAAATAATGGTGTTCTGTTCTCGGAAACTTGTGATTATGTACTTTTGTAATACCCTTCTTGCATTAATAATATTTTTCTAAATTATCCTTTGGGCTCTAATATGGATTACACAGTATTCATGGAAGCCTTCTTAGTTTCGTGTAATTGTCTGAAGAATAAAGATTCGTGATATGATCTCCATTTTTTAATATGTTACGGTGAGTCTGACTGATTAGCAAATCACAGAAAACCAAACAATATGCTAAAGAAATAAATGTCTTAAAAATTCTGAGTGCGAAATATCCTATCGACGCAAGCAACATCGTACGCAGAACACACCGTCTTGAAGTTAATAATTATATTTTCATGGCAATTATGTTGAAGTTCGCCTCCATCTTGAATGTCTCTCCCTCTATGTTAGACTAGTGGCTGACAACGGGTTTGATCTGAAAAGGAAAAAATTGTCTGATGCGTAATCTAAATATAAAATGGGAGGTTTTGTAATTTTTTTTTAAATCAACACGCATTGAGACCGTGATTTAACAATATACGGTACATTGATAATCAATACCACTCTGGCCTAAAAAAATGTTTCTCAAAAATAATCTATCATGATTTCTACCAGGCCATCATCCAGATAAGAGGTTTCAGAGGCATCTGACATTAAGCAGAACTGCACGTGTGTGGGGCTTTAAACCACAGGCATTCAGTGTCTATAATTTCCTTAGTTCCTTCAGACATTTTGTTGTAAAATCTACAAAAGAGAGGACGATATTCTCTGCGTCAATCAACTTGTGTATGTTGTCTTTCAAAAGAAAAATATTAAACAAATCATTCCACGCAATGTATTATGATTCTGGTACGATAATATCCCAGCCCGAGAAGAACCCTAAAAGAGTTCAGAGGTCTGGTTAAACAAATCATTTATAACTAACTAACTGGTACGATAATGATATAATGTGTGTTTGACCAGGTAACAAAAATGTACATAACTTCTTTATAAAAAAATAAAATGAATTAGAACCAATAATAAAATTCACTATGGAAATGGAAAAAGAGGGTTGCCTACCCTTTTTGGATTGCCTAATGCACAGAACTAGTAACAGGCTTAAATACAGTCTGCGCAGAATATCCACCAATATTTCTGCCTATGTTCATTTTTATTCTGGTCACAGCAATAATGTTAAGAAATCAGCTGTCACATCCATGTCCTCAATAGTATTACGTATACGAGTATGTATCCCTGAATACACTGATGATGAAATATATATCATTACAAATATAGGCAAGAAACTGAAATATCCTGACTTTGTATTACACAATGCACCACAGGCGGCAAAAATATATTTTATTTTAGCAAAAAATAAATTTATGACATATAAAAACCTTGCTTGTACTGCCATATAATATGATTTCAACGATAATCCCCAACTACTGAAGAATTTTGGACGATGTAAAATTTAAAAAAAATAAAACAATGGAACACGTACTTATAATGAAGTCACCCAACAATACTAATGGATAATGTATACCAGCCTCCGTGTACAGTAATTTGCATGAAAAGTTTTTTATGAGTCAAACAAGAAAAACACTGGAAATGAGAACAGAACGGCATAAAAGATATGTAAAATATGCATAGATGAACAGTGAAAATTTTATACATGGCAATGAAAAAAATTATACAATCAATTGGACTGGAGGAAAAAGAGTTTTTTCTAATAATGAATTAGAAAGAAGCATCACTGATTCTAGTATAAATAGTTTCCACAAGAAAATGAACATTAGTCATGGCACATATAAACTGGATCCATTCTCAAAATAAATATCCAAGGAGTTTAATCCTAAGGAAGATACTTCACCAATTGGACCAACAACCTAACCTAACCTGGTACTTCACCTATTGGATCAACAACCTAACCTGACCTAGGCTAGGCTACTGTAAATTAAAATTAAAATGATTTCAATTGAATATTTGCAATTTAACCTAACCACACCCATCCTAACCAAGCCTAGGCCACTGGTAATCAAAATAAATAGGATGCAACTTAACCTAACCTAACCTAACCTAACCTAGGATGCTAGATCCTTGCTTGGCCAGGCAGGGTTATGGGGTACTTTATCACCTAACCTAGCCTGGGGTCGTCAACTAACCTACCTGTATCTTGCATAACCTAACCTAGGGTGCCTGGTCCACACCTGGACCCCAACTAAAATAACATAGGTTATCAGGTCCTTACTTACCTAGTGCATGATGTTACTTTAGAAACCTTCAAAACACACACTAAAAATAGGATATGCATACAGTTCGTCCCTATTTTGACGAACTGGCGAAATCCCATTTCTTTAAAGTTTTAGTGTTTCAGTCAAAGTGTCTCAGTTTTTATACTCTGTAACACATCAAAATTTCAGCTGTCTGTGTTGTCAGATTTTTCAACAAAATTTCCACAAAACATGAGCTAATTAGAAGCTCTGAATATTATCATAATCTTTGACGACTATTTTCTCAGAAGTAGGAAAAAATGCCTTTTCCCAATTCAACAAACTAGGGACGAATTATGGTTTACAGTAAAAATTGACCAACAGGCTCAAATGTTCACCAAGCATTACCTTAGTAAAAATCAGATTCTGCACAAGTACACTATCATGTGGATGTTAGAATATATCCTTGCTGCTTCACTCATTTTGTATTTTCCCCCCACCCAAAAGCCTCACTTTCCTACAATTGCAGGATATTAGAGTACCAATATCTTTAGGTAACTGGAATGAATGTCACACAAACCCAGAACAACCAAAATAATACATGAAACAAATATTACATATCTGCACTGAAGGATCCATGACCACAAACTGAAGCAAGGCTTTTCCAGACACTCCTGAATTAAAGATCTCAATTAACTGGTGAAACTTACAATAAATTTACCAATCAAGTTTCACCATTGCTCATGTTCCTTTAACCATAATGAAATTGGACAGAAAAAAAAAAACCCATCGGGAGCTCCACTCACGCACATACAAAAAGAACTCCAAAAAAAACCCATAGCAGTAACAACATATGTCGGTGATAAAGTGTTCGAGTGATTAGCAACGCAAAAACACACACACGCACACAGATATACATATGTATATATATCATATGTGTATATATATATGTATGTATGTATGTATGTATACTGTATATATACCTTATTTGTGTTAATTAGAAATTCGGCTGCAGCATGGGCAGAGTACCTAAGTTCTGGCACCTCTGTAATCGTGCCATAATTTTTGACCTCATTAGGCCTAATGATACGATTTCAATGTGGATAGATTTTATGACGCTATTTAACAAATTATACGGCCTTACTATGCGGATTAAAGCAACTGGGAAAGGATGACAGGATTAGTTTCCCGGGATATTATTCACTATTTTAGGCAATAGGTTATTCAAAAAGCCCTCCTTTTCAAAATCTTACATTAATTTCTTTAGTTATCATCATATTTCCGTTAAGGTTAGACTAGCAGGCAACTTGTTTTCACGAGCTCTGAGGAATTACTACTTGCATCAAAAGAAATAAGTATATTAAAACGAACTGCCAGCAAATGTCTTCCCTCAACACTCCAACTTGTACAAGAAATTGCGGTTTATAAAACAAATCAGATTTTCATTCCTCCGCCTCATGAGAAGTCAAAACACACATCCAAAGATATAAAAATCGCATGATGCAGAGCTTCAAAGAAATCTGTGAAACCTTGGGAAAGACAGCCAATTTGTGTTCATCTACCACTGTAGGCAAGTGACTATAACTCAACTGACCATAGAACTGACCTCGCCACACCTTTAACAACCACGGGCGAGCTACTGCATGTATGGATCCCCATAAGGAGCTGCCAACCGGTCATCCCCGACCTTTGTAAAATGTAAAGCATACACACACACACACACACACACACACACACACACATATATATATATATATATATATATATATATATATATATATATATATATATATATATATATATATATATATCAAAGTTAGGCTAGGCTCTTTGGTGTAGCCGTCAAACGTTGTCAAAGGCTGAGTCTAGCGTGTTATTTTGGAAGGACCCCTATCTGCTTGACAATGCTAGCGATTCCACTTCATGACGGTGACAGCATATAGCCTACCTCTCGCTAAGGTCACCAATTATTGACAGTTATCTTTATTCACAAAATTCGTGATGGCAAAAGGAATTCGTATTATATAAAGACTTGACAAGGTTATCGTTTGCGGTGAATAGCCACCGTGCAAATGACGATGAAACCGCCATGCATCAACCGGAATATTTGCGGCTCGCTGTTTAATTTTTTTTTTTATAAATGTATGTCTTTTATTATATTCATGATAATTGCCGTTTACTATTTATGTTTCTACGTTCATCCCCATTTCGTACGTAAAATAGTAGTTGCTGAGCCGGTGGGGCGCGGTAACAGCCTTCAGTTTTAACCAATGGAAATCTGATTTTCACCACCTGCCGTAAGAATACACCCGTTTGTTCAATAAAATCCGATGTATATTAGTATTTCACTGTCATTAAACATAGGTAAACTCTGCTAACCTCTCGGGACGACATGACACTTGAATAATGACTTCGTTGCCCTGACTAAAGTGTTAGAAGCGTTTATGTATTTCACTTGAATGCAGCAGGTCTTGCGACTTCATTATACATAGTGTACACCGTCACCTCCTTGGTCCTTCTTCTTTGGAGCCGAGAAGAAAAATGAGCCGTGTGACAGTTCTTTCCGATTAATGAAGTAGTTCCTGTCTCATCAAACACGGTTGTAATGAACATTTTTATATCATTCTGTATATACGTCATTATATTTATCTTTTTTTTCATTTTGCTATCACTATTTTCCTATAGGTATTTCAGGTATTACTCATTATACGAAGACTCACTCAAGTAATAGTTCTTGTATTCTTCCGCTTGGTAAGATTCGGCAAGAATCGGTAGTAAAGTGTTCTTAACAATAGTGGCCACACTGCTATCCGAAGTGTTCTTAAAAATTGCTGTTTAATCAAGAATAATACATTGCCGCGTACCTCAGCAAGATTCATAGAAACAGACTGCAATGAAACACTTGTGTGTGAATTATCAGAACGTAAATCGCTTCTTTAGCGAGTGACGACCATTCACCACCAGCTCGGAGGATCTCGGTGGCTTTCGAAGGTAATGTCATCCACTGCTCTTTTTCCAAAATATTTTGTGCCTCTTAGTTGCCTAGGGGCAGGAGGCTAACGTTTGACAAATGACGTATTGCATTATCAGTTTGCCTAAGATAACTTTATGCTGTATTTATGTTGTCTGCAATTATGTAATCTTGCGATATGCAAACCACTCGAGTCTCATGCTACAGAAAACTATTGCCATTTGTAGTAGGTTTAGTATTAATCGTTTTCATAATAATAAGTTACAGATCGGCGGTTCAATCTCCATGGGATGGGTTATTGTTAACTTATATTTATGTATAAAGTGATATTTATGTATAAAGCGGTGAATGACGCAATGTGGGAGGGTTTGACACAAAGTCTAATAAAAGATAAGTCTGTTCACTTGCTGCGAAAAAGTAGCACGAACCGCGCAATGACGTTATCTAGCCCTCCAAATGCTGGGTCCGTACCATGACACCGAGTCAGTCACCAAGTTCACCAACCAGCCGGTGTTGTGTGCAGAACTCTTGGCTGCGGCAATCAAACGTGCCTAGCAATTGCGCTGTTAGTGGCTGCGCATCCAGTCACGAAAACAATCTACCTGCCTTCAATCCCTGTCTTACTCGACTGGTTTCATTCTGTCTTCAACAACTTTAAACCTGACTGAATTCTTCACGATGAACCTTATAATAGTTTGCTGCTAATTTTATGATAAAAGATGCCAAAGTCTCACTGTTACTCTTATTTAACATAATGCCCGCTTACACATTATAAATTATAGGCCTATACTCGGTGTTATTTCACCCCTTTCTGCATCACCTTCCCAAGTTGCTCTGTAGCCATATAAATGCTAATTATTCCACTACAGAAGGTAAGCTTGAAAATCTACAAAAAAAGACATGAGGATGGAAGCTTACATTTCAAAGGTTAATTATCTAATTAAATGCCAAATTAGGCCTACATTACAATGTTTTAAGATGCTTTGTTCATTTCTCTCTCTCATTTCTACTCATGTACTGTAGTAACTTCTTATGAATTACTAAGTAATTACTTCAGTCTAAACATAATAATATTACACAGTCATTTATAATGTTACACAGTAATTTACTGATAGAGTACAGTGTAAACTGGCCACGCCTCACCAATATTATTAACTTTAAGTAAGCTAGAACAAGAATAGACAGAAACACTAAGTATATATTTTAATCATACGATTTATATTATTTTTCTTTAAATACGAATGATATACTTGAAATGAATAAAGTTAAATAGTGTGACTGAGAAGTGGACTAAACAGCAGATGAAAATAAGGCCCCCCATTAATCATTCCGTTTTCTATAATTGAGGATGCTCGGCCTAGGTGACGTTATCACCTGCGCGCGAACAGACTTATCTTTTATTAGACTTTGGTTTGACATGCCGTTGGTAAGTGTAATTAGCGTATGATATCGTGGCAGCTTTATGTATTATATATATATATATATATATATATATATATATATATATATATATATATATATATTACCCTTTTTATATTCATGCATATTAATGATAATTACCAGTTAATATCCAGTTTACTATACCTCATGTATACCTTGCATGCAAGAGGAAATATAACAGATAAGTGCTTTGCCACCGGCACGGTTAAAACCGTTCCCTGGTTTAAAAAGCAGTTATAGACAGTGTCTTTGACCACTGAGCTATCAAAGAGAGGTAAACGATATTTGTGCCTTTATATATATATATATATATATATATATATATATATATATATATATATATATATATATATATATACATATACATATATATATATGTATATACATATATTTTATATATATATGTATAAAATCACACCACCGTGATTTATGTAGTACAATCATAAGCTACAAATATCGCTTAATATTCACTTCACGGAACTTCGGGAGTATCACCGAAAGAGGATTTTAAGTGATAAATGGATTGGTATCTAAGTGTCTCGAACGCTCGCCAGTACCTCCAACGACTCCAATCGACGTTCAAACTATTGAGCTATCGTATTCGATATTCCATATTCCATATTCCAGGATCCCGGATTATTAAAGTTGTACTTGGTTGATTCAGGTGCATTCTGTTTGGTTGTTTGTGCCAATGGAATAAGGTGTGGACTATCCCATCCCCAACCTCTTTTCTCATCTGCCAGTATTTGCATCCATTACATTGACTGCATCGTCCACACCTTGGGTTGTATATTTCTTCCGTAAGTGGTCATGAAGATGCCAGCATATCAAAACTATTTGAGATTTTTTTTGTACAGAAGAGCATAGTACTCACAATTCAAAACGTAATTGCTAATGTTCGAAAAGACTTCCCCACGATGGGACGAGCCTGTGATACTCTATAATTACAGATGACTAGGCTTTATTACAAGTTCTGTTAGCGACCTGCTTTACGGGTATGCAGCCTTATCCTGTGTCTCTCGGCACTGATTTTCGTATTTAAAAATACAGCCAGTTCAGCGCCATACTATTTGTTGTTCGCCAACATCAGTAAAAACTATTGTGCCTTAGTATTTGCCTGCGTAACTACAAAACTGCACTAAGAGTTCGATTACAATTCTATTAACTGAGGAACACTTATCCACTGGTCACCAGAACAGACGTGACACTCTCATGATTTCAAGGACAAAATAGATAACCCCTTCCCCTTCCCCTTCCCCAACCCCATTCCCCTTTCCCCTTTCCCTAACCCCATTCCCCCTTCCCTTTGTAACTTATGTGGTAACCGCTTGACCGATCTACACAAATTTGACAGGTGGTCATCATTTGACCCAACTTAGATAATAGGGTAGGTTTCAAACCCGTACCCCTTTCCCCTTCCCTTTGTAACTTATGTGGTAAATAAACTCTGTGGGTGTATCATACCTCATGTCATGTACTTGATACCATAGAAATATATTGTTGAAGAGGAGCCGCCGCCAACACCTGGAGACGCGCAACGGGCGGGAAGGGCGAGCGACCAGCAGTTAGGGGGCTGCTGGCCGCTCCACCCGACCCGCCACACCACTGATACGACCAAGCCAAGAGGAGCCGCCGCCGACACCTGGAGACGTGCCGACCAAGCCAAGAGGAGCCGCCGCCGACACTGGAGACGCGTAACGGGCAGGAAGGGCTAGCGACCAGCAGATGGGGGGCTGCTGGCCGCTCCACCCGACCCGCCACAACACCGATACGATCAAGCCAAGAGGAGCCGCCGCCGACACCTGGAGACGCGGAACGGGCGGGAAGGTCGAGCGACTGGCAGTTCGGGGGCTGCTGGCCGCTCCACCCGACCCGCCACACCACCGATACGACCAAGCCAAGAGGAGCTGCCGCCGACACCTGGAGACGCTCATCGGGCGGGAAGGGCGAGCGACCAGCAGTTGGGGGGCTGTTGGCCGCTCCACCCGACCCGCCACACCACCGATACGACCAAGCCAAGAGGAGCCGCCACCGACACCTGTAGACGCGCAACGGGCGGGAACGGCTAGCGACCAGCAGTTGGGGGGCTGCAGGCCGCTCCACCCGACCCGCCACACCACCGATACGACCAAGCCAAGAGGAGCCGCCGCCGACACCTGGAGACGTGCCGACCAAGCCAAGAGGAGCCGCCGCCGACACCTGGAGACGCGTAACGGGCAGGAAGGGCTAGCGACCAGCAGTTGTGGGGCTGCTGGCCGCTCCACCCGACCCGCCACACCACCGATACGATCAAGCCAAGAGGAGCCGCCGCTGACACCTGGAGACGCGCAATGGGCGGGAAGGGCGAGCGACCAGCAGTTGGGGGGCTGCTTGCCGCTCCACCCGACCCGCCACACCACCGATACGACCAAGCCAAGAGGAGCCGCCGCCGACACCTGGAGACGTGCAACGGGCAGGAATGGCGAGCGACCAGCAGTTGGGGGGCTGCTGGCCGCTCTACCCGACCCGCCACACCACCAATACGACCAAGCCAAGAGGAGGCTCTGCCGACACCTGTAGACGTGCAACGGGCGGGAACGGCGAGCGACCAGCAGTTGGGGGGCTACTGTACGCTCCACCCGACCCGCCACACCACCGATACGACCAAGCCAAGAGGAGCCGCCGCCGACACCTGGAGACGCGCAACAGGCGGGAAGGGCGAGCGACCAGCAGTTGGGGGGCTGCTGGCCGCTCCACCCGACCCGCCACACCACCGATACAACCAAGCCAAGAGGAGCCGCCGCCGACACCTGGAGACGCGCAACGGGCGGGAAGCGCAAGCGACCAGCAGTTGGGGGCTGCTGGCCGCTCCACCCGACCCGCCACACCACCGATACGACCAAGCCAAGAGGAGCTGCCGCCGGCACCTGGAGACGCACAACGGGCGGGAAGGGCGAGCGACCAGCAGTTGGGGGGGCTGTTGGCCGCTCCACCCGACCCGCCACACCACCGATACCACCAAGCCAAGAGGAGCCGCCGCCGTCACCTGGAGACGCGCAAAGGGCGGCAAGGGCGAGCGACCAGCAGTTGGGGGGCTGCTTGCCGCTCCACCCGACCCGCCACACCACCGATACCACCAAGCCAAGAGGAGCCGCCGCCGTCACCTGGAGACGCGCAACGGGCGGGAAGGGCGAGCGACCAGCAGTTGGGGGGCTGCTGGCCGCTCAACCCGACCCGCCACACCACCGATACGACCAAGCCAAGAGGAGCCGGCGCCGACACCTGGAGACGCGCAACGGGCGGGAAGGGCGAGCGACCAGCAGTTGGGGGGCTGCTGGCTGCTCCACCTGGCGACCCGCCACACCACCGAGACGACCAAGCCAAGAGGAGCCGCCGCCGACACCTGGAGATGCGCAACGGGCGGGAATGGTGAGCAACCAGCAGTTGGGGGGCTGCTGGCCGCTCCACCCGACCTGCCACACCACCGATATGACCAAGCTAAAAGGACCCGCCGCCGACACCTGGAGACGCGCAACGGGCGGGAAGGGCGAGCTACCAGCAGTTGGGGGGCTGCTGGCCGCTCCACCCGACCTGCCACACCACCGATACGACCAAGCCAAGAGGAGCCGCCGCCGACACCTGGAGACGCGCAACGGGCGGGAAGGGTGAGCGACCAGCAGTTGGGGGGCTGCTGGCCGCTCCACCCGACCTGCCACACCACCGATAGGACCAAGCCAAGAGGAGCCGCTGCCAACACCTGGAGACGTGCAACGGGCGGGAAGGCCGAGTGACCAGCAGTTGGGGGGCTGCTGGCCGCTCCACCCAACCTGCCACACCACCGATACGACCAAGCCAAGAGGAGCCGCCGCCGACACCTGGAGACACGCAACGGGCGGGAAGGGCGAACGACCAGCAGTTGGGGGGCTGCTGGCCGCTCCACCCGACCTGCCACACCACCGATAGGACCAAGCCAAGAGGAGCCGCCGCCGACACCTGGAGACACGCAACGGGCGGGAAGGGCGAGCGACCAGCAGTTGGGGGGCTGCTGGCCGCTCCACCCGACCTGCCACACCACCTATACGACCAAGCAAAGAGGAGCCGCCCACGACACCTGGAGACACGCAACGGGCGGGAAGGGTGAGCGATCACCAGTTGGGCGACTGGTGGCTGCTCACCGGACCCGCCACAATGCCGATAGGATCGAGCCTTGACGAGCCGCCCACGACACCCGGAGACACGCAACGGCCGGGAAGATCGAGCGACCACCAATTGGGGGACTGGTGGCCACTCACCGGACCCGCCACAATGTTTGAGGAGTTTTGATTACCAAGGATAATGGAAAAATATAGCTTAAAAAATAATGAAGCCAAGTTCTTGTTCAAATACTCGTAAGTTAAAAGTATGTCTGGGGCGTAAATGTTGGTCTGAAGAAACACTTATTTTTCCACTATTGATCAATCTGTTTTTACTTAGAATGATAAGTGAAATTAGGAAAAATTGAGAATGAAGCTTTTTTTAAATTGATACAAATAGGGAATAATAAAAAATAAAACCAAAAAGAGAACGTTGAAGAAAGTCAAAATAAATTTCATTACCTTCCTAAAATGGTACTTGAAAGCCCACTAATTTTGCAGTTCCCTTGCGCCCACAGTTTGACAGATGTCTTAGAAAAACGGTGGCAAAAGAATTTTTTGTTTGGCATCTTGCTTCATAGCTTAATTATCATCCAGTCATCACACTCATCTCCCCTTTTTACCGAATTTTACTGAATTGCTGAATTTTTTCTTGTTAGATTCATCATTAATGAGAATTGTAAAATAGACTTCAAACACCTCCTGGTTGTCGATAACCCGTGTTACTATATGCAATTTCATTATTTAAATCAATTGTAGAAGTTTCCAGTGAGTTCAGTAATGATGATTACTTTCTGAAATTGAATAATATCCAGTCTATATCTCGAATGAGTAATTACCTTGAGCATAGAGCTTTCTTTCCTCTTTCTAATCATCTTCCTGATTCCAATTCCGTTTCAAAGGTAAAAGATAATTTTTCATGTAAGGGTAAGATGGAGAAATGTCTTCTACCCACGTACTCACTCACTAGTTACATAACGGAAAAGAATCCTTAACCGAAATCCTCTTCACCCTCCCCCAAGAGAGATCCGGAAGGGATTTCATTGTCTTGTCTCGAGGAGACCGCAAGTGACTTATCAGGGATGTTAGAATTCCTACTCCTTTCAAAATATAAGGCACGCTTCAAGTCACAGGCGTTTCTGGGTTTTGATTTGCCACTCCCCCTAACAGCTGTTGTATACATATACATACATATATATATATATATATATATATATATATATATATATATATATATATATATATATATATAGAGAGAGAGAGAGAGAGAGAGAGAGAGAGAGAGAGAGAGAGAGAGAGAGAGAGAGAGAGAGAGAAATTTAAGTATACCTTAGTTTTACCAGACCACTGAGCTGATTAACAGCTCTCCTAGGGCTGGCCCGAAGGATTAGACTTATTTTACGTGGCTAAGAACCAATTGGTTACTTAGCAATGGGACCTACAGCTTATTGTGGAATCCGAACCACATTATAGCGAGAAATTAATTTCTATCACCAGAAATAAATTCCTCTAACTCTTCATCAGCCGGCCGGGGTAATTGAACTCCGGCCCATCGAGTGACAGTCTGAAGCTCAACCGACTCAGCCAACGAAGGGCTGAGAGAGAGAGAGAGAGAATTATATTTTTAAGGTGAAACGCTTAGTTCGGGCCAAATTGAAGATACTGCCAGCCAATGTGATGTCATACACCGAATGATAATTAGATGAAGGATATATGTATATATATATATATATATATATATATATATATATATATATATATATATATATATATATGTATATATATATATATATATATATATATATATATATATATATATATATATATATATATATATATATATATATATATATATATATATATATATATATATATATATATATTTTTATAAATATTTACGCTGTTCGCCCTCGAACATTTAGGGATAGAAATATCAGCCTGACTGAGACAGGGAAATTGCTTTGTCCCACGCTAGAAGCGTCTTCAGTTCAAACTTTAACATCCGTTGGAGAAAGGAATAGGTAGCATTTAGGCATTTAACCCCATAGGCTGGAAAGTTTGTAAACAAAATATGCTAGGGCATTAGGGACCTAAGCCTCAGAGAGGGTTTACGCTCAATGACCCCTAGTTATGGTGGCCCTTAAGCTTTATTCTATGCATTCGACGATGCCTTTGTCAAGGTCGGATTGCCCGGGGCGGTATAAGCCCTCCTCTGGCGGGAACGAAGCGAGGTCGGGTCAGAGAGATCCCAGCGGTCACGGAACCAGGGTGACGCTGCGTGCGTGCCCGAACGATATTCTTTGTTCTTTATTACTTTCTCTCCTACGTCTATCTTAATTAGTGAATTGGGAAGACTGCCAGAATACGACTCCTGAGGTCCCTCGTTTGCGCAGCGACTCGACATTCACGGTAAGTCCGATTCTTGTTGAAGCTTCGTCGATTGACTAGTACTTTTCTGTATTTCACATTTTTTCTTTGTTTTCTTCCTTCAGCCACCACTTAGGGTATATGTGTTTACAAAGTCTAGATTAAGCCTAATTATTTTATTGTTAGCTTCAACCCCATTATTCCAGTAAAATACCTAGGATTTAGGGTAAGCAAAATCAGGTTAAATCTCGATGCTTTTGTATGCCTCGCGTCCGAATGTTTGGAAGAACCGTTGCGTTTAAAATCAAATTCATCTCAAATATTCTTTGTTAAGGTTAATAACCCTTAACTGGCGACCTTTGGCTAATTAACGTCTGTCTTTGAGGTTAACTTTTGGCTTCAAGTGGCAGGTTACGTGTAATCTTGGTTTGCAGGGCCGTAAAAATTACGTAAATTGAATAATACATGATCAACCAAGACCCTCACACGTAACATTGGCGACCTTGCGTAGAATCTAAAGTACATTTTAGAGAAAGAATCTGGAGAAAAGGAAATTAAAATTACATTAATTCCAAAAAATAAAAGTCAGATATCAAACTCCATTTCATTCTTCCAAACAAGGAACGAGGCATAATAATAAGCAGTAAAGAGAATAGTATAACAAGTGTAGCGAGAATTAGCGTAGGAAAGGGTGCAACTCGAGAGCAGAGAATCACAATTTGTGTCGTTACTAAGGCCGAATCGCGGAGCCCAGTTCATATACACAAAGTAATGTAGAAATCGCGTCGGCAATTCCGATCGTTATTGTTTGCATATAGCGGGAATCATTCAAAACCGTGTCAGTGAAGTAGCAAACGAACTGAAATAGTAATTTTACAATAAAGGTACCGTTCAACAACGTAAATTTACGCAGGCAAGCTAGCATTTCTCTTTTCATTCTTTGTTTAATGTCCGGGTGAGAATACGATAACAAAAGACACAAAGTTGTTGGTAATTTAGTTTTCCATCCGTAACGTAAAACACTATGCATGATTGGTATATTTAAAGTAAAATCTGGATACCTGCATTTGTTGCGTTGTTTTGAATTTGTTTGAAAAAGAAAATACCCGCCATCTTGGATCCCTCCGCCGTGTTCGCGCGGTTGTTTTGAAATTGTTCGAACTGTTTGTGAGAGAACGGCCATTTTGGGGTTTCCTTCGCCGGCCGAGGTTGTTTTGAAATTTAGGCCTAACGGGACCTTGGCCGCCATCTCAACGACCTTGTTATTGTGACCTCGACTCTGCTCCCCGCCACTCTTGGGGCATATATTTTTTTTTTTGCTTTTCGTAGCGAACCCACCTCCTAATATCTTAGCTAGGAAAAAACCAAAAGATAATTTAGGCAGGGAAAGTTAGGCCTTAGTTAGGAGTAATAACAAGTTCCTATACGAATACCTACTATAAAATCATATAAAGAAAATTTAAAATTTTTACGATAAACTTTTGTGACGTCGGCTCCCGGGAAAATTAAGATAATAAAGTAATCCCTAAGGAAGCCAAGACGACGCATCTATATCATTTTATTAAGATCCATGCCATTGTGCATGTATAAAATCTTTGTTTACATGTTCTCAAGCAGCAAGAAATTAGCTGATTGAAAATCTCTCTCTCTCTCTCTCTCTCTCTCTCTCTCTCTCTCTCTCTTTCTCTCTCTCTCTCTCTCTCGTCATTCAAGTAAGCATTCCTAACCTAAGTGTACGTGACCCTCTTCAAAGAAAGAACGGCCGACACTAGGCTAATTAATTCGAATACAATAAGCCAAATAAAAGAAACACCTCTGTCCCACAATAGATGAGGACAAGTTAAGAGTAATTACGATACAGTGATAAACTGTCGGTCACGAGTGAGGCCTGCTATCCAGACCGAAGCAAACAGTAGTTTTCACCCTCTGAAAAAAAGAAGGGGCCAGCACTGGGGCCGGTACTGGAACCAGCCACTCACGAGGATCTTTAAGAAAAAAAAAAAAAAAAACCCAAATTCACTTTATTCCACAGTGCCAATAATTTGCAGCACTCATCACTTGAATAGCTTACTTCTCTATCTCTCTCTCTCTCTTTTACCTTCCCTTTCTCTCTCATTCGATTGTTGCACTCTGCAGGGGGTGTAGAGAGCCTTTCCTCCCATATAGCCTAGTTGGACTCCAGTAGAGGGTCCCTAGGAACACATTGGCACCATAGTTGCCACTAAAGAAAACAAAAGGGAACACAGAAGAGAAGGTTCTTCTGGGACCTAACCTGCACCAGTGCCTAGGGATACTGAGTGCCACCAGTGTGACCTGTACACGGCACACCCAAACTACAGTGCCACCTTTTGAAAGGGTGCCACGTCATTGAAGAGACACTTCCTCGCTGCCCAAGTACGCCCAGTCGACCCGGTTAGACACCCTTCCCCACCAGAACCATGGCAGCAGAGCATTATAAAACTTTCCTGGGGCTGGGGACGGCGGCAGGTCTCACCGGCTCGGAACTTACTACCTGGGTTAAGGAGCAAGTGGACGACTTGGCCAAGCGGGAGAAGGAAGAAAGACTCGAGCAGAGGAAGTATGAAGAAGAACGAAGGGTGTATGACGCCGAGCAAAGGCAATATGAAGAGGAAAGATAAGAAAGAAGGAGACAGCATGAGTTAGCCTGCAAGGAAACTGAGTTAGCCCTAAAGGAGAAGGAGCTCGAGCTTGAGAGAGCAAAAATGGAGAATGCCGAAGCTATGGCTAGCCATCAAGCCTCCAGTCCTACACCTGCTGCATCAAACGCTCCAATTTCGAGCATCAATTCTCTAGTCCCCAAGTGGACTGAGGACGAGCCAGAAGCATGGCTGGAGGAGATCGAGGCTCTTTTCGATAACTACAGCACCACGGAGACAGAGAGAGCCTTAATACTAGCCAAGCATATGGAGGGAAAAGCCAAGGCAGCGCTTCGCTCACTGGAGAAGAGCCAGAGAGGTAACATGGCGGAAGTTCGTAGAGTCATTACCAAGGCCTACGAGATAACCCCAGAAAAATGGAGACAACGGTTCCGAGGTCTTGCCAAGGAAGTCGGCTGGTCTTGGACGGAATGGGCATGTCACAAAACCCAGTCCGGTACGCGCTGGTTCGACTCCTTGGCCTGCACGACGTTTGAGGATCTCTTCAATCGGACCATGCTAGAAGACCTCTTCCAATGTGTGCCAGGGCCCCTTGCGGTATATCTTAACGATAAACAGCCCTCCACACTTATGGAAGCTTGTCGCATGGCTGATTCGTGGGAAACCTTCAATCAGTCGCATAGCACCTCTCAGAAGCGAATCACCCCTCCGGCCTACCTCTCGAACTCCACTCGCCCGAAGAATGGACTGCCTAGCAAGACCCTGTGCAACTATTGCAAGAAGGGGGGCCACGCTGAAGCTGAGTGCCGATACAAACTCGGCACTAATAAGCAGCCTAACCCTACCAGCCAGAACTCCGCTCCCGATTCATCCGCTCAGCCCTCTCCTCCAACAGTTACTGCAGGCCACCGAGCCCATCCAAAAGGCCCGTGCAAATCCTGTGGGGCTGCTAGCCACTACAATGCTGGATCTCCAGCCTGTCCACATCATGTCCCCACCACCAAATTTGTCAACCTAATCAGCACTTCATTCTCTGCGGCTGGTCCACACCGGATCCTTTACCCCGAGAGACTGGAAACCCAGTACATCTCGGTGGCCCCTCTTCAGAGCACTAGCCTGCCAGTGACCCTTCCGGTCACAGTAGACACTGCGGCAGACATTAGCCTGATCACTAGGGCCCAAGTGCCAGCCGGTGCCATGGTTGACGAAGAAACCCGGTGGGAAATGAAGTGGATAGAGGGCCACACCATCACCGTTCCCACGGTCCAACTCCAGGTAATGACACCTTGGGGCACGATACCCCACCGCCTTGGCGTGGTAGGTGGAATTCGGCCCGGAGTGGTCTTCTTGTTGGGTCGGGATCTTCTCTGCGGAAGCCCGTCACCAACGCCACTCCGCAGCCACGTTACCTCCTCCACGGAGGCCCCATCTAAAACTCTCAACCATGACAAACCTCCACCTTCCGCCCACCAAAGTGGTCTGCGGAAGGGGCACCACCCAAACTATTCCAGGCCTAGCCCTCTCCAATTGCGAAGGGCTGGCCCACCAAGAGGTCTTCCCCCTCCGCGAAGAGAGATTCAGGAGGAGCAGTACCGCTGGAGGACGTGCAAGCGGGCAGACCACTCCACAAATTGGGAGGGCTGCCCAACCAAGCAACGCCCAGCGGACGCCCCCGAACAAAACTCACCGAGAGGCTACGATCTCCCGCTGGGGCAGGAATCTCTGCCGCAGCCAAACCCAAGTCGTCCGAGAGGTATTGCACCTCCGGACCCCTTGTCAGGCATGCCTGACCCTCAACTGCTGCCAGTGCCACTTGCGAGCACTGAGCAGTGCCAGACTCCGTCCGCCACGGACGTTGAGCTACCAATGGAAAAGGCCCCTATGCCGGGTCTAAATCATGAGGCGAATCCTCCTCCGGGAGATTTAGGATTCCCCATGCAGTTGATCATCGCGACTGGAGAGCCTCCAGCACCTGAAACTTCTTCTTTGCAAGATTCTTCTTTGCAAAATTTGAATCCAGGGGATGAACCCCTGGAGGATCGAAATGGTACCCCTTCCTTGGAAGACCAGGAACTGGCATCCTCGGACGCAGAAGTCGAGATCGCTCTTGCTCCGGTTGTCACAGCAGCTGGAGTAGGGAGTCCTCCCGCAGCTTTTGCAGTTGCCCCTGACTTCGCGCCCGCTAGCCCTTCTGGCCTGTCCCCGGAGTCGGTGCTTTCATCACCTGCTAGGCTAGCTACTGATAGGCCTTGGAGGAACCCGAAGAAGAAGAAGAAGGGGCGGAAGAGAGCCCAGTAGTTGCCGAGCTATACGCTCATCCTGGCACTAGTGCCCTCTCGGCACAGTGCCCTAACATCTAAGAGTGATCCTGGCCCCTTGCCCAGAGGAGGTAGCCAGTGTGATCTCTTCCTTTCATTGTGCATAGCCTAGGCCACCTTAAAGTACAGTACATCAATTTAGTAGCCTTGTTCTTTCCACTTACCACCGAGCCGCAGTAATCATGTAAGTAGCCTAACTAATTTCAGTAATCTTAACTATTGTGAAACGAGCCACGATGCTCGTGACACGCATGGCCTAAGACCTCAGTGAGGCACCCATTTATCATATGAGGCAACCCTCATGAATTAACTAGTAAATTTTAATTGTATTAAACATAAACCATGTTGTAATTTAGTTAGAATATTAACTCTTATGTTGGTGCTACGGTCGGGTTAGGATAGGTTAGGCTAGGGAATATCATAGAATGTACCACTAGGCTAGGTCTAAAACACATCATGATTGTAGGAGGTAGCCTATAATAACCGTAAGCACCTTCTAGTACTATTAGAATTAGGTAAAGTAGTGAATACAGCTCGTATCCTATCTAGGGTTAGGTAGTTCTGTAGCTAGGTAGGCTAACCAGGACTAATCTGCTCAGGGGAAGGAGAGTAACCTACGAGAGGCGAACAGCTTGCTTAGTATAGACCTTCACGCCCGAAAAGGGAGTGAAGGCCCTCTTAAAGGGGGGAGCTTTTATAAATATTTACCCTGTTTGCCCTCGAACATTTAGGGATAGAAATATCAGCCTGACTGAGACAGGGAAATTGCTTTGTCCCACGCTAGAAGCGTCTTCAGTTCAAACTTTAACATCCGTTGGAGAAAGGAATAGGTAGTATTTAGGCATTTAACCCCATAGGCTGGAAAGTTTGTAAACAAAATATGCTAGGGTATTAGGGACCTAAGCCTCAGAGAGGGTTTACGCTCAATGACCCCTAGTTATGGTGGCCCTTAAGCTTTATTCTATGCATTCGACGATGCCTTTGTCAAGGTCGGATTGCCCGGGGCGGTATAAGCCCTCCTCTGGCGGGAACGAAGCGAGGTCGGGTCAGAGAGATCCCAGCGGTCACGGAACCAGGGTGACGCTGCGTGCGTGCCCGAACGATATTCTTTGTTCTTTATTACTTTCTCTCCTACGTCTATCTTAATTAGTGAATTGGGAAGACTGCCAGAATACGACTCCTGAGGTCCCTCGTTTGCGCAGCGACTCGACATTCACGGTAAGTCCGATTCTTGTTGAAGCTTCGTCGATTGACTAGTACTTTTCTGTATTTCACATTTTTTCTTTGTTTTCTTCCTTCAGCCACCACTTAGGGTATATGTGTTTACAAAGTCTAGATTAAGCCTAATTATTTTATTGTTAGCTTCAACCCCATTATTCCAGTAAAATACCTAGGATTTAGGGTAAGCAAAATCAGGTTAAATCTCGATGCTTTTGTATGCCTCGCGTCCGAATGTTTGGAAGAACCGTTGCGTTTAAAATCAAATTCGTCTCAAATATTCTTTGTTAAGGTTAATAACCCTTAACTGGCGACCTTTGGCTAATTAACGTCTGTCTTTGAGGTTAACTTTTGGCTTCAAGTGGCAGGTTACGTGTAATCTTGGTTTGCAGGGCCGTAAAAATTACGTAAATTGAATAATACATGATCAACCAAGACCCTCACACGTAACAATATATATATATATATATATATATACACACATACAGAGAAAAAATAGCGCAAAGGACACAGATACATTTATAATTTATCTCTTGAAGCTTTTAACTGTGTGAAGCCTTGTGCTACAGAAATTTCACAGGAATATACTGTACATAAATTGCAACTACACCGAAGACTATTCACTTTTACCTTGCGCCGATTCTTTCTCTTTCTGGATTTTAAGGCCAATCGTTTCTATCATCTCATTAACCCAAACCATCCAGCTACTCTAGGTCTTCCTTTGCCCCTTCCTTAACACTTCAAACTTATACAGTTTTTTTTCACAGATCCATCAAGGTCCATTTTGGGTTTCCTTTCCCTTAATTCTATCTATCTAGATTTTAGGGACATCTATGTAAAACTGCTATTGTTCTACCAATTTATTTCTGGTGATAAAAATTCATTTCTCGCCATAATGTGGTTCGGATTCCAGAATAAGCTGTAGGTCCCGTTGCTAAAAGTAACCAGTTGTTTCTTAGCCACGTAAAATAAATCATCCTTCGGGCCAGCCCTTGGAGAGCTGTTAACCAGCTCAGTGGTCTGGTTAAACTAAGATATACTCAACTTTTTGGAAAAGACTCGCACCGTTTCTTGGGTCAGTGCCTTACTCCCACTTCACTGTTTATTTAAACGGAAAGGGGTTCATTAACACTTTTTCCCCTGTTGCCAACTGATCTCTAGTTGATGGCTGCTTTGACTACAGGATTGAAGTGTCTTTTTAAAGTTAATTTTCTTTCCTGTATAAGATTTAACTTGCGTCCATATTAGTAGTGTTATGCTGGCGATGATATGGAAGTGTTCATAATCTCCTGCAAATCTGTTAGTTACAGAAACATTACAGCTATATATATATAAATATATATATATATATATATATATATATATATATATATATATATATATATATATATATAATATATATATACATATACATATATATATATATATATATATATACATATATATATACATATATATATATATATATATATATATATATATATATATATATATATATATATATATATATATATATATATATATATGATCTTACTATTGTCTGTCGATCTACTAACCTTATTTACATATGTATACACACACACACATATATATATACATTATATATACATACATATATATATACATACATATATATACATATATATACATACATATATATATATATATATATATATATATATATATATATATATATATATATATATATATATATATATATATATATATATATATATATATATGATCTTACTATTGTGTGTCGATCTACTAACCTTATTTACATATGTATACACACACATACATATACAAACACACACACACACACACACACACACACACATATATATATATATATATATATATATATATATATATATATATATATATATATATATATTATGCATGTATGTATGTAACTATGGTTAGTAGATCTACAGACAATAGCAAGAACAAATAATTAATTTACTGACTTGTAAAAATTTCAAATAGTATAATTTTTTTTCCCTTCACCCAAATTAATTTTCCGTACAGTTTGGCCTCTCCTTTTATGAGGGTTACCAGAACGCTGCCAGAAATTAACAGGAGAAGCGTTTCCATGGAATCATTTCCCAGCGTTGGCAGCGTCCGTTCAGTTCCTTCGTCGTCTCTCTTCCTCAATTTCCTCTGCCGTTCAGGGGCTGGGAAATTGGTTTGCTCCTTCTGCGACGTGCATCAGGTGAACGAACCCTTTGATTCCTTTTCTTTGTCCCCGCTCATGGAATTTGGCTCCTGTATCAAGAGTTACACCTCTCGGTTACAAAATATTGGGCAACAGCTCAATTCTGCAATGGCGCTGAATGAAAGTGAGAATAGGTCATCAGAGTTTTTGAGTCAGGAATCCGGTACTAATCAACAACGCTTCTGAGTGTGTCAGAGACTCAAAGCGGAGCGTTCTTAACTTCATAAGAATAAGTTGCTATCTCCATTGATTTCTGCTGGTTTTATTGAGCTAGCAGATTAGTAGCTCGATACCATGATTTCAGTGTGAAACTGTACAGCAAAGGTGATAATGTTCATTTTAAGTAACCCTTGCAGTTATTGTCGACTAAGTTTGTATATGCACTGATATACATATTTGTTTTTCCTTCGCTTAGTATATTATACTTTGATGTGTATTGAATAATTTTGTACCAAATTTCGGTAACGTTTTGCATTGGAATGAATCTTTGGTAAATAGGTATATATGATTTTGGGAAGCCAGGTGACGAATAACTTAAGGAATAAGTAAATTTATATATAACTGTCAGTTCAGAGAAATGTTAAAATTATTGGATTTATATTGCTTGCTGTGAACTGCAGAAAAACTTAATCCAATGGTACGTGAATTGTTTTAGGCGAAGATGTTTAGTCAGTCCATGATATCCTCACCTCTCTCTCTCTCTCTCTCTCTCTCTCTCTCTCTCTCTCTCTCTCTCTCTCTCTCTCTCTCTCTCTCTCTCTCTCTCTCTCTCTCTCATCTCTCTCACTTTTTAGAAACAGACAGTAGTCCCCTTCTGTTCTTAAATAAGGCCGTTCTCTTTTCTTTTAGTCTCTTTCTTTCTTTCTTTTTGTCTCTATCTCCTTCCATTCTTATCTGTACTTGCAAACGAAAGTATTTTTTATCTTCCCTCTTTTCGTTTTTATCTGGAGCGTGTATCTGATTCTTTTAAATCGCCGGTTTTTTTTTCTGCTGTGTGTTGGATGTAAGGGATATCCCTGTTTACTACTGGAAAAAATCATTATCCTAAATGAACGGGTTGTTATTACATTTTTTCTTAATCTTTAACATTTGTAAAAATGTCTTGTGTTTCGAATTTACCTGACTTTTCCGTGCGAAAAGCAGTGCTTTTCTCTTTCTTTCTAAATGGAATTAATAACAAAAGCAGCAAATCAGATTAGAAAAAGGAAAGAATTGTAAAGTAGACTTACAGGATTATTCTTAAGTTAGTTATGTTTTACATGACGTGCAATTCTTAAAACAAAGAAGGCTTGTTGATTTTATTGTAGTAATGTTTTCAAGAGAGGTCTGAGGTCTCCTTTGTTTTTTTCAGGTTTTCTCCTATACTTCCCTTTAGTTCTTATTTTGTCTCACATAATAACATCTTAAGAGGACAATAGATAATTCTCCATAAATCGTTGATTGTAATGGTTAATGAAACTGTTGTCCCTCTTGAAGGAAGCTGTGTTTGAAGATTTTGAAGTAGGATGTAAGTTTACTCATTAAGACTAGTTTTTCGGCTTGAAAACTCACCCGCTTTGTTTTTTTGTTTCCACATCTGAGGTGAAAGTTCATGGAAACTTCTCTCTAAAGCAAATGATTTTAACGCGTGAATGTGTTTCCTGTATACAATTGTAGGACACTGTGTTCAGTGATTTTGTTTCCCATGAGAATTTCTCAGCTCGAGGTATTTTTGTTATTTTTCTTCAACAGTAACATCCGGAAAGCTATAGATAGCATGCCTGTTGTTATGAAACAATAAAAACATTGTACCATTTCGAGTGGAGCTTTGCTCCCATGACTTCTTGGGTCAGGTGGCGAAATCCAGGGGTCGAATTACAGAGGGGGGAAATGGTTGCCCTTTCGTAATTGGCAACTACTCGCTGGAAGCCATCGTGCTCAAGAAAGGCTAAATAAAATGTTTTGCTTGTATGCTGATGTGGAATTTTTGGGCCCTTGAGCAATATTCTGTGTATTGGAGCTTACAGACGGTGTTAATGATTACGAAATGTCTGTCAATACCTCATACAGTAAATGGTTTTGTTCGTTCTATTTCTTCTCAAAATATTTGTTTTGCTACTGAATTTTTTCTCTGGTGCGGAGTGATGAAATTACCGATAGGCTCGGTTTTATTATGGAAATTTCAATTCCTGCAAAGCGATAAAAAAATTTGCTATAAATCAAGATCATGGGTTAGTTTCATGACGTGTCAAAACGTTCACTTATTGCACATTATAATTCAGATTCTAATGCGAAAAAATACCCATTTAGCCTATTCGGTCAACGATGTACTGATACACAATCTCAATCGTGGCAAACTTTTAAAAAATGTCGAAACTTCATAGAGAATCTTTGTTTTGAATTTAATCAAAATTACAACTGAGAGCAAGAAATCATGGACGTTAACACGTTTACCAAATGATTTGATAATGTGATTACCCAGCGAGTTGAATTACGATTCAAATACATGGAATTAGCTTGGAATGTTCCCAGATGCTTCAGTTAAACCAGGCCATACATCACTAGCCAATTTGCATCATAAAAGGAAACACACACACAGACATCTATGTATATATATAAATATATATATATATATATATATATATATATATATATGATTTGAGTTTAATTTACAGTTACAGTAATAAGAGCTTTATAAGAGAGTGTACTGAAATTAAAGAAAAATCGTGACATAAAAAACATTGGCAGTCTTTAACATTAGAGTGGGTTTCCCTTTCTGATGCAAAATGGTTATTGATATACGGCCTGATTTAAATGAAACACACACCCATTTATATATATATATATATATGTATATATGTGTGTATATATATATATATATATATATATATATATATATATATATATATAATACATATATATATGTATATATATATATGTGTATATAATATATATATATATATATATATATATATATATATATATATATATATATATATATATATATATATATATATATATATATATATGCTTAAAAATCACAGTAGATGCACGTGACTTCAGTGTATAAGCGAATCCCACAGGAAAAAGACAGGCAGAAGTTCAGTAGTACCAAGCGCTTTCACGTTTATTGACGCATCGTCAATAAACGTGAAAGCGTTTGGTACTACTGAACTTCTGCCTGCCTTTTTCCTGTGGGATTCGCATATATATATATATATATATATATATATATATATATATATATATATATATATATATATATATATATATATATATATATATATATATATATATAATAATAATAATAATAATAATATAAACTAAAATGTCAAGATCACCCGAGCTTAAAACGAAGGAAGGGAAGTGTTATCACCAAAACCGTTTCGGAAATGAAGTATGGAAAGTGAAAGATCCAGTCTTTCAAGATAAATCAAAGGGAATTGACATGAAAGGAAAGGTTACGAAAACCAATTTGAGTGCACGCAAGAATCAAGGGGAGAGGAAGATGGGATGCTCTGCTTAGGTGTAATAGATAAATAAATAAATAAATAAATAAATAAATAAATAAATTATATATATATATATATATATATATATATATATATATATATATATATATATATATATATATATATATATATGAAAATAAGAAGGCCCATAAAACACTATTTAAACGTTGAAACCATATATTTCGGGCACTTGTTTCTGTGCCCCTGTTCACTGGTAGAATATGGACAGGTGGAAAGTTACAATGGTATATATACAAAAACATGAAGGTGTGGCCTTAGGCCTCCGATGTTAAGGAGGTGGCGTTTCTTAAGAAGGAGGAGATTGACCAAATTCCCTAGTGGTTTTTGGCCTCATTAGCTCCCGTTTGGCGATGGATCTGGCGGTCGCGTTTCTTGGGTCATCTTCTTCAAAAAGGGTGCGAGGATTAAGGTGTCAATGGCGTCCGATTTCCAATGTCCTCCTGACAGGTTCATATTGTTGGTTTGATTGATGATAGCAGATTCCAGCATCTTTCTTTTGTACGGACAGCTACTCTTGAAAACCAACTCCGCCCCACTCCAGTTAATGACATGCCCTGTATTTCTAATATGTAGGAAAATTCCCGAACTCTCCGAAGCGTAACGTACTGATCTTTTGTGCTCTGTTATTCTTTGCGAGAGCGATCTACCTGTCTCGCCTACATAAATGTCATGACAATTACTACACGGTATCTTGTAAACTCCGGCTTCTTCCCTTTTGTTATTTAAGTATACGTTAACGAGCGAACTCCCGATGGATTTGGGATAATGGAAAATGAAAGGATTATCAGAACTGAGTTGCTCGGTGGCCTTTTGGATGTTTTCATCGTATGGAAGCTTTATTTTGTTGTTGAAATCTATTTGTCTGTTGTGAGTGGGACCTCTGTAGTATATTTTATTTGCTTTATTAATAGCCCTCTCGATAATGTGTGGTGGATAGAGCAGTTGCGTTAGGTGTTGGCGGATCGTGTTAAATTCTTGATCCAGGTACTCATTTGAACATATCCTAAGTCCTCTGAGGAATAGGTTGCACCCTACCATGATTTTTACGGAGACGTCGTGGTAGCTTAAGAAATGAATGTAGGAGACAGCGAAGGTGGGTTTTCTATATACTGTAAATGCATACCTGTTCTGTTTTCTTATGATCAGTACATCTAGGAACGGCAGTTTTCCGTCCTTTTCCCATTCTGTTTTAAATTTTATGGTCGGAACTAGCGAATTTAGCCTATTAAAAAATTCCTTAAAGTCCCCCCAGCTATTGTCCCAGAAAGTAAAGATATCATCTACGTATCTAAGCCAGATCATGTTATGGGGTTTGATAGACGACAAAAGTTCTGTTTCGAAATATTCCATGTACAAGAACTTTTGTCGTCTATCAAACCCCATAACATGATCTGGCTTAGATACGTAGATGATATCTTTACTTTCTGGGACAATAGCTGGGGGGACTTTAAGGAATTTTTTAATAGGCTAAATTCGCTAGTTCCGACCATAAAATTTAAAACAGAATGGGAAAAGGACGGAAAACTGCCGTTCCTAGATGTACTGATCATAAGAAAACAGAACAGGTATGCATTTACAGTATATAGAAAACCCACCTTCGCTGTCTCCTACATTCATTTCTTAAGCTACCACGACGTCTCCGTAAAAATCATGGTAGGGTGCAACCTATTCCTCAGAGGACTTAGGATATGTTCAAATGAGTACCTGGATCAAGAATTTAACACGATCCGCCAACACCTAACGCAACTGCTCTATCCACCACACATTATCGAGAGGGCTATTAATAAAGCAAATAAAATATACTACAGAGGTCCCACTCACAACAGACAAATAGATTTCAACAACAAAATAAAGCTTCCATACGATGAAAACATCCAAAAGGCCACCGAGCAACTCAGTTCTGATAATCCTTTCATTTTCCATTATCCCAAATCCATCGGGAGTTCGCTCGTTAACGTATACTTAAATAACAAAAGGGAAGAAGCCGGAGTTTACAAGATACCGTGTAGTAATTGTCATGACATTTATGTAGGCGAGACAGGTAGATCGCTCTCGCAAAGAATAACAGAGCACAAAAGATCAGTACGTTACGCTTCGGAGAGTTCGGGAATTTTCCTACATATTAGAAATACAGGGCATGTCATTAACTGGAGTGGGGCGGAGTTGGTTTTCAAGAGTAGCTGTCCGTACAAAAGAAAGATGCTGGAATCTGCTATCATCAATCAAACCAACAATATGAACCTGTCAGGAGGACATTGGAAATCGGACGCCATTGACACCTTAATCCTCGCACCCTTTTTGAAGAAGATGACCCAAGAAACGCGACCGCCAGATCCATCGCCAAACGGGAGCTAATGAGGCCAAAAACCACTAGGGAATTTGGTCAATCTCCTCCTTCTTAAGAAACGCCACCTCCTTAACATCGGAGGCCTAAGGCCACACCTTCATGTTTTTGTATATATACCATTGTAACTTTCCACCTGTCCATATTCTACCAGTGAACAGGGGCACAGAAACAAGTGCCCGAAATATATGGTTTCAACGTTTAAATAGTGTTTTATGGGCCTTCTTATTTTCATATTACACTGTAGTATTACAGGAAAAGACATTCATATATATATATATATATATATACACTGTACACACACACACACGCATATATATATATATATATATATATATATATATATATATATATATATGTGTGTGTGTGTGTGTGTGTGTGTGTGTGTGTGTTTATTTATTTATCTTACTCCTAAACAGAGCATCCCATCTCTCTTTCCCCTTGATTTGCAGTTAAATTGGTTTTCGCATCCTTTCCTTTTATGTCAATTCCCCTTTGATTTATCTTGAAATATTGGTTCTTCCACTTTCCATACTTCATTTCCGAAACGGTTTTGAAGATAATACTTCCCTTCCTTGACATTTTAGTTTATATCACTGTTATTATTATTTTTGTTATTATTATTATTATTATTATTATTATACACACACACACATATATATATATATAAATATATATATATATATATACATATATATATATATATATATATATATATATATATATATATATATATACTGTATATATATATATATATATATATATATATATATATATATATATAATTTATATGGATATGTATATATATACATATATATATGTGTGGGTGTGTGTGTGTTTCATTTAAATCAGGCCGTTTAGGATAGTATGTTATCTCTAACAGTGAATCGCATACTGGATAGTTTGTCGACTTTGGTGGGTCAAAACCGTGGAAAAAAAAAAGATATGGAACTAACAATTCGGCTTAAAATATTTATATAAATTCGGTTGGTTAACATTGGGAATCACCCTCTCTAATGGCTCATGATTTTTAATATACCTTATAAAGAAATCTTTGAACATGGAGAGAAATACATCAAGTTTTTCTTAAGCATGATTCGAATCCACATTGGTGAGCCACTGCACAAAAAAGAAATAAGATCATGCGGAGTAACCATTAAGAGACGAAAGTGTGTTATATATTGGATATCTCTGTGAATCGTCAGACTAGTGCTATTACTTTTGGCTTCAGTAAAAATATATCTGAATTCAAGAGAAATATGTACATATTTGATATTCTTCAGTCCTCTAACCGATATGCGTTGAATCCCTACTGGGATTTCAACTCATTTAAATGGAAACGCATCCAAAACAATGATGAAATCTATAGGTTAAAAGGTCTTATTATACACGCACACGCGCAATCACATACACACACACACACACACACACACACACACATATATATATATATATATATATATATATATATATATATATATATATATATATATATATATATATATATATATATATATATATAAAGTCTTTGAACGGTGAGATATGTGATGAGCTGTTAGTGGCTCTCACGGCAGGTTCTTTTATGCTGACATTGGAATTTGCGCAGTCAGATGCAAAGAGCTATTTGATCATGGTCCGAACACATGGAATCAGCATGATAGGACATTGTACCGATGCACCGGAAATACCCAGTTCCGGTGGGGTATGTGCGTGTGTGTGTGTGTGTGTGTGTGTGCGATCTCTCATGAGTTACTTATGAGAGGAACAGTGACACTCTCTGGAGAGACGGCCTCGATCCTGAGTGGATCATGTGTGTGTTTAGGCTGGTGTAGTGTGTAATGAAACCGCCAGTATGAAGATAAAAATAAGTATACCTTAGTTTTACCAGACCACTGAGCTGATTAACAGCTCTCCTAGGGATGGCCCGAAGGATTAGACTTATTTAACGTGGCTAAGAACCAATTGGTTACTTAGCAACGGAACCTACAGCTTATTGTGGAATCCGAACCATATTATAGCGAGAAATGAATTTCTATCACCAGAAATAAATTCCTCTAACTCTTCATTAGCCGGCCGGAGAGTCGAACTCGGGCCTAACGAGTGCAAGACCACAACTCTACCGACTCGCCCAAGGAAGAGCTGGATGCATTATTTACGGCCACAGAGCATAAGTAATCACATACAGTAACTTTGGAATCTTTTCCAAATTTTAGAAGGAAATCCCCCGGTTGAAAAGCAGTGAAAATGAACGATGTCTACATAACGATTCTTCTATTTTAGGTTCCATTAGACATTTTTCTGTTTGAACATGTATGTATGTACATGCATTGCAGGTTTTAATATAATGATATATTTCTTTCTACAGGAATTCGAACACCGTCCTGGAAGGACGCATTATTTGGAAGTGGTGTTTATTTTGCTCTTACATACTGTATGACTTTTATTGTGGTCGTTACGACCTTAATACTTTGCTTGATGACAAGGGGGTTATTCACTAGTATTGTTTGGCATAAAATGATGTCTATGCTTGTTTGTGAAACAGTAGTTCCTCTAGTAACTTGTTCCTTTGATAGGGAGTGCGAGTCACTCCATTTCATGACAGTAGCTTTTGCAGAGTTACTTTCGTTAAGTTTGTCAATAAAGTCTAGTTTTGTATATCGGTGTCTCTTTCCGTAGGCCTTTGTGTAAAGATAGGTTAAGTGAAAGTCATATGACGAAGGAGAAGGGATCTGCTGACCCAAGGGAAGAGTCACGGCTACCAGTAACATCTCAAGAAAGGCGAGATGTTTAAGTGTGTTCTTTAAACAGATATATCAATAAAAAGATGGCCCTCGAACCCGGGCTGTTAATATATATATATATATATATATATATATATATATATATATATATATATATATATATATATATATATATATATATATATATATATATATATATATATATATATTGAGAGAGAGAGAGAGAGAGAGAGAGAGAGAGAGAGAGAGAGAGAGAGAGAGAGCTGCAGCATCTTTATTCTTAGCTGTTGAAATGTTGCCATGATAAATGTAATGCTGATCAAGTACCATTTTATTTGCTATTAACTACGAAAAACTCAACATTGCTGGCACAGCACAAGGCAGTTTTGTCCCCGTAAGTTGCACCTTTGCATTTCCATGCATCACTTCCTCCTTTGTCTTTTCTTCTCATCTCGTTGGCCCTTCAGACCGTGTGAAATTGATTCCTCTCTCCTGATGGAAGTACCCAGTTGAAGAGCAGTTCAATTCTATTCTGGCTCGGCGCCGATAAAGTACAGTTCTTCTTGCAGGTTTGCTGTAAGTCTCCAGTCTCCTTGAGGGGTTTGCTGGGATGTCCTGAGGAAAGCGTCGTGAAGTGATCTATCGTAAGCTTTAGAAATCTCCCGAGTGATGAGGAAGAAGCTGCCCTCTCTGAGCACAAATTGGGGCTTGCGTTGGATATTTCCAGATTTCGTTTAAGTAATTTTTTTTTATTCATTTAATGTTATAACTTATAGGATATTTCAGGTTTCACTATTATTTTTATTATGGTGATGAATTTCAAAGAGTATACAACAAATAACGTCTCCATTTTTGGGATGTTTCGAACGTTTCTGTGATAAAAATGCCACCCCCATGAAACTGGATTTAAAATTCCCACAACGAACGGTTTAGAAAAGTGCTCTACTAAACTCGATTAAGTGTAATAAAAGTTAAATGGAAGAAAGAAATTTGGATGCTTCGGCTCACTTTCTAGAGTCATTCTCAAACTGCACAACGATGGGCTTGAAAGGCTTGCAAACAATAACAGTCAGTTATATCAACAACTCGTATAACATCTTCTACGTAGGGAATTAAAGTAAGTTTGAAACTATTTTAAGAAACAACCAAATAAATAGAAACATGCAAGAACAGTAAAACAAATTCATCATAGGAAATCAAAATAAACGTGAAACTTAACAAAACACGAAGACCAAGACAATGAAATACGCGAAATTCAAAATATGTTCAAAGGAAAAGAAAGTCTCAATTCAAGTATGTGCGATTTCCTTAGGTTTAGTTAAAATGAACTCTATTATCAGCAATTCGTCGTGAGAGTCTGCTTTGGGAAAGTGTTCGAAATAACTCAGACTAAAATTGATGGTATATTATTTTGGAAGTAGTGAACCGATGAACGGTTGAGAACATAGTGGATCTAGTGATTGTTTTTAAGTATAAAAACAGGCTTAGTTTGTAATTGTTATAAACAGCTAGGCTTATATATGTTATAAGTATGTGCTTCGAAAACAAAGTTTTTGTTCCTTTTCCTAAATATCATTGCAAATGTTAGAAACGTACTGCAATTTTGCGTAAATTATGTTTGTCTGTGGACCAAAACGGTTCATTTTAGGTGTAAATTTATGATTAAAAGATTTCCTTACGACTCTGCAAAAGAGAAATTAATTGAAGCCATCGTCATAAAAGGATTATTTAAAAAATCAATTTCTTTATGAACACCCATAAAATAAGTTGACAAAAAATGGGTTTATGTCGGAAAGACTTAGTAGCGTTCATTTTATATCTATTAAAAAATTGGTTGTCACAAATGTGTACGTTGGTTTTCGACAGATGTATAAATCATGTTTACTGTTGTCATTCTTTTCCTCTGTAAATTCTATTTAAAAATACTGTAAATTTTAAGTAATTGCAAACGTAACATTTGCTCTCATTTTTTGGTAAAATTATGAAAGCGTTATCCGCATATCGTTTGCATATTAGTGGTTTGAATTCGTGTGGACAATTTTATCCACTCGGATTGGTAATTGACTTGAACATTTTAGCAATAATTGCAGAGATATGATTCCCCCTTGCAAACCCATCAATTTGTTTTCTCAGTTTATTTCGAAAACAAAGTAGCCACGATCTCAAAATAGGCTTTTGGATATTTTGATTAATGCACTTGAATTTAGCGTTTATTGTATTGTATATTTTGTCCTTTCTAATTATTTGTCTTTACCATGAAAACAGTTTGACGACATTCCAGAAGAGGTAATGTGTGTTGCACAAGCTGTCTTCAGCTGTTAAGACAATTTCAAGTTACGTTATATGGTTTGCATACGTCTTCCATACACGGATTAATTTTTGCAACAATTTCTTCGGAAATTGTTGTTTTACAATAAGAAATCACTCTTATGTGTATATCACTACCATTGTTACTATTATAGGCGTCATTTATGCTACTACTACTACTACTACTACTACTACTACTACTACTACTACTACTACTACTACTACTAATAATAATAATAATAATAATAATAATAATAATAATAATAATAATGTTAGGTATATGCTTGATCAACTATTGACAATTGTGCAAACATGAATCCTTTACAATTTGCATTGGAAATGTTATTCAATTAACGGCTCCACGTGATAGCAGTGTAACTTTAAAACCATTTGTATCAAATGATTCATTGCCGATCAACACTGTCACTACGCGCCCGGCTGCGGCGTTTTATGAACCCTCATTTGAATGGCTGTCAACTGAGGTTAGAATTTTAATTTAATGACTAATGATTTCCTTTATTGCTTTCATGGAATTTTTCTCTACTTTTCAGGGTCTTTTTGTGGTCTCAGTTTTTATTTTTTTTTAAATGAGATCACGACTCTTTAAGGTAAACTTCTATATACACGAATGGATTTCACTTGAAATGATCAAGTCTCTTCGTCTCTCTCACTGATCGTGTTTCGGATATTCAAAATATTTCAGTGTGGTTTTATTTTGTCTTGCGTTAGGTACGTTGTGATGTTTATTTCATGTTTGGAATATCTTGAACCAGATAAAATACGTGATTTCATTCAAATGTTAGACTCGTTCCCTGATCATTTTTCCCAGCGTGTTCTACTGCACATATTTTGTGAGTAGTTTAAGGTTAATTATCTCTTTAACAGTAGTAAGTTGTATATTTTGAGGTAATAGAGATGCGCTTTTAAGATCGCTCACATCTCACATCCAAAACAGTTATTTTTAGAAGGAAAAGGCATAAACCTATTATATAAAAAAGGGAATTCGTTAATACCGGGTCGACTGCAGGTGTGTACACTGTCACTACGTGTTGTATTAGGGAAGAGCGGTAGTTTCAGTAACTCGCTGATTATAGTTATTTACGTCAATAAAGATTTAGTTAAGATGTTCTCTTTATTAATAATTCTATTAAAGAATATAATCTCGCGTCGATACCGTCGTGAATATCATTATCAAGACAAAGCTAAAGACACTTAAAGAAATTTGTAGTTTTAGCAGTAATGTTCAGTGTACTTTACTCTTCTCGCGTGAGTGGTTGTGAAATTAGCGGTAGCTTCCTCCCGGAAGCGTCAAGAACATGCTGGGATTCCTCGTCCATTATTCTGCAGGTAAAGTACAATAATTCCTCTTAGACATTTTCCCCGTTTTTTTTTAAGAGTCTTTTAATGAGACATCCTGAGGCCTCGGAGAATGATTGTAAAGCATTACAGGAGAAATTCTGTAGTATGGCGAATCTTTCCTTGCATTTTCGGTCAAAATGGAAATTGTACTTTATTTTGTGTTTGTCACTAAATCATATTCATTTAACTGTTTGTTTTTATGATTTATTGGATCATACCAAAGGAAAACAAATTATTTTATTGGAGGCAAATAACTTTGATGTCGCTCTAACTTTTTTTTTTCTTTTTTTTTTTTTTTTTACTTTTCTCGTGTCCTGGACGTGAGGGTTTGGGAGCACTAAGTCCAGTTCTGCCTTAATATTCAAGAAATAAACGTATTAATATTCAAGAAATAAACGTATTATTTTTGCCTGGAATTATAAAAAATTTATTCATTTTACATGGAGAATGACAATGCATATAGAACTCCATGTTATTCCCCTTTAAGAGAACTTACTCTAATCAAATCTGATGTTCATTTCTAGCGTTTAAAGTAATTTCTCATTGTCCTGAAGATTACTTCACATGCAATTACTCGTATGAGCAATTTTCGAAATTTGGAGTGATTCAGCGATGGTCTGGCTTGTAGGAGATAATTTCCTTGCTCGGAATTTTATATTTTACCTATCGCCTTATCATCAGCCTATTATTATAACGTCTGTTTATCTCTTGAAGGTGAAGATATGTGCATTGTTCACACATATAGAGACATTCACGTGAAGCCGGACTTCTGACTTACTCTCTGAGAGTTGACAAACTCTCTCTCTCTCTCTCTCTCTCTCTCTCTCTCTCTCTCTCTCTCTCTCTCTCTCTCTCTCTCTCTCTCTCTCTCTCTCTCTCTCACACACACACACACACACACACACACACACACACAAACAAACAAACAAACAAACAAACAATGTTATTACGAAAATCCTTTAACGAATTCTCTCACTAACATATTGATGTAATTATCCGAGGCCTTTAGGGAGTGCATCGGATCTTGAGGGCTTATAAATACTGCAGTGCATGCATTCCATACGTTATATACATAGGTGTAGGGAGAAGTTCGAAATTACTGGAATGACAATGTTACAGGAAGGATTTTTTTCTTCGTTAATCTGTGTTGCTTTAGAAACAGGTAAAACTCCGTGGAAACGCTCATAAAATTCTGTAAGTAATTCTTAGGCTCTATAAATTGTCACAAATGGAATTAGGTGTAATACACTGTGCATCCTTTATGGATACACGTGAATGCGATTTCAGAAATAACATGTGCACAGTAAATTTGTTCCGCGTTTATCCTAGGTTTTGCTCGTATTTTCAGATCTTCATGAAGTAAGTCATAATTCCCAAAGTGACCAAGATATCAACAATCCGTATGCTTACAAGGTGTGATCATAAAGTATCAGATCTGGTGCTATAAAAAAAAACTACAACACGTACCATTTTAGCACTTAATTTCCTTCGAAGTAGTCCCCTTCGGAAGCCACAATTCATCCAGCGCTGTTTCCATTGCTGGAAGCATTCCTGGAACTCGTTTTCTGGGATAATCAGCAGCTGCCTCATCGCATTCACTTGGATATCCTCGACGTCCTGAGGTCTTCTTCTTTTCAGGTGGGATTTGATTTTTGGAAAGAGGAAAAAGTCGCAAGGGGCGAGATCTGTGGAATACGGTGGCTGTCGGACCTGGGGAATGACGTGCTTGGCCAAAAACTGCTGCACAAGCTGCGCTGAATGGGCAGGTGCGTTGTCATGTTGCAACTGCCACTCACCAGACGCATGCAATTCTGGCCTTTTTCGACGAATAGCATCCCGCAAATGCCACAACACGGCACAGTAGTACTCCTTGTTTACTGCCTGACCAGGTGGAGCATACTCATGATGAACAATTCCCTTGTGGTCGAATAAAACAATGTTTTTCTCAGTTCTGCTGGTTGTGAGTCTCCCAGAACGTTCACCACTATCGACATTTTGTCGGCCATCTCGAAAACGTCTAAACCACTCGTACACTTGTGTGCGGCCCTTACACTCCTCTCCATTTACTTTTTGCAACTTTGCGTGGGTCAGCTCTTCATTGGAGGGGTGGGTAGAGCTCTCGGCTAGCACGCAGTTGGACCAGCGTTCGACTCCCCGGCCGGCCAATGAAGAATTAGAGAAATTTATCTCTGGCGATAGAAATTCATTTCTCGTCACAATGTGTTTCGGATTCCACAATAAGCTGTAGGTCCCGTTGCTAAGTAACCAGTTGGTTCATAACCATGTGAAATAAATGTAATCCTTCGGGCTAGCCCTAGGAGAGCTGTTAAACAGCTCAGTGGTCTGGTTAAACTAAGATATATTTTTTTTTCCTTGTCTATGCCATGGAAGACAATATTATAATTTATATATTGGCTTGAAAGCTGAAATGTTTTTACATTTGTACTAAGTTGCGTTTTTATGCTTAGGCGACTGTCTGACGAGAATGTACCTAATAAACGTTATTTCTACAGCTTGTCCCTGGTCTGTCTATCTGGCGGCCACGCATCAGAGGTCGACCCTCGGGGTCGGTCTTCGTTTGAAGTTTCTGGTGCCGTCTGCCTGGAGGGCCCCAGCCCGGGGGGTCCCCTTCTAGTCTGATGTGTAATTGTGAACACAAAGTAAAAAAAATGTAATTTGAATAAGTCTTAATAGTCTACCAAAATAAAACCTTTACATTTTATTTTACAAAAAGATCAGGCAGGGGTGCAACTCTTGTGGGACCCAGAAAGATGAAACCTTGCTTATGCGTTCTTTACTTTGTTGCACATAAACCCGGGTCAGTGCCTCATTAAGCCTTGATCATTTTCAATTCTTGTGCATAAGCTATATATATATATATATATATATATATATATATATATATATATATATATTATATATATATATGTATAATTTATATATATGTATATATATTATATATATACACATATATATATATATATACGTATGTTTATCTATATATATGTATATATACATATATATACTGTATATTATATATATATATATATATATATATATATAATATATATATATATATATTAAATTATATATATATTACAGTAGATATATATATATATATATATATATATATATATATATATATATATATGTATGTATAATTTAATAGGAATAAAAACATACCCCTGACGAAATGTAACAAGTCTTGTGCATTGGTAACCTGAAAATAAAAATCTACAACATTTTTAGTTATGAAAATATTTATAAATACTTAAATTAAAAAATCGTATTAACACTATGAAAAATAAAAGGAAGAGAATATTCCATTAAAAGTTTTTGCGACTTTGTCAAATTTTGCGTATAAGTTTGGACAAGGTATCTCTTTTATTCCGGCGTTTTAAGGCTTTAAATAAACAGTGCTTTATGTAAGGCTTTAAAGATTCTGTTGACATATCTGTAAAACTGCATGCTGTAATGCTGTACATTGATTATTATCATTCAAGCAGGTTACATCGAGCTTTTGTCCGTAAACCTTTAAATCCGTATAACAGATTACAAGGGCAATTTTCTACCTCATCACGAAATGGCTAACGGAATGCAAGCCATGATCCCATGAAATCTACGAAATCACCTTACCCAGTTACCCAAATCCTGCGTTGTGTAGATGAGAACAGATTACAGTTAACTAGCCCTGATATTGGCACCTGTCAGGTCAAAGAATACGTTTGCCAATGTAGGATGCCCTTTGTACTTTAGAATAAATTCTTGAATGTTGAGATTACTGTTCATATTTAATTTGCAGAGTATTATGAAATATTCAGGATATTTCTGTGACAAACAGTTATCACGGTGAGGGAGTATGGTAAGAGATCGTCCGCTCAGTAAAGTAGCCTAAAGCTCTGTCTAGTAAACTTCAACCTCATACTCTATAGATTACAGTATTCGCTTATCCTCTCCAGATCTCTGTTACCACTTGCATCTTCTTCAGCAGATTGCAGCAGCCTGCTCATGGAGAAGAGAAGGCGCAGCTACTTTGGTAATATTTGCATTTCATGCAATCCATCACCATAGATGTACAGTAGAGAGTCAGATTAATCCAACGATGATGCCGTTATTTACTTAGTTGTATTATGTGGTTCCTTGATTTTTGTTATGTATTCCGGCATGTTTTTCCTGCCAAGTGATTCTGTGGCCCCTATTTTTAGAAAAGTAGATTACCAATAGAGTTAATTAGTTGAATACATTTTCAGACTCTATTAGACGCGATCCACATGCCACAGAATGGTAGTTTTCGAGAAAACATTCGTTCTGAAATTATGCATATGAAAAGTTACTGATGGTGACAAACGTTCTACAGTATTCGCTTTATATATGTTGGTAAATCATTAGTATTTCAAGCGGCAGTAGCAACATACTCTTTTACGTATTGATCATATTCAGTCATCTGTAATAAAATGTCCTAATTTTAAAGATATATGCATAAATGCTCGCATACGTATTCACAATGGTGTACAGTGTTGAAAGTGCGTGTGTGAAGGAATGCATTAACACAAAGTTGCTATATCCCTTATGTCGTTATCTATGTTAAATGTTTCCTTGCTTGTAGAAGATTCCCAAAGCTTTCCTAAACAGAATGCCTTTTAAAATTAAAGGCTGTTTTAGTTGGTTACTTTGATTATGTTTTAATATATTTGTCTAGTCTTACATTTTCGAGCATAGAATATGAGCAAGTAAATGAGCTGTGCTAGTAAAGTTATCCTCACAGAGACATGCCGTGTCACACTCATTTTGAATTTGAACGTGCAAAATAATTACGTCAGTGTAAATGCAAATGCATAGTTATTTTTCAGCCTTGGAGTCAGACTTTGCTTGGGAAGTATGTCACACTTCTCCGGTCATTGTCATGAAATTTTCTAGTTTCCAGATGTCTTTGTTTACCTCTCACCACCAACCTTTTTTCCATCAGGTGTATTGAACATTATGACTTTGCGGGAAGTGTGAATGCTTGTGAAATCCTTCTGGAAAGACATCAACTTCGGAATTTGGATCTTGAAAAATACCTAATATGAAGGTCCTTTCTGTTGTTTTTTTTTTTATAAAGGTGTTCTCTGATAATATTTGAAATAATTTCCTTTCGGTTTTTGTGTATTTGTGCTTTATAGTTACGTGAATATTTTAGCTGGTTTCCTTTCGTTACGTTTATATTTATACTGTAACCGGGTGTCGAACGCCAAAGTTTTATTTTTGCTTCGATATCTTGTATAAACTTTTAGTATTGACAGTTCTTATCAGTAACTTTGTTTATACTGGGATCCTGTTAATGATTACATTTAGAAGAATATATATAAAAGGGTCTCGGTACAGGTTAATTTCTATACTGATATCAAATGAAAAAATCTATTTAACTACATACTTCTACAAATATTTTAATGTTAACACACATAATCTATGCAAAGGTCTCGGCGTTGCCCCTGTATGCACACTGATATTTAAACTGAATTTTTTAGACTAACACTTCCAACATTTACATCCATACTGATTATTTGCCAAGTGCGTTGTTTTGATTTTGATTTTTCTGACTGGCTAGCAATGCTGTCATTAAACAAACAGGTTAGTAATGCTGTCATTAAACAAACTGGTTAGTAATGCAATCATTAAACAAACAATCTTTTTAGTTAGTGTGCTTGAAAAGAATTAACTTATGTTAATCATAGCAATTATATTTTTCTGTATTTACAGAACTGACTGAGGTGCATGATACGCATGGCATCTTCCTCGTGAGTATTTGCATGATCAGTACCATTGCCTTGTAGCTATAAAAATTACATTTGATTCATTTTTTTTTATGTCTGTGATCAAATTTAGGGGAGTCACCTTGTTTATTTTCATTCTAGGATTTTACTCTTTGTGTATGACATTACTTCTTGTCATCTCTTTCCTGAGTGTAGCCTAGATTTCTGAGGAACTCACTTCCTATCACCTGTTTATTCTTTTGGCGTCCGGATGTGAAAGCTACAGCCTTACCGTGTCTCTCAGTTATAGAGAAAGATATCGTTCTGCTCTCTCTCTCTCTCTCTCTCTCTCTCTCTCTCTCTCTCTCTCTCTCTCTCTCTCTCTCAGTGTCACTTTTTACCATATATATATATATATATATATATATATATATATATATATATATATATATATATATATATATATATATATATATATATATATATGTATTTTTAATAGCTATAGTGAAGGGGTAATTCAGATGAAATGATAACGAAATGGGTCGGGAAGTTGGTAAAATTCGCTGGTATGCTGGCTTCCGAAGCCTGCTCGGGAAAAACCTCAGGTGCGGAGTACTGTAGTACTTAGGTTCCAACTTCTTTTATGACCTCGGTAGGTTAGTCGGTACAGCCTTGGCCTGTCACAGGGAGACCGAGGTTTGATCCCGATGCGTCAGAAATTTATTTCTGTGGGATATGTGTTCATGTGTTAACTATTTTCATGTATGTCTATATATATATATATGTGTGTGTGTGTGTGTGTGTGTATGTGTGTGCGTGTGTGTGTGTGTGTGTGTATACTATACTAATTTCTTTATGATAATTTTGTTATTTTTATCTACATTTTATTATATTTCCTTGGGCTATCTTCATTAATGATAAATGGTATTTCAGTGTTGTAGAAAGTTTGCTAGTTAGTAGTATATTTAGTTTGTTTTATAATTAGTGTGTTCATATTTAGGATTAACTGGCAAAACCTGCTATTCACTTTACTAAAAATAATTCGAATGTGGTAACTAAAACGAACACAATAAATTAAGTAATCCTATTAGAATACTTCCGTGTGTTCCACATTGGTTGCATAACTGTCTTATTGCTCCAGCTGAAAAGACATAGAATTATGTTCTGAATAATTTATATTGATAGAAGTCTTTATATACCGGTTTTAGTCTCTGTCCAGATTCAGTCAAAGTCAGTCACAGATTTCGATGGAACGCGAGACCAAAGTAAATTAATTTCGAAGCTGCAGGGTCCTGAATGCGAATGAATTACAGGTGACAGGAAATCAGAATATGAGTGAATTCGAAATGAAATCAGATACACATTAAAATATTTGTTTTGTATAGTGCCATTGTTAGATCTCCACATTGTTAGATTCCTTACTGTACAAAAGGTTTCATTAATAGATTCCACATGTATTGCGCCATATAAACGTAATCATTTAGATAGCTTTTTTTTGCGGTTTCAGATGTTTTGTTTCATTGATGTTGATAACATTCGGGTACGAATTTTCTTTATTATTATTTTTTTATTATTAGTATTTTTATGATGTAATGTATTTTGAGCTATTATTTCTTATCAGACAGGAATAAATGGCACTGTTGTTTTGTATGTGTGCAGTGAATCGGGATTATCTAAAATGCTAATTATTTATTTTCCCAATCTCACACCCAATTCCCTTCTCTCTCTCTCTCTCTCTCTCTCTCTCTCTCTCTCTCTCTCTCTCTCTCTCTCTCTCTCTCTCTCTCTCTCTACACACACACGCGCGCGCGCGCACTGGTGATATCTGTAGACACCTAGTAAAAGCAATTATTCCTATTTTTTAGATCTCAGTCGGAAATTACACCCACAACAAACGGTGAAAATTATGTAGTAAAAGTTTTCCGTTACATATTTTCAAATGATCTGGCAAAGGGGTACGAGAGCTATATTGGTGACTACTTGCGAAATTATTATCTTCAGAATTGTCGTACACAGGATTGTCAGGGAAACGGTAATTAGTCCAGTGTCCATGAAGCGGCATTGCTTATGACAAATTTTGCCACAGTAACTTTGGTCGAAGAAAAACAAAGGTAACCGTAGTGGATTCCTCTTAAAAGTTCTGTTGATTATGAATATGATCATCATGTGATTGTTCATCAAATTCCCTTTATTTTTTACCAAAGATTAGGTCTGTGAAATGTAATTTTTAGATTAAGTTAATAGAATTTGCAAAAATGGTAGCTGTAAGTCTTAGTAATGGTGAATGAATTATTGAAGAGATGCTACAGGAAATCGTGACTTTCCATAAACCTGTAAGTCACGTTGTTAATAACTTGAGTCATGTAGAGAATAAGTTATTAATATCTGAAGATTACATCTTCTGAACATTAATGTTAACGTTTGAGCTATTTACCTATGGACTTGTGATAGTCTGATCGTCAAATATAACGTAATCACTTTAGTGTTACTAATAAATCCGAGATAATGTGATACTCTACACTTGAGTTCCATAGAAATACCACAAGGCTATCATGAACTTCTTGGAAGCGCTGAATTTAATAAGTTTCGACCATCAGATAGCAGCCAGCATGTTAGACCCATGTAAAAAATCAGAAGGGCGTGCAGGCTCCAACTTTTATGAAATACAATGTAATCAGTTGACAAGATTATCGATCGGCCATGCTCACAGTCATGACAATAAATATTCTGAGTGATCTAAATTCTAACTGAAATCTTCTAGATTTTCGTTGAGGACTGTATTTGTTTTCTGGTACCCTAAACGCGAGTGCTTTGCCGAGAGAAACGGTGAAGGTTTTTAATCGAGTGTGTTGAATCTTTACACTCAAATAAAAAAATGTTGCTAATTTCTGCGGCATCACTGAGCAGTTTTTTGAGTGCCCAGGAATCATCTGTTGACATAGTAGACCAATTTGTATATAGAAACACATTATCATAGAATATTCATGAAGGACACTGTCATAATTAGATTTTGAAGATAATGTTGCCATTAATAAAAGAGAGCACGTCCTGTCAGGGAATATCCAGTCAGCGTCACTAAGAAGGAAATCGGGATCTCTCAATCTGGTCTTCAAATTATTTTCTGCTTTCATTCATTAATGTTCTTACTTATCTGATGAAATTGTATTTAGGATCTGCTTGTTTCTAGTTCATAGTTCCTTGGTACTAGTTAGAAGGGTAAGAGAAGCTCTGCCTATCCATATTCTATTATTAACATTTTGATACAAATGTCTCGGAGCATGGGTCATCTCAAGGAAGAATTGTGTCAATATCCTGGGGGTTTCCATGAAATTATTGCCTGGTACGTAAACATTTCTGGATATTTCCAAAACTTGTCAGTCGACTTTACTGTGGCCTATCTTATGTGGAAACAAATAGATTCAGTTATTTGTTTGCAATTATAATTGATGTCACCGTCCGGTGGATTTAGAGACACTTTGCCATTGCACCACTAGCTACGTGTAAATATCGTCGTTTCCTTTTGCTCTTGTAAGTTGTTTGAGTTGCCAGGTATAGTTTCTTGAAATACTGTATTTTCTTCAGAGTATCTACGTGAAGTAGGTGAGCTCCTGTATCTTCATGATTAGTCACCATATGGTGTTTATGAGAGCACATGTTTATGCAATCACCATTATTATGGCTGTTTTCATGGGTTTTATGGAAGCGATATCCTGAACAATAAAATTGCCATGGTGTAATAAAGGGGATTTGATGAACAATCACATGATGATTATATATATAAACAATAGAACTTTTAAGAAGAATCCACTCCGGTTGTCTTTGTTTTTCTTCGACGAATGTTACTGTAGCTAAATTTGAACCAAGTAATGCCGTTTCTTGGACATTGTAGAGTGTAGACTAATGACCACTTCTCTGACAATCAAGTGTAAGACATGACAAATTTCAACTTTGTCAGCCAATACCCACTACGCAAATCATTACATTGGGTTTCGGAGCAACGAAAATAACTATTTTACTCTTAAAGTAAAAATAAATGCTGCGAATAAACAAATTAACACACAGACTCTAACAAACGTAAGTGCACATGCAAACATTCAACACATAACTCTTGCAGTATCGTTCTATGCATAACACTCTTATTAAAAGTTAGAACCGCTGCAAACGTAACCAATTTGTCGTTTCGTTGCCACCAGACGAATAAGTAATATCCTTTTACTAAACTCATCGTATATGCGTTTCGCAGATTCTTAAAAGCCTTTTAGCAGATCAAAGACAGTCGACTTAAAACCCTGCTCCACGGTTTTAGGTTTGAGACTCTCGAGGCGAAGGTCTTCCGAACCTTATGTAAATAATCCCACGACAACCTTCTAGGGTCCAGAGAAGTCTGTTGCCCGGAGGGGCTTTAAGGCAATTTAATGGAGAAGGGGCGAAATGGAAGTCTGGGGATTCTTTTGAGTCGATGGCATTCGATAAACTTCCTCCGGCGGTGGGAAGGAACGACAGGGAAGAGTTTGGATTAAAGATAGTATGTGTGGCCTCACGCATGATTCATTATAGCACCCTTTACTGAAAATTGTTTGCTTCCATGTTATTCAGGACATTTAGAGAATTAATAACACGAATCTTTTTTCTGACTTTGTCATAACCTTCATATCCCTCCTGTCGAGAATTTTGTGTCATTTCTTGGATTATGGGTTTGGGATGTGTTCTTCATTTGCTTGCGAAACAGAGTTCCCAGGTATTAAGAGAACTTCGCCAAAAGTGTCATGTAAACGGTTTATACCTTTGATTATCAAACTATAGTTTTAATTGTATAATTTTTTGTTCTCCTTAACGGATGTTGGGAAAATGTTATCCCTTCCCACTCTCAAAGGAGAGCAATTTCCTTACCAATTAGGGCTATTTTTTTTTTTTTTTTTGCTGAAGGGTGGTTTTTATTAGATCTTCTTACTCAATATTCGTTTAACTGGGAGGATAGGTACAAATTTACAACATTAAAGAGTACTGGTATTGGAATGGAGAACAGTTGACTGCGGTTTCTCACACCCAAAAAAAAAAAAAAATGGCTGTGACACCTTCTGTTAAGCATAACTCATTTATTACCTCCACCAAGGAGGCAAAGTTGTTGGTTCTGTCTGTTAGTGTATCAAAATATATATGCAATTCACTGTCTTTTTTTACATCTCAGTAACGTTTAGGATTATTGCTAAGGTCGTAAAATGTCTTCCTGAATCCTCTGCAATAAAATACGAAAGTAATGACAAAAATTATTAAAAGTTATGCCTGAATATTTCATCACATAAAGAGTTAAGTGTACCTTAGTTTAACCAGACCACTGAGCTGGCCTGAAGGATTACTGATTTTACGTGGCTAATGACCAACTGGTTACCTAGCAACGGAACCTACAGCTTATTGTGGAATCCGAACCACATTATACCGAGAAATGAATTTATAATACCAGAAATAAATTCCTCTAATTCTTCAGTGGCCGGCCGGAGAATCGAACGCGGACCTAGGAGAATGCTAGGCGAGTACGATATCGACCCATCCAGTGAAGAACTGTCACAGAGAGAGAGAGAGAGAGAGAGAGAGAGAGAGAGAGAGAGAGAGAGAGAGAGAGAGAGAGAGAGAGCGAAATGAATGCAAAACAATCGTGCTAATAGAACTGGGGGCTAACATGAGCACGGTGTTTGTCACGCATTAAAAAAATGGGTATTGTATTTAATATGATGAAGAAAAGAATGATAAAAAAACTGAAAAAAAAGAAGAGCGCGAGTGAGAGTACTGGAGAGTCTGACAGACATAAAGAGACATTGTACACATTGAACAAAAGAAAGAAAATTAATTTCATTAAAGAAAAGCGTTCATCACTGATACTTAAACCTGCTTCCACAGCCACGGGTTTTAATGTCAATGTCGTGAATTCTGAAGCTGTGTATTGCCTTCATAGGTTTGTATTTGGAATATTGCTCTCATAATTTTGGTGCTTGCCCCTTCGTTTTCCTTCTTGTCAAAATCTAATCTGGGCTTTTTATTTGATCAGCGACTTCTTTCACTTGTTTTCTGGGACCCATTTCTCTCTCCTGCATTGCAACATTTCTCTCTCTCTCTCTCTCTCTCTCTCTCTCTCTCTCTCTCTCTCTCTCTCTCTCTGTGTGTGTGTGTGTGTGTGTGTGTGTGATAATTCAATCATTATATCTAGTAATAACCACTTGGCTGCTACTGTACATATTCATTCCATGCAGATCAGATATCCACGTGTTTTTAGGTTTATTGGCCGTAACGCTTTTTAGAGTTAATGTCAAAATCCAGAACCTCATCTGTTTTTCCCAAGTCCTGTAACACTATTTTTAAGGATCAACTTCATCTATTCTTTCGATTAAAACTCTCTTCCTGTTTCCCCTTCACATTCTTCTTTATTTTTCTAGTCTTGAGGCAGGAGAATATGAGAACAAACGGATGCTTGCCTTATTCTTTTTTTTTTTTTATAATAGTAACACTTTCATGCCTATCATTTAGCTTTGAATTTGTTAAATCCAGGAGAAGCACTAAGCCTCACCTATCTTCAGTACACGAAGCTTCACATGTCTTTCAGAGCAAGTTAAAATTTTGCGGAATTTTATGTCAGACGGTAAAGCCGGGGGCGGGGGCGGTTGAAACCTTAATATTGTCTTCAGAACATCAGTGGTTTAGTCATATTCCAACTATCATTCATATGTAAATAATAGCCCATGCAACATGTACATGCAAATACCCCGACATATAATACAAATGTAGATATGCTTTCAGTTTTATTAACGAAATTAGGGTGCTAGGGTTGAAAATAGTCATTTGAATATCTCTACTTACATTCTCATTTGTTACCGAATGTCAAGTTTTCTATTAGCAATGATAAGATGAAACCATTTATGAATTTGAAATTCTGCAGCAATATTTTACTTGAAAGAATATCTCATTGTCTTTTACTGAAATTTATATTCATCAGTTTAATGTAAGAAATAACGGCTTGATCGTTCCGAACTCATCATTTCTAATTAGGCAAGAAGCTTCCATAATGAAAGAGTAAAAGAGCCTCCAGCAAAGCTTGCAAGGTGAAGAAGAAGAAAAACCGAGTGATTTTCGGTGGGTGTTGAAGGAGGTGGAAAAAAAGTATATCTTAGTTTATGCAGACCACTGAGCTGATTCACAGCTCTCCTAGGGCTGGCCCGAAGGATTAGATTTATTTTACGTAGCCAAGAACCAACTGGTTACCTAGCAACGGGACCTAGAGCTTATTGTGGGATCCGAACCACATTATGACGAGAAGTGAATTTCTATCACCGGAAATAAATTCCCCTAATTCTTCATTAGCCGGGTAGGAGAGTCGAACGCTGGGCCAACAGCTGAGGGAGGTGGAACAGAGTGGGAATAAAGAACGGTATGTGACTTTTAAGATTAGAATTTAAAAGAAGAAAGATTTGTTGTTGGCGGACTGGAATTTAAGATAGGAAAGATTAGTGGCTGAATTGATTTTCAGGAAAACTGACGAAGGTAGTGGGGTAGGTTAATTTATATGCTGGTGTGGAAGGCAAGGATGAATGGATGACTTTGGTAGAATTCTACGAAAGAGAGACGGCGAGTTGTGTTGCTTTCAAAAGCGTTGGTCTGTAGAAATAGAGACCTGGGTTTCTTAATTTGGATGTTTGTTGTGTGTTCTTCCTTTACGCTATGGGAATTACTTTCACATCAGGAGGTAAATTATAGAAGAGAAGTAATAATCAGTTATTTAACTAAATTGAGGTAACAGAAAGACATTAACAGTAGGTGGACTTTAAGAACTTTGCTGGCCGCCGGAGAATTGTAGAAAAGTTACTTTTACCATGTTAGCAAGAGGGGATGATAGTAAACGATGGCAAGTTAAATCTGAAACTTCTTTTTTTGTGGAGGGTAGTGTCTTGGAGAAGGAATAAAGAAAGATCGAGATGAATTCAAACTTCATAGGCAACAACGAAGATGCACTTAGGTGGAAAAAAGAAGGAATCTGGAAAAGCCTAAATCTGGAAAGTAAATGCAGCGGCCCAGTATTATGCATAGCGCTATTGGCTAAAATATAAAAGGGATCGTAAAATCAAAGCTAAGCTTATCATGAATGTACTCTGGAGCCGTAAGTGAAATCTGATGTAGGAATTATGCAGTGAAGTAAATCTGAGGATTTTCCCTGGAAATTATCATTCAAGTCATTCTGAGGCGTTTGCCAGGAATGGCTTTAATTTCCCTTAAATTAAAATACAGTGTTATTGCATATATGTATGCACACAATAAAAGAGTCATTTAGGAGGAACTCATACGTACATAGACACAGACATTATAGGAAAATACACTTAATACTAGAACATCTACCGCCCTCCCTTTAGTGGCCACATAAATTTTTAGTTATACAAATGAAAATACAACACACTCAAATTGAAGAAAATCACACGTTTGGGAGCTCATTTATCTCCAGACACAAATACTCTCTCCATTCGAAGAGAATATCAGTGACGAAAAACTCCCCTTCCTCATTTGCGAAAAGGTAGGCGGCAGAGTGGCAGCACAGAAAACGGGGCGAATAAGGTCTTTGGAATTTGCAGGGGAGTGGAAGCATTCCCTTGGCGCCTGCGAACAAACAAACGTAGAATGCTAGATAAGGCCTCTTTGTTGAGCTTTGTTTTAATCTCGAGTGAGTGGCTGGATTAACAGAGGGAAAGAGAGAGAAAGAGAAAGAGGGGTTGGGAGATTTTGTATGTACTTCGGGTTTGGTTTTCCAGGCAAAAGTGCCTCTTTGGAAAGGTAGTCTGGGAAATAAGAAAACGTTACTTATATCAAGAGAAATCAACAACTCCAAAGTCACTCGTATAATTAATTTCCACTACAACGTGATTATATTTTCTCTCTCTCTCTCTCTCTCTCTCTCTCTCTCTCTCTCTCTCTCTCTCTCTCTCTCTCTCTCTCTCTTTATTTTTTTGTTTACACAGCTCTTTCACTACACGCAAGAAATGTTTGTTTACTTAAGGGAGCTAAATAAAACAAATCATTTTTAAACGGACAGTTACATTGAGATCTATCAAAAATAGCTTACTGTGACCGATATAAAAATGTGCATTTTTATCCATTTATCTTTATCCCAAAGATCGTTTATTGTAATACATTTTTAGAGATGTAGAGACTTCAAAGTAATGAAACTCGCAAAAACAACCAAAGAACCATAAGTTTGATATAGCCATTCCTCTTATATAATGGCCTCTGGTGCAAAAACCCATACACACATATATACAATATATATATATATATATATATATATATATATATATATATATATATATATATATGTGTGTGTGTGTGTGTGTGTGCCGTATTATGGACCTTATGCATTGTTGGAATATATATATATATATATATATATATATATATATATATATATATATATATATATATATATATATATATATATATATATATATATATGTATATATATATATATTATATATATATAAATGAATAGATAAATAACGTTATGAGAGGTTAACCCACTAGGAGATAATAATAATAATGAAAAATAAGTCTGAAGCTGTAAAGACGATTTGGAGAATGGGGAAATATGCGGAACAAATGGTATAAGTGTAAGGGTAAGTGAAAAGGTGGAGTAGAGTGTTTCGAAATGGTTCAGTCATGTGGGAAGAACAGATGATGCTGAGTCGATCTGAAGAGTGTACAGTCTGGGATTATTGGAAAATAGGCGATGAAGACCTAGAATGGGCGCGTGTTTCGAAACAGGTATTTGAAAACAAAAGCCTTGACAACCGGAAAGCATGTGTATGCAAAACAGGGGTGAATGCCGCAGTATATGTAGGAAGGATCGGCTCTGCTTTTGAACCTTTCATAAATCAACCAAGGAAGTGGCAGATTTAGCAGTGATCCTTGTCTTTAGAAGGGAAAGCCTAATTTAATGTGGAATATGGACATATAACGTAATAATGGCTTGTATATTTTGTTGGTTTTAGTCGTTCAATTGTAAATCCATTATTCCCAAAGGCAATTAGAATTAAATGATGTTTACTCTTTCAGTTCTTCATTGGAAGGGTGGGTAGAGCTCTCGACTAGCACGCTGTTGGCCCAGCGTTCGACTCTCCGACCGGCCAGTGAAGAATTAGAGGAATTTATTTCTGGTGATAGAAATTAATTTCTCGTCATAATGTGGTTCGGATTCCACAATAAGCTGTAGGTCCCGTTGCTAGGTAACCGGCTGGTTCTTAGCCACGTAAAATAAATCTAATCCTTCGGGCCAGCCCTAGGAGAGCTGTTAATCAGTTCAGTGGTCTGGTTAAACTAGGATATACTTAACTTTTTTTCCCCAAACCGAGACTCGAAAGTACTTGGTCATAACCGAATCAAGATTGGCTTTTCCACTAGCGACCAAAGGGCATGGAGATGAATTTCAGCTCGTTCATATCTATTAATATTCCACACCAAACACGCATACGACGAATTTAATTACCTAGACTATAGCTATATCTGCTATAGACGTTAGAGTTTGTGATACCAGTGGCAGCGTGAAATTGGTTATGGAAACTATTTCCTTTGTAATGAATATAGCTAAAGGATTGGTGAAAAGAACTGGTACATGTATTTTGTTAAGAAATGTGCACTGCATATATACAAAGTATGATTGTTCAAAAGAATGTGTATGATGTTCAGATTAATAAAAGATTCGGCTGCGAAGAAGTTTACGTGCGTATTGGAAGATTTGTTGATACAACACTGGCAAGCACGTTCTGTAACGTTATTAAAAAAAAAAAAGATAAACCCTACCCATCGAACCTGCAAGATCCCGTACTAAGTTAAGTATATCGTAGTTTAACCAGACCACTGAGCTGATTAACAGCTCTCCTAGGGCTGGCCCGAAGGATTAGACTTATTTTACGTGGCTAAGAACCAGTTGGTTACCTAGCAACGGGACCTACAGCTTATTGTGGAATCCGAACCACACTATAGCGAGAAATGAATTTCTATCACCAGAAATAAATTCCTTTAATTCTTCATTGGCCGGTCGGAGACGACTCGAACTCGGTCCTAGCAGAGTGCTAACCGAGAACTCTACTGACTCGTCCAACGAGGAACTAGATCCCTTACTGACTCGCGCAACTAATCCAGTGATTATGTGTGAAAGAAATATGCACTCTTATGGATCGGTGATGGCGGAGGTATGCACTCTCAAATTTCCTTCGATTATATCTCTGAAATCGCAGACATGTTTGGGACACGACGTTCCGTTATTTATTTTAAAATGTGGTTTGTACGCTTATAATCATGGTGAAATTGGTAAATATTTTCTATCCACAAATGGAAAGATGTATAAGGTTTCAATAATATTTGATCGATAAATTTCAATTTATTTATTTTTTTATGTAACCCCTACATTATAGTAGTTAACCGAAGAAAGAAAACTGCTAAAGGCGACGGAGCAAAAATAAATGATTCTATCACACCGGTTGCCCTGAATGAATATTTCACTGAATGGAATGCTTTCAGAGCGTTATTTTTCTTATCATTTCACTTAACGTTAAAGTGCAATACAAGAGGAGCGGTTTTCATTTTACATGTATGTAAATATTATTAATGCTGCAAGGATAAAAACCATTGTTTTACCAAACACTGGTGAATTTTCCAAAATAATAAATACCTGCAAAACATGGTAATGGAGTTAAGAGGATTTTTCATCATCATCATCATCATCATCATCATCATTATTATTATTATTATTATTATTATTATTATTATTATTATTATTATTATTATTATTATTATTATTATTCTTTTAACGTGCTTTTTCACATTTTTTGTATGGGGTAAGCATGATGCCTTCTTTTGAAGGACCTTGATTTGGCTTTGAGGTAGACCGTAGTCTCGATCGGCTGCCCTGCCTGACATCCCTTAGACCCCGGTAGCGCATGTACATGTATTGTACCAGATCACCAGCTCCCTTTCTCCCAGCAGCGATTATTATTATTATTATTATTATTATTATTATTATTATTATTATTATTATTATTATGGTCGTTCTTGAGAGGCAACCATGGAATGTTTACCATTGGGAAAAAAGGAAAACACGGACTAATAACTTAACGTGGACATTGACACGGGGCCAGCTTAATCTCACAACAATAACAAGAACAGCAACCTCAAAGCAGAATCACTTGCACGACCACGCATCCAGGCCATCTTTTATCACTACGAAGACCATTCTTGTAATAATACCTCAATAATCAACTGTTGGTATTGTGAATGACGGAAGTGTTGTAACTTATGAATACCTATTTGATCGTGGTGGTAATGAACGTGACTCAAGTGGCGTTCAGTTGCACCTGCCTTTGCATAACCTGAGACCCCTTGGATTGGTCATAGTCATCGCTCTAATATATAGCAGTGACTAATAGCAGTAAGATTTACAAGTCATACTTTGTAACCGAAAAGATTCATTTGTTCGAATTCTGGCGTTCCTTTAGCAACAGGTATTCAAATGATAAATGCACGACTTTGCCTGATGCTTGATTTGCTTCATTATCTTTTGGATAATTAAATGCATCTCCTTAACGTTCTGTCTATGCAAAGACGGGCTCGGTTAATGATGAGGTACGAAGTGTCTCTTGTGCTCCAGCAGTTTCTTCCCGGCAACCTTCCCCTTCTCTATATGAGGCCATTCATTTTCTTTGAGAGGGAACTATTTCGTGGAATGGGTCATAGAATGTACTTTAAAGGCATCGTATGGGTAAATTATAGACTGTTATATGATCCCTTCATTCATTAGTAGAAGAGCTTCATGAAAATTATTGAAGGATTCTTGATAACTTCTATCCCTCGTTGACAATTCCCATGCGTATTAGGAGTGATAAAAATGATGTCGTTCCTGTAACTCTCTCGTGCTCTCGTGTCTTTCTCTGCCATGTCCTTTCCCCTCACCCGAGAGGACCAATTCCTGAAAATATTGGTGTATAGAAGTCAACTAGTTCAGAAGCACGCTATCATACGCAATCTGTCACGTCGATTTCTGAATTAAGCCCGTTACATCTGATATCGGAACATATAGTTAGGTTATCTGGCAGCAAGTCTGGAACCAATTGTAAGTTTCAATAATCTATAAATACAATGAAATGCACCGTAGGACTTGTTTCACGGGCCCATGGGAAATCTTAAGCCTCTATATTCTTATGATCGGCGTCAGAGATTTACCTTTCCTGTCCTGTAAACTGATCAGTTTTGTGCTCATCAACACTTAACGTCTTTCTACAACTGCTAAAGACCCCTGCCTAAAGGTAACCTCAAATTCATTCCAATTAGACAACACAAAAATTCGGCTTGATAGTTGTAATCCACTGATATATATCCGTCTTCAAGAAATCTAAGAAAGCTTTCTGCAAGCGCAGCCTTTGATTCTGTATATAAATACTTGTTCTAAATTTGCATGAAAACTCTCCAGTTCTAAAGCTCTATGGTAACAGATGCTTATTCATTCCAGAGACAGAATAACATCGAAACCATATTAACTATAGTGATAACCTGTTGTTGTGGTTATGGTGGCGTCTCATTCAACTCTTTTACATTCTCCTTCATGTCTGACGTATATAATAATTTTAATCCTCGCGAGCCTTGTCCCAACGCCGTTTATACAAAGGGGACACAAAACTATATGACTGCAACTGAGTCTCATGAAGATTTAGATTTTAATACAAACACTAAAGAAAAAATTCTGGTATGTTTAAAAGAAGAAAGTGCAAAAAATTACCGAAAGAGGGCATTACTTGCAGCCTAATGACTAAAGATAGGGGGAAGGAAAGACAAAGACCTCCCACTCTTACTGATCTTGCCAGAAAATGGTTTCCAAGAAAATAGTAACGAGAAGGCAAAATGTAATATCAGCGTTGCCTCATGTCAGCAAAATGTTAGAAAGAAAATGGAACATAATGTGATTTTCCCAACAGGCGCTGAGAGACTGTGACATATTTTTCAGATAAATCGCTACACTACTAATGGAAAATACTTGTGCACCCGTGTTTTGTGTGTGGGTTTCATTAAATCTTACAGCTGATCAAATCCTTTTAAACAACGAGACGTATTATTTAACTCCCAGTTGAGAATGCGTGTGACAAGCTGAGTGTTGCTGACACGTCTGTTTCTGTGCTGATTTAATTTACTAGGGAAAATAAATAAGATTGTGCAGTAACACTCCGAAGCTTAAGACAAGCATCACCTTCGCCATAAATGTCAGGCATCAAAAGCATATCATAAAACATAAAAAAGGCAAATAAAACTAATCTTATGAAGTTGTTCAGTGTTTTCATGTCTGGTGCATTGTCGACTTGAAAAGAGTTGGCCATGTGATCTGACTCTCTTTAATCATGATCACTTTCGTTTGTATGTAATCTTGTGTCGGAGTAGAGCATGTAACATTTGCAAACATTTTTTGCTTTTGCTAACTATGTTTTCATGGTTCAGATAATTATGACTACTGTGTCCGTCAGACATGATGCATCTTTTATAAACTCCCCCATCCTTAAATCTATATTTATTATTCATATATTGTATATATACATACATATATGTATATATATATATACATATACATATATGTATATATAAATATATATAGATATATGTATATATATATTTATATATATAAATATATGTACATACAGAATTATATATATAATTTTATATATATATATATATATATATATATATATATATATATATATATATATATGAATAAGAGAAGTACGCTACTATAATATATACAATACCTGAAATTGAGTAAACTATCATAATCCACTTCAAACACTTATATCTTCTGCGTTTGATTCAGGTTGTCGGTGACGAGGTGTTGTTGTTCGCAACCCACCGAAAAATAGCGCCAAAGGTATTGACACACCGAGATTTGAGACTAAATGCATTGCTAGCCTTTGTGATGTCCAGTCAATTTTTATTAAAATCACCTTCTTATTTACAAACTTTTTTTAACATCAGATTATCGTAAACCAAATCATTGACTTCTCTTTCCACAAGTCTGTGTTCCTTGCCTCCTTCGTGGTAGATCATCTGTAGTCCCCCCCCCCCCACCCCCACCCCAACCCCACCCTCTCTCTCTCTCTCTCTCTCTCTCTCTCTCTCTCTCTCTCTCTCTCTCTCTCTCTAAAAGAAAAAAAAAGAATTATGAAGGTTTTCCTCTCCGTGAAATTGTACAATTTTTGCAAATAATGTAATTCCGACTTCAGTGGGTATATAGTTCCTTTGATGCCACTACATTGTGATGCAGGACTCCTCAGTCCTTGTGCACTAGCACTTTTAAAGAACGCAAGTAAAAAGCAAGAAGGGGAGGGAGAAATTGGGAGAAAACTGCAAGGAGGTAAAAGAAGCAATGGAAAGTCGGGATGAAGAAAGGGCAAAAATTAAAAGCTAAAAATAATGTCAGCAGAACTTACAAAAAAAGACAAACTATTTCCGTCCACTTCCCAATCATGATCTTGAGGCAGTCCCTTTCAGTTATTTGTCAGGCTTCAGTTACTCTCGTCTTTAGTCGCGATAAAAAAAAATGTTTCGTCAAGTACTGGTCTGCATATTCTTTATTGGACTCCATGGAATTATTTTATTGCATCCATATGTGTGTGTATATATATATATATATATATATATATATATATATATATATATATATATATATATATATATATATATATATATATATATACATATACATATACACACAGTATATATATATATATAAGTATATATATATATATATATATATATATATATATATATATATATATATATATATATGTATATATATGTGTGTATATATATATATATATATATATATATATATATATATATATATATGATGTCATTATATTCTTCTAGCTGTTATAATTTTTGATAGAGTATCATATTATTTTACTTTTTCTGTAAATTCATTTTTACGTTGATCAGTGAACTTCCTTAGTGTTTTCGAAGTTCTAATAATAATTATTCATGCTTACTTCTATACCTCATTTCCAGTTCAAAGGAAATACTACTAAGGCAGTGTATTATTTTTGTTCAAGAGGTTGATAAATAGTCTGAAGCTGGTTTTTGTATTCGTAAAGTTAGAAAATGTTTGTACATTTCCTACATGTCATACCATCCTCTTAAACGGTAATTTATTTGACACAAGTTACCATTAGCCAAGAATAGTTTTACTCATTAAATTAGCATTATCTAGCCTGAAAATTTTAAGTTGAAATCCACGAGCTAATTGCTATATTACCGACTGAAAGGTAAAAAACGAGCCCACTTACTAAACAGCTCTTTTTTTATTTGTAAAATACAATCAGATGGCTGAGGAATCCATCTTTCTGAACTCATTTCTGAATTTTAATGTTATGCAACACTAATGCCAAAATGTTTGAAATACCTAAACAAGCTACAATTAAATAATGGACATTAAATATCAGCTTCTGTTTCTAGAGCTAAAATTATTTATTTACTTTTTATCCTAACTAAGATTCTTGTCTTATTTGAATTAGTATATTTCTGGGAGAACGGTTAGTTTAGTTTTAGTTCACTGGTATCTTGCATCTGTAATTAGATACCACCAGATTTATGGCTGTCTGTATGTATTTATACTGCTGGAATGCTGCTGAAATAAAGCTCACATCTAAATGTCCATGAGTAAAACTGATTAAATTTCACTCAGTCGTTTTACGTTATGAAATTAAATTTTTCTCACTAGCTATTTGATAATTATCTAGTGATATGGAAATTATTCTGTTAGTAACATTATTCCATGCTTCAAAATTAGTCATCCTTTAAGAACGTTAGTCCAAATTAATTTTGACTGTAAAAATAACTCATTTAGCTCATTTCTGTAATTAAGACCAACAAAATTAATTATGCTTTATTCGATGTGCATATTCAGGACATTTTTGATGAAAAATCTCCCAGCTGATTATGTCACATTTGTATTGAGATTATATGATTAAGTTGATGAATTATTACTTCCTGCATAGTGATATATTTATGAGTATGAATAGCAAAGTTATTTTTTGTTCATTTCATGTTACTCAGTGGTATTTATGGTATTTACCCATGGATTTAGATGTCAAAAAATTCCCTAAATATTTGTACTGTAACTGAAAATACGATTTGGCGTAGATGAATGTAGAAAGCATTCATTGCTTTTTGCTATGCTGTACATGTAGAGATATTATATTTCTATTGTAATGCCTTTGCATGTCTCTATTACAGACGTATTTAGGATAATGAATTAAGCTGCTCCTTATACCAACCGTATACATAACCTCCACGTTTATTTTATGGCAGTAGATAAAATTTCGTTTGTCTATTTTCATTTGATATCGTATGAAATTTTCTAGTCTTTTTTTTCATATTACCATTTCCCCTCTAATGGAGTAAAATACCAGTTTTTATTTTGCTGTAAAATAAAGTATTGTGCCGGCTTTGTCTGTCCACCCACAGAGCTTAAAAACTACTGAGGCTAGAGGGCTGCAAATTGGTATGATGATCATTCATCCTCTAATCATCAAACATACCAAATTGCAGCCCGCTATCCCCAGTAGTTTTTATTTTATTTAAGGTTAAATTTAGCCATAATCTTGCGTGGAAACTATACAGAACATGCCACCACCGGGCCGTGGTTAAAGTTTCATGGTACTCGGCTCATACAGCATTATACCGAGACCACTGAAAGACTGATCTATTTTCGGTGGCCTTAAGTTTACGCTGTACAGAAAACTCTATTCCGCCAAAGAAACTTCGGCGCATTTTTTACTTGTTTATAATTTCTCTGTCATGAACTTTCATTATTTTCTAAATTCCTCTCTCTCTCTCTCTCTCTCTCTCTCTCTCTCTCTCTCTCTCTCTCTCTCTCTCTCTCTCTCTCTCAACAAAGTTACTGAATCACTGATATATTTTTTTTTTTTTTAATAATTTTAAGTAAGCTGATGAACTGCCTGTCTGCCTCTGGCAACATAATAAACCTATCCACCCTACACTTCTTAACAGTATACGGTTCCATAGAACGAACATGAAGAAATCAAGTTATTCTCTCCTTTTCGTAACTGTTAGTATTTATAACGTGGTTCGCGAGAGTTTCTGATCTGGTTTTCCAGGAGCGCGCAAGGTCTGTCGAGGGTGAATCCAGACAAAGCATAACATTCCGTTTCACTGCCTCGAAATAACCACATCGGTTCCTGAGGTTTCTATATAGCTATTTTTTGAGAATTCTGCGGATAATCTAAATTCATGTTTTGGGGATTTATTCTTCGCTATTGGATCCAATGAAAGACGCAAATGTGGACGGAAAAGAATAATAATCAAAGATATAGTATGCTTCCCGCCTCACTGAAGAATCAGTTAGCTTTGGCCCGTCTGTGAAATATAAAGCTAACATTAAATACTACGTTTATAACACGAGAGAAATTATAAACAAGTAAAAAATGCCCTGAAGTTTCTTGGGCGGAATCGAGTTTTCTGTACAGCTTATAATCAAGGCCACCGAAAATAGATCTATCTTTCTGTGGTCTCGGTATAGTGCTGTATGAGCCACGTCCCATGAAACTTCAACCACGCCCCGGTGGTGGCCTGTCCTATATCGTTTCCAGACGCACGATAAGAGAAGAAGTCTAAAATAGAACAAATAAAAAAATAGCAAAACAAACCATTCTGCTGATCGCGAGCATAGAGCCCACTCGCTTTAGAAGACTCAGTTTATCTCCGAGTATAGTGCTGAAAGCGTCCATTATTATTATTATTATTATTATTATTATTATTATTATTATTATTATTATTATTATTATTATTCAGAAGATGATTAAATCCCACATTTCTTTGAGTTCCATACGTTTTCATGGCGTCAGTAAATCTTTGTGTCACATTACTGAATGATTTTATGGCCAAATTTTCAATGTCATTAATCTTGTGGATCTTACAATATACCCATGTTCTTCCATACAAATCCAAGTTCCTCACTGGACGGATTGGTATCGTTCTCGGCTAGCATTCTGCTGGGCCCGCGTTCGATTCTCTGACCGACCAATGAAGAATTAGAGAAATTTATTTCTGGTGATAGAAATTCATCTCTCGTTATAATGTGGTTCGGATTCCACAATAAGCTGTAGGTCCCGTTGCTAGGCAACCAATTGGTTCTTAGCCACGTCAAATAAATCTAATCCTTCGGGCCAGCCCTAGCAGAGCTGTTAATCAGCTCAGTGGTCTGGTTAAGCTAAGATATACTTAACTGTTTTTTCCATACAAGCCCCAATATCAGTGGTTGTTGGAGATACAGTCCTGGCAGTGTGGATGCTGTTATCTTTGTGATTCTTTTGCGTGTCAACAGCAGTTTCAAATGCATTAGTTTTGTACTTTAAAGTAAAAATAATGACAAATTTACTCATTTTTCAAGTTTTAATGTTTTCATCGTGGTATTTTCAGTTTTACATTTGTTCTTCTTCATTTTCGGAAACCGAATATGTTGATGTCAAAACGTGTCATCCTTGACTTTTGCCTGCATGTCGGTCTCTTCCCTTGATGAAATATCAAGAAAGTAGCGCAAAGTTTCCCATTAGGCAAAAAAATAGAAATGAATAGAATTTATAAAAGATAAAAAAAGTAAAATAAGAAGCAGGTAGAATAACCGAACAGAAGAGCACAAGAGAAAGGCAGATTTCACTGAAATTTTCTCCATTTCCTCTTCTTTATTTTTGTCTTTCTTTTCGGAGAGTAAATGAGACGGTGCAGCCGCGTGCCCCTGCATCGTTTTACTCTTACAACGAGGCTCCTGCCTCGTTCTACTATATCCCACAGACCAGCAACTGAGAGTTCCGTGTCTCATTTCAAAGGGTCTCCCCTTTTACTGTTTTTCAATAACCTCTTTTTTTTTCAGGTAAAAGAGTAAGAATGGGAAAGAATTTCCCTTTGTATTTTAGTCCCTCTTTTTAGAGCGTGTATGCAAGATATAGTTATTGAACTTGATTAGGCTGCATGAACAGAGCTGTAACTCCCTCCAGATTCCTTTCTCCATTTTTTATTTTCTCTTTTTTTTTTGTGCCACCTCCTCGGCCGTTTACATTTATACATATAACAACTTGGACACTCAGTTTTGTTCGGTTCGTGAAATTCAGACCAATTGGGTAAGTGTTACATACTCACTGTTATCAGTAGACAAATTAAGTGACAACTCCTCACGTTAGAGTAAAAATTTCCCTTTCTTAAAAAAAAAAATGCTCGATATATAAAACTATACCATATGTAGGAAAACATAAATTTATCCAGTATGTCGGTATATTATAAGATGTTCAACAGCACTGTGCCCAAATACTTTGTGGTATGATCCTATTTTCACAATAAAATGGCCCCACGGGCCTTAAGGTAACGTTGTAATCCATGCCAAGTTGCTTGGGGAATCTTTGAGACTCAGTTGAGACACATCAAATTATTTGAAGTTATATATTTTCATTAATCTTTGAATTTATATGTAATGGATACACAAGGAATATATTATTTACATATCTATATTGTGCGGATTAACTGAGTAAATTGTTTTCTGAACTTGAGTTAGTACTTTCTTGAAGCTGTAGTCATAGTTTTAATAAAGATACAGTTTACGTTGTAGTTAGCATAAACAATTCTGAAGATTTAAAGTTATTGATCCAAAATGTTGAGACAGTATCACTGAAGATACTTTAATTATGATAAAAATAGTAATTTATTATTGTAAGAAGCCTTAGAGATACTGGGAGAAAACCCGAAACTGTTGCAGTGCAGTTAGTCTTAGAAACTTGCAAAGAACATAAGTACAGCCAGATGTTATAAATTTACTCCTTAATTCTCAAATGAGCACAAACCTATCTAAAGCACAACTGTACTTCCCTCATTCACCCAATGGTTATTTTTCGTACTATGCGAGGAAAAAGTCCTTCTTAGATAAACTAGGTCATGCTGTTCCTCTAAAGATCTTGCAGTGACCTCAGGTTTCCTTTCTGTTAATAAAGAAAAACGATTATTTCCCTTACCCATTTCTTAGGAAAATTTTTTCTCATCCAGAATTGCCTTACACACTACAGTCGGGCACTCAAAAACTGAAACATTTCACTTTAATTCCATTAATTTTTAAAGCCTCTACTTTCTTCAGCCCTAGAGTTACTCTTCTTTATAACCTCAACATTCATTTCCTCAAATATGAATAAATTTGCACTTTTTCTTTTCATTCATGCATCGTTCAGGTCTGACTTTCTCCAGGTCATCTAGCTCAGCAATTCTTCGAGGTCTCACTTCATCAGCAAAGTCAGCATTTCTTCAGAACCCATTTGCATTTCTCATATGAAAAGCTTCCGTCTTGAACTACAATCTTTTTCACTACAGCAGTTTCCATTTACCTCTAAATCTTATTTTCGTCGTTATTTTTTGTTCCTCACTTTGTCCTGTCCTTGTAATTCGTTCTGTACACAATTTTTCTTCGGTCCCTATTCCGGAAAGATAGATTTTTTTTTTTTTTTTTTCGTAACGATTTCCCGGTAAGGTAAATATGGTATGATTAACTCCGTAGTGTATTCATTCTTTTGCTTTTTCTGTTACGATAACTTTATCAGTTTTCTTACTGGCTATCTGCAACTAGCCAGAACTCTGCCATCTTTCTTATTTTCATACTGACGCGCACCTGAGGGTGTAAATGTTTTTCACAAGTTTAATCTCAAACAGCAACAAAACACAAAAATGTTCTGCATGATTTTTTATATGTGCTTACAGACGCATATTAAATTTTTTGTTGATGATTTTATTCTATTTGTTCTTATCAAGCATTAAGTGGGGTCCATTCATCTGTAGCTATTTGACGTCAGAAGTAAGTCGAATGCTTTAGTCTTGAATGTGTCGCATTTTTTGCATCGACATTCTTTCAGTCTGTCGTAACGCTTTTGTAACTCCCTTTTAATTTCTCATCCTTTAAAAATTTATCTGTCATTTTCTCCGTAGTCATTCCCAGTGTTTTTCATTACCTTCTTGCTATTGTTTCTTGGGTTGATGTTTTATATATATATATATATATATATATATATATATATATATATATATATATATATATATATATATGTATATATATATATATATATATATATATATATATATATATATATATATATACATACTAAGTTCTATTTCATATGCGAGGGGATAGTTTCAAAAGGGTAGCACCTTCTGGTTTCCACTAAGCTCTAGAAAAATGGCTGGTAGTTCAACCCCTTTTGTTAACTCTTAGCTGCCGCTGTTACCACACCACACGACCTGTCTACGATTGCCAATCGTAGACGGGTCGTGTGGTGTCGTGAGGCGAGGCACTCTGCGTGAACTGTACTGTTCGGATTCAGGTATACGAAATTAAACCGGTTTTGTCCTCCTGTTGTCTGGAAAGTATGAATGACATACAAACTCATAAAGCCATACTTACAAACTCAAAGGCATGGGATTAGCTATAAGAACGTTTTCTCCCTTACGCAGAAAATGAGAGCACATTGAGGGACATGGTAGTCATAGTCTGTTTGCCATGAGAATTCTACAAGAGCGAAATTTTATTTTGGAGGTTATGTTTGCTTTCTAAAGTTTTTACGTTTTTTCTGAAATTGGTAAAAATTATGCAAGAGCTAAACGTTCCGTTGTGCTGAATGTCGTGACGCGTCTAAGAAGGTTAGCCATAAAAAATCCAAAATCCAATTTCGCTGTTCTGTTCCGCTTTATGAGGCAGGTACCCGTTTACGTAACCATGAAATGATTTGCGTTGAGAACTCATTAGAGTCTTATCTTTTCTGATGGAATGATATGCCTACCCTTGATCATACAAATAAAGAGAATTTCCTCACAGGTCATTAGAAATCAACAATTTTGATGTCAGGCTTGACGAATATCTACCTAACAATTACGTGATGCCTAGCGTCATGTGTAGGTCTACATCCCCAAGCAATGATATATTCTCGTGGCAGGGAATAAAAAGGAATGAATAAATGTCTCTAAACGGCCATACCCCGTAATCTATTTTAGGTTATACTCGATTTAGAAGAAGGTCAGTTCTGTACACGGTCTCACTTTGTGCATATTTTTGTGTAGTGAAATAGACCGCACGGGGTCTTACAACACTTGAAACTCTTGTATCTATTTCTGACTGATGTCAGACCTCGTTTTTCCTTTTACATTTTGCAAATACCTCAAGTTTATCAATTTTGTTTCGAAAAAGGACAAAAATGTGAAACAAGGACAGTTTAGCAGATTAATGTGCGCCTCTCATTTCATGTTACTAGGATAAAGCAACGATTTTGACCCAGTCAGATTTTGTAGAGTTGTTGATAAAATTCCTACAATCACACAGGAGCATCAGGCAAACGTGTTTCCAATATCATATCTTTGTCTTTGTCGTAATTCTCTCTCTGTCTCTCTCTCTCTCTCTCTCTCTCTCTCTCTCTCTCTCTCTCTCTCTCTCTCTCTCTCTCTCTCTCTCTAACAACAGCTGATCAAATGTCGCTTTGCTCGAGGCCCTGATTAGAAACGACTGCCGTTTCTGGCAGAAGCACCTGCTTCGTTGCAGAATATTGCACAGGTGATTTGGAATTAATGGGAGGAGGGTGCGAGTTATTACAGCTGAGAAGGCTATCATGATATTCAGTTACACAAAGAACAGGAGAGTGAGATGAAGGTTGGCAAAGGAGGTACTCTAATCCCATAGTATGATGTGGATAAGAGATATAGCATTCTATGTCTTTCTCTGGAGACATAGTTCATAACTGTATGCACATTCACCCAATCGAGACACGCACCCATACATACATGCATATATATATATATATATATATATATATATATATATATATATATATATATATATATATATATATATATATTCATATATATATATATATATATATATATATATATATATATATATATGATATATGTATTATATATGTATACATATATGTGTATATATATATGTACATATATAAACATAAATGTATATGTATATAAATAGGTAGATAGATAGTTAGATATATATATATATATATATATATATATATATATATATATATATATATATATTTATATGTATATATAATATATATATATTACATATATATATATACTGTATATATATGAAATTTTTCTCGCACCGTGATTTATATATATTTATGAAGCTACAAATGTCGGTTAATATCCAGTTCACGCTACTTCGGGAATATCCCCGATGGGGAATTAACACCGAAGGGGAATTTTTAAAGTGATAAATGGATCGGAATCGCCGGGTCTCGACAAGAGTGGTGGCTCAATGGTTTGACCGTCGAATGGAGTCGCTGGAAGTTACCGCGTCGAGGGGTCGAGACCCGGCGGTTCCGACCCATTTATCACTTGAAAAATTCCCCTTCGGTGTTAATTCCCCATCGGGGATATTCCCGAAGTAGCGTGAATTGGATATTAAGCGACATTTGTAGCTTATGAATATATATATATATATATATATATATATATATATATATATATATATATAATATGTCTGCATATAGATATATCTATCTATCTATATATATATATATATATATATATATATATATATATATATATATATATATATATACATAAATATATATATATATATATATATATATATATATATATATATATATATATATATATATATATATATATATCTACATAAATATATATACATATATATTTATGTGTGTATATATATATATATATATATATATATATATATATATATATATATATATATAATATGTCTGCATATAGATATATCTATCTATCTATCTATATATATATATATATATATATATATATATATATATATATACACATAAATATATATATATATATATATATATATATATATATATATATCTACATAAATATATATACATATATATATTTATGTGTGTATATATATATATATATATATATATATATATACGTATTTTAATGTATGTATATATGGCCTGCGTGTGTTTTGAAATGAAAATGCCATGGAGTGTAAATTTTTCTCTGATATGGAAATGTTTTAAATGAAAATAAGTCATAACAAAATGTAAATATAAGGTTTTTGCAATCCCCAAGTTTATTTATAAAACTCGCTTTCATTCTTTTCAATGCTGAACCTTCTGTTTACGGAGTCTATTAACCATTCTTTGTATGAGAGGTTCATTAGTCGTTACTTGAGGAGTGAAGAAGTCCGTGCACCTGATTCGGGTATTCATAACGTCTCTGTTCCGTCGTAAGGAATAGCAAGAAAATTCTCACATATTGTCGCGCTGGGCCTTTATGAATCCATATTGAGGTTGATTATAACAGAGATAATTTTAGAACTTAAGTTAAACGCCAAAGTTCTACCAGAACATTAGATGGTGAAAGCAGTTACAAACACTATATTCCTTAAAAATCCCAGTTATTTATAAACTACGAGTATGTCTCATTTCATCGTTATGATAGCAGTCTTTGGCAACCACTAAATCATATGAAGGTCACAAAAACGTAAGGTTTTTATGGCAGAATAAAAGCAACGTTCAAATAATATTTCAAGAGCATTTCGTCTGTTCTACGTCCAAGATATTATTAAACGTTTCCCAAAATGAAATACATTCATGGAATCGTCTTAATCTGCTCGAAGAGGAATAGTATCATTCGGTGTATCAATCACCCTTGTATGAGAGAGAGAGAGAGAGAGAGAGAGAGAGAGAGAGAGAGAGAGAGAGAGAGAGAGAGAGAGAAAGGTTAGATATGAATTATTGCTGATGTATAACAAACTTTGCTCTTAATAGTGACGTGGATGTACCAGAAATTAAAATATTTGGAGCCATGACCTCATAGGGAAGATGCACGAATTCTCCTGCAGAATTATTGGCACCAAAACTTGTACCTCAGTTTAGGCGGCCTCGTATGAATTTTTTGTGGTTGGTGACTGTACCCTAAGTGGAGTTTTTTTAGGCACTCTACTTTTTCTCTCTTATTGGGAAAAGTAGAGGGAGAGAGAGAGAGTTGGTGCATTGTGCTAATCTCGGAAATTAGAACAGCAGTACCTAGATTTTGTCCCCAAAAGAACCATTTCCTGTATTAAATAAAAAAAAAATCTGTTGTTTATATAGGCGATATCATGCAAAAACGGCTAAATTTTGAAAAATTTCATAAAATCGCAAACATCAAGAGAACGAGATTATTGCCACCAGATAGCTCAGCTTAAAGGAAACGACGAGACATAGATATAAGCTAAATAAGAAAGTTTTGGAGGTTTTTGAATTTACACCCGACATGAAAATTTTACTAGAAGTTTATGGATATGGCACTTCTCTCTATGGCACCTCTCTCTTTAAATTATCAATATGTAGCAATTAGGATAAATGGTTTCTTTATACTTAATAAGTGAATCTCTCTCTCTCTCTCTCTCTCTCTCTCTCTCTCTCTCTCTCTCTCTCTCTCTCTCTCTCTCTCCCATGCAGAATGTAATTAAATGTCAACGTTCCGGTCTGAGACTTTCCTGCCTTAAAGGTATCCTTAGGATTAAAGATTGTTAGTGGAGAAAACCGGATATTGTGAAGTTTTTCATGGTCGAACATTTTCACGTTTTCGCAAGTCTGTCGCTCGAGAAAAATGTAGTTGGAAATCTATAACTTTCGTTGAAAATGGCCCACAGCATGATTTTGAGTGATGAACTCATGAGAAATTATTCGGCTGAACAGTGTAGGAAATTATTTCAAGGTTCATTTGCCCATTGGGAAATACGAATATGAGTGTCTTTTCTGCAGTGCTTCTGTCACAGATATTACGTATATGTGATGAGCTGCCTTCCTGCTGAATTACTGATTAACGCTGTAGGTTGTACTTATTTACTAGAGCACTCAGACTATAATTTACAGACATTTAAAGGGCATTATGTCAAACGTTTTACTAGTTAGCATTGCTACAAGACCAGACTGGGAGTTTGTTTGTCTGTTACTCTCTTACTGAGTTTCTTTCTTTTTTTCAACTCTGTTTCACAGACAATTTTCGGCATATCGTAATGCCATGCATCCTCTAAAACTACCAAATGTTGCTCACGATTTCACATGGGCTGCATCATGTCTTCCGTAAATAGGCATTTTTCTTCCATCGACGTATAATATGCATTAACTTTAATTATTTAAGGACGAACTGTATAACGTAATAGAATTTGACCATGGCTTCTTTTGTACTGATTTACATAATCTTCTCGTCGGTTACGGACGTATCGCCTAGGTTGCTCTGTCTTCGCAAACGAAAAAACATCTGCTTGAAGCATATAAAAAAAAACTGCGCCACATGGTCATATATTTGCTCTTCATGCATGAGTTGATAATGCATCCGTAAATTATTATTATGATCTAGATGCATGCAAACTGACCATGTCTCTGTATCTGTAAATTTGTATGCAAGCGTTCTGGTAGAGTTGAGGGTGTACGACAGATAATTTAATAATAATATTCTGACTGTAAGTATCCCCATTGCTTGCTGAACATGATTACATGATTACTTTTCATTAGAATTACGTAATAGACACTGAGCACCAAAGTGCAAGCACTTATGGTGTTTTTTGGCAATAAACAGTATTTTGTAAACCTTATTTACTTTCAAGCAAAAATTATTGTCAGAATCCTTGTCGAAACAGATATATTTCCAGGGACGAGAGAAAAGCTCCCCCTAAACTCTTAATTAGCAGCAAGAAGAGATTCAACATGCACGCCAATTAAGGTTTTTATAACGAAATTTTGGTCGAGTTCTGATCAGTAGAAATTGAATCGTTCGTTCATGTGTCGTTCATTTAGGTTTTACTATTCCCATGTAGAGCTGGTAATGTAAATTGCATTTTGGTGTTATACCAGTTTCTAGTATTGTTGATTTCTGATTTTCCAGCCAGTGACAAAATTTCAGAGGGTTCGGTCAAACATTTAAGATATTTCTTGTAAAGTTTACAGTGATTCAAACTGCTAATATTAAAGTCTTGACGAATTTTCAAGGCAGTATTCAAGCATTTGAATGAGATTTAGCAAATAAGTGTCTAGCATGAAGATGGTAATTAGGAATCAGAGCCAAGCCGGTGTTTATTTTTGATCTATGCCATTACTTGACTATTGTTCTTGCGTAATCATTAATGTTACGCTGAATCCTGTATGTCTTACTCATATAAAGAGTATAGGGTTTAGTACCATATTTTTGTTTAATTTTAATATTTTGGAAAACTTACGTAGCCAATGGGACTGAATCCAAGGTAGTACATTTTTTCCAGTAATGAAGCCAATTTTCTCTTTAGAGATTTTTCTGCACCAACAGGTGCATCACCAGACACGTATTTTTTCAAAGGCAGCCATCCCGGCATTGCTCACTTTGATGAATTTTATCAAAGTCTGAATTTCCTCCGATTCTTTCAATCGTCTATTGGTCATCCTGATTAGCCCCGACCCATTCTTTCCATCTTTTGTATCTCAGACAAAAAGACTTCGGGGTAAAGTGAATCACATTCCCTAAAGACGAAATGGCCATTGTTGTTATCATGATCTGAAACTGACAGGGAAACCTATATCAACAAGTCGATTTTTCTGTACAGCCGCTACAGCGTATAATCAAGGCTACCGAAAATAGATCTATCTTTCGGTGGTCTCGGTATAATGATGTATAGCCCCAGCCCATGAAACTTTAACCACGGCCCGGCGGTGAAATATCCTAATCGTTGCCAGAAGCACGATTATGGCTAGCTTTAACCTTAAATAAAATAAAGAAAACTACTGAGGCTAGAGGGCTGCAATTTTTTATGTTTGATGATTGGAGGGTGGATGATCGACATACCAATTTGCAGCCCTCTAGCGGACAGAGGGCGGACAGAAAAAAGTGCGGACAGAATAAAGTGCGGACGGACAGACAAAGCCGGCACAATAGTTTTCTTTTACAGAAAACTAAAAATGCAAAAAGTTACAACGCATCAAACATCTTGCGCAGTGTAAAGACTAGTAATAATTGTATAAACAAATACAACCGGATAATAATATACTATTTGTAAATGTTTAAATAAAAGGAGAGAGAGAGAGAGAGAGAGAGAGAGAGAGAGAGAGAGAGAGAAAGTCTTTCAAATGGAAAGACTTGTGGCGCTGGGCTACAAATGAAACGCTACAAAGACGCCGGAGAATTGACGTTTTCTCAGCCTTCCGTTTCAGTTGCCAGGGAAAGAATGAGAGAGGAGTACCGGGATCAGAATGGATTTTCTTTTCCAGGAATCTCTGAGATTCCGAAAGATCATACCAAATTCTCTGTCGTTCCAGCAGAATCTAATAGGTAAAATGTCATATAGAGTTCAGAGTGTATGAAGGTTGAATAGACGGAATTACTGGTAAAGATGAACAGTTTTTTTCCATGCACTTACTTTTATCCTTCAAAGTAGGCAGTTCTAACGGCAACTGTGAGAATTCATTATTTAAGGCAAAGAGCAGAAGAAAACAAGAGGATAATAAAGATAGTTTTCCTCCAAACTGCTCACACAAAAAAGGGAAGGTTATGGTAGGTGAAAAAAAAAGTCTGCTGAGCTGACAAATCTTGCCCGATATCTGATCTTCATCAGTAAATCTGTGATGTTTAGTCCAGTGACTGATGATGGGGCCTAGGGACTTATGTGGAATACTTATTTTTTCATCCAAAGTTTATTTCTTTCACTGTAAGGTAAGGGCACATTCAGGAATATTTTCGTTGTAATAATGATATTACACATAGAATTCTATCTATATCGATGTACATTTTTTTTCTATTGAACGTCGAGGGAGCGATCACACCTGAGGTGGGAGAATCTTTGATAATAATGTCCAATATATATATATATATATATATATATATATATATATATATATATATATATATATATATATATATATATATATATATTTATTTATTTTATTTTATTTTTTTTTTTTTGTCAAAAAATCTGGTACAAACCCTTTGTCAACGGTGAGTAGGGGCTGGAATCTGCTTATTTACAATAGCAGTTGCTTTTTCTGAGTCCAAGAAACTGAAATATATTAACATTTTTAATATTGTATAGGGTGTCCGTAAAATATCTGTAAATTTAGTGACATTTTCCGTATTAGTCTAGGTGCCGAAGCCCGAACCTTGTTGCAAGGCCTGCCCAATGTTTTTTGACTGATTTCCCCTATTTAGAGGGTGCTGATTTCAGATCTGAATGATGCCACACTGGCACCCTTGAGGGCTTTGAGTTATTTAAGATGGCCGCCAATATGGGTGCCGCAATATGTAAATATTGGTCTTATGATCATTACTTTGATAAATTATTATTATTAGAGGTATATTCCGTTAGGATTCACAAACAAACGAATAACGTGTGCCAGAATGTTTATATTCAATATGAAATATCTCATTTTATCATTATAACTGCTTCAAAATGACCAATAATAGGTATTCCACATGTTATTAATTAACTTTTAGCAATAAATATCTCAAAGACTGTTCATTTCAGGCAAAATTCAAGTAATACTTAAACCCAGAAAGATGAATCATAATTACCAGACATTTGAGCATAGAATCAAAATACAAAGCAATGAAAACAAACCAAAAAATTAATATTATTCAACTGCGTCATTACTTTACTATTTTCAATAAACGATGCAAAATGTGCTTTCAAATGCTATATTGTCTTGCTTTGAAAAAGTTTAATATGCGCAATATGCAGGAGGATATAGCCTACTAGTCTTCAGTTTCCTCTATATTCTCTTCACTGACATCACTGTCTTCGTCATCACTCATGTCACGTCTTGTCCAAAGATTATAGCAGTTCCCACATGCACTGCAAGCACAAAAGATTGTACAAGATAGCTGACTACTCATGCAACCACACCTTCGGGTTTTGCATGACTCATTACCAAAGCATCCACATCGAATCATCTGCAGAATCTCTTCTGGAGCTGATTTGGTATTTGGAGGAGTTGTTACAGGAGAAAGGGACTTTGAATGTTCCTCTTTTTGCCAGCCGTATAATGTAGGGTCAAAGTTTGGAGGATTTGGCTCCTTCACATGTTTCCAGATACACACTTGAAGGTGAGTGCTCACACTTCACATTTTCTATGAATGCCATAGTGGTTGGTGGCAAGGACTTCAGTGTTGGTATCCTATTGACCTTTCTGTTACCTGTTTTTGCCAACCACACCTGATAACGAGCCTCTGACCTTTAAGTGTTTTCATGGCAACTACAGCACGTGACAATAAACTTGCTGACTTCATCGACAATAGCACTACAGTCACTTTGTTCATCTCCTAATTTTTTCAGTATATACCCCTTTCTCAGGATCTTGATAGCTGTAGTCTTTCCAATGCCCCACATGTAAGCTGTTGTGTCGCATCCAGTGAGTGCATTGGGTGCTAACAAATTTTCAATTATGTCCTGATGTTTGATCACTGTGTCAGAAATGCTGCAGACTGACCTCTTGGCACTTGTCCCTTCCATCACAACAGGAATGTTAATGTTCCTACTATGGCAGTGGTGTGCAAGGAGGAACACATCAGTGCCATCACAAATAACTTTGATTGAACACCCTCCTCCTCTTGCAAGATGAATCATCTGTTGTACAGTGATAACATCTGCCTCTTCATGTGTAGTTTTGAGGTCATATCTTGACAAGCAAGCTCCATGTTCAACCTGAATTGGGTTACCTCCTATAAGGACTAGCTTGTGTTTGTAAGCTTCATGAGATGATGGTAAAGATAATGTCCTTGATGGCAATTGCTGGCAAATAAGTTCAGTCAGTTGCTTCTTGTTGTATGTAACATTGAGGATAACACTCTGTTTTGGTAGGGGCATATCTAGCCTCAGTTAGTGCTGTCTGGTAATGCCTCCTGCGCATCCACTCCTTGTTCCATCTTTAATGCTGTAATCATAGTACCGGTCAAAAACTAAATACACGTCATTCTCACTGAGCTTGCGCATGATGTAGTCAGCAAAGCTATCAATGTAGTTGTGGATGGTCTCTTTGGATGGCCAATGAACTACCCACATAATTACACATCCATCAATGATTAGCACTTCTTGAATTAGGTGATCCTTGTAGTTTGAGTGTGAAGATTGCTCAACCTGTAGATTCGTCTTTAATACTGATTTTGTCTTTGTTATTCTCATAAGGCCACTTTCATCAAACATTGATGTTGGCACTGCAGCAAGTTCATGGTTAAATACATGCTTCAAATCATTGTCTCTTGTTGCCAAAATGCCCATTACTCTGGAGTATATCAGAGCAGTGTCAAATGTGGATGATGGACCAATAGTAATGCTCTTCTTAGTGTCAGACAGTGTTTGAACTCTGGTTCGAATCGGATTATGGAAGTCTACCATCTGTTCATTTCCAATGGCAACTGCTTCATCAACATTCACTTGGCCATATTTCACAACCCCAGAAGCTATGTTGACAAGTCCATCTTGATGTTCATCTGGACTCAAAGGATCAATGAAAGATGACAGCTTCTCACAGATTTTCTTTCTGTCAGTTTCATCACCGTGTCTTCTAGTATCCGACTCCTCCTTGTGTAAAATAACATGTACCTGATTATGGTTTTCTTTCATTTCAACAAGATCTTTAACAAACTGGCTGCAGTGGTGTACACTAAGTGCCCATCTCTTCATGGCAGCTGGTTTAAGAGTAATGCCCACCAGTTCTCCAGGGCCATGGCCATATCTCATAAATGGGTCTGTATGAACATATCAGACCACATCCCATTCCAGATTCCTGCTTGATGCCACATTACATGTTCTCCTTTCATGAAAGAATTAAGGACCTCCCTTGGCAGTTTGTTCATGGATTCCAAGTAGTATAAGCCATACCTGGCGTAGTTAATGTGACTCGGAAATTAATAGATTACGGTAAGGGGAAATCTCGAAAGGATTTGGTGATTGGGGTTTGGTTTATAGTAAATTGGGAACGTTTAGGTCGAACTGATGCCGGAGCTTGATGGCGCGTGCTAGGCTGCGCGGGGCAGGAGAGTGGATGCCTCATGTCTCCTCGACCCTCCTGATTCCCTACCAACCTCTCCCCCACCCTGGGCGAACAATCAGGTTTGTAGGAGGAGGGTGGATTTGTCATGACTACCCTACCCTCCCAACCCCCTACCTACCCAGCCCCCACCCAGGGCGAACAAGCAAGTTCCACTCGGATTTTATTATTGTAGATTACATAAAGTCAGTTGTTCTTTAATTATAATTTTTTTTCTAAATGGGCATATAGGATTATTTTTTCATTCCGTGCTTCGTTTTGCAGATTGATCAGTTTGCCCTGTTTAAAGAAAAACAAGGTCTGTGATATCACCCTTCTACCGTGAATTGTTAGTATTGATTACACGCATGCGGGAGGTGAAACCCACGCTATGATTATTTTACTGAGACTCCTAGTTAGTGGAAAGAAGAGCTCCTCTCAGCGCCGTAGTTGCGGTTTCAGTAGCCCGAGTTACATCTGTTATGGCATTTCTGCCATTAGTGTCACATCCCCATTGGTTCATCTCATAGTTGTCAATGATTTCATGACTGACGCTACATAATCGTCGGTCAATGCCGGTAAGCGAGATAATGAGGTGGAAATTCATATCTGGCCTTAACTTGGTAACATGAGTGGGCATTAATAGTACAGTGATACAGAAACTGATGTCACATCAGCTTCAGTTGAGGTATTGATTAAAATGTCTATGACATTTATGAAACATTGTCGCCTTCAGCTAGCACTCTGTTGACCCCGCGTTCGAATCTCCGACCGGCCAATGAAGATTTAGAGGAATTTATTTCTGGCGATAGAAATTCATTTCTCGCAATAGTGTGGTTCGGATTCCACAGTAAGTTGTAGGTCCCGTTGCTAGGTAACCAGTTGGTTCTTAGCCACGTAAAATAAGTCTAATCCTTCGGGCCACCCCAAGGAGAGCTGTTAATCAGCTCAGTGGTCTGGTTAAACTAAGGTATACTTAACTTTTTCTACATTCATCACCACCTTTACTACTATGATTTCAAATTTAAATAAGGAAGTGGTGATGAATGATGATTCCATTATAAGTATCTGTGTATGTTTGTAGCATATTTACAAGGCAGTAACAGTGAACAGAAAAGTAATATGTATATGGAATGAAAATTTCAGTAAAAAATCAGCTTATTATCATTTACAATTAATCTTTACAGAAAGAAAATTATGCAAGAAAAATTATATTTTATATTAGTTTATCAACCCATTCAGCTCAACTTTTGACTTAAGGGATCGGTACATTCATAATTAGAAATGACTCTTCTATTCATTAAAAAAAAAAAAAACTCTAAAGCATCAGTCACTACGGATGAGTACTTGAAGCTTAAAGTATTCCTATTATCCAGTATTAACGTATGACTTCGATCAAGAGAAAAGAGCTCGCTAAAAGAATTTCACAAATGGTACTCACAGTGGCTTTCATAATTTCTCTGACCTGCCGTAATTATCAAGTGGGAGCCATCGAGGCTGCGTGACCTTTAACGGAACAAAAAGAAAAACAATCATGGCTATTTGTGCTCTAGGTTCGCGTTTAATCAATTACCTAATCAGTGCACTAGAAATTCTTTAATTTTCCTTACAGATTCAATATTCAACTGATTAATGAGTCGTTTCATCAAGCATATATGGCATTTGACGTTCGAGAGTTTCAGCTCTACATTGCGTAATCTAATGATATATTACTTTTATTCTGTTGATAGGAAATCGCCGCTTTGATGTTTACAGTGTTAGTGTACTCGGCTTATGTCAGACACAGCTGTTGGTATCAAGAATCGTCCTGCTCAATAACACAGTTGTCCGTTGGAAAATCTGCATAAGTATACACAGATAAATATATCGCACATTCATATTCGTCACAGTGTGTACATACATATCCGTCGGAAAACTTGAATAAGTATACACAAACAATTAAATTATATCGCACATTCATACTTGTCAGAATGTTTACATACGTGTTACCACATGCAAATATCAGTGTAGCATATTGGTAAACAATGTAAGACCATGACCATGCATCTAAGAAAATAAAAGTAACTTGATCTAATACAAAGATTCTGTTGTTAACAGTACACTTAAGTTTCGATTTTAAATTGGTGGCATTTTCTACGAAGTAGCCCAGCTGATAACCAGATCCCAGTAACTATACCATGCCCCGTTTGTGTTGCTTTAACCCTTCAGAACTAATATATTTCTAGTAAATTTGACTGAGACAGCGAAGCACCAGTTCCTTTCATTTGTAACAGTGAAAAATTCAAAATGAGGCTATGGAGGGACAAAGAACGGAGACGAGATATAAATTATTTTTATTGAATTTCCACATCTTTGCTCTACATTTCCGCCCTATTTCATCTCTATCTTTTCTAATTCAAAGAATCTTTCTTAGCAATTTAATAAAAATAAAAATTTTACTCATACTCTTCATGTTCATGTAAGTCGTTATATAAAATAGTTTGCGCTGCTTAGACTTCTAAACAAGTTTTTACAAGAATTGTTGCAACATAATTTAATCGATGTTTTGTATTCCCAAAGAACAATGCGGAGATGTTTACAAGACAAGACTTTTTCATTAAAATAAAAAAAAATAAATAACAATTTCCACAAAGCAAGATATATCAAACACTTAAGAATATACATCTGCAGAGCTGGTAATTCATGGCGATTATTTTCTTTTCCTCGCTTTCTCTTCATTTCAGCAAAGCTCGTATCCTGCACCATCATTCACGTACAGAGATAAAAGAAAAAAAAAGATATGCGTGATAGAAGGCATGAATCAGGATAAAAGTCGTATTTCTATAAGAGAAAGAATACCTGAAAATAAATAATGGGGAAATCGTGGTAGACTGTTATTACTCGTAAGGGATAATATTCTCTATTTGTTTTGTATGATACATGGACGGGATGTGCAGTTACGAACCGCGAGGAAAACCAAAGGAATTTTGATCATTAGGAAATAAAAAAAAATGAATTTATGATTTCTTTCAAAGATCAAACGCAGAGAAGTTTATTCAAATAAGCATGTACTCGTGTATTAAATTTATGCCACCGCTGACCGTGCATATACTCAAATCCTGCCAGAATTTTATAAAGACTTTATTCATAACTGAAATTGTTTTCATTCCGAAATTCTGAATATATATATGCAAAGAGCATGAAGTAATTATGGTTATTGGTGACCTCAATGCGGAGGCCTTTTGGATTAGGTAGAAGAAATAAGAGAGGAAACGGATTTGTACACTGCTTAGAGAGAGAACAGATTATATCAAACACCTGGTTCAAGCACCACCCAAGACATCTCTGGACATGGAAGAGCCCTGGTGACAGAGTTAGGAACCAAGTAGACTTTCTAACCATCAATAAAAGATGTAGGAACCCTGTCAAGCAAGTGAAAACCTACCCGGGAGCCGATTGTAATAGTGACCATGTACCAGTTGTAGCAAGTGATGGTGAAGTTGAAAAATCAGAGGAAGAGTACACCTAAATCAAAGAGGCAGCTGAAATTATTGAAAACAGAGGAAATGAAGAACCAATATAATATAACTGTAAGAAACAGATATGACCAGCTTAAGGAGGAAGACCCAGTGCTCCAACATCCTCAGCAAAAGTGGCAAAATATGGAAAATGCAACAAGAGAAGGTAATGAAATAATACAGCAACAGAAAGGAGAGCTCGGAGAGAATGGGTGACAGAAGATATCTTGATAATGATGGATGAAAGAAGGCAACAAAAGGGTAAAAATAAAGATAGATATAGAGCTCTGGATAGAACTATTAAGAGGGAATGCACAAAGGCAAAGGAGAAATGGATGGATGAGATTTGTGAGGAGGTAGAAGATTCGGATAAAAGGGATGAACGGAGAAAGTATGATAAGGTGAAAGAAATTATTTTTAAAAAGAAGAGAAGTATCTGGTATCAAAAAAGCGGATGGAACCATAGTAATGGAGTCAAAAGAAATATTGGAAAGGTGGACAGAATATATTGGAGAATTGTTTGATGATGATAGAATAGAACATCTAGACTTCAATGACAACGGAGAGGGACCAAGTATAATCAGATCAGAGATAGAGGCATCTTTAAAACAAATGAAAAGCGATAAAGCAACAGGTGATGATGGAATAGCAGCAGAGATGTTGGTAGCTCTGGGAGAATACATCACTGATATATTAATGGAAATAGTGGAAGGAATATATGAAGATGGAGAGCCTGCAACACAGATGTATAAATCAACATTTATCACAATGCCAAAAATACCAGGAACACTTGAGTGCAATAAACACCGGACTACCAATATCATGAGTCTCACAAAAATAATATTAAGGATTGTTTTGAATAGAATAAGAAATAAGATACTCCCAGAGATTGGCAATGAACAATGTGGTTTTATGAGAGATAAAAGGACAAGGAATGCAATTTTTATTTTGAGAATGTTGATGGAGAGAGCAATAGAAGTGAAAAAGGATCTATATGTTTGTTTTGTTGACTATGAAAAGGCTTTTGATCGGGTTAGACATGTAGAACTTATAAGGATATTGGAACAGATAAATATCGATGGGAAAGATCTAAGATTGATAAAGAATTTATATTGGAATCAAGAGGCATCAATGAAAGTAGAAAATGATGAATCAGAGACTCGGCACATCAAGAGAGCTGTAAGACAGGGATGTGTGTTATCACCTGATCTCTTCAATTTATATAGTGAAATGGTAATGAGAGATCTCAGAGATATGGAAGGAATTAAGGTTGGAGTTGGATGCCCCAACCCCCTCTTGGCCTCGTTTATGACCATCCACAGTCGCCAGACAACCAGGTGCCTTCTCTTTCATTTGGGGGATGAGGTTGGAGGTCCCACTCCCTTCCTGGCCTTGCTTATGACCCTCCACAGTTACCAGACAACCAGGTGCCTTCTCTCTCATTTGGGGGATGAGGTTGGAGGCCCCACCCCCTTCTTGGCCTCAGTTATGACACTCCACAGTCACCAGACAACCAGGTGCATTTTCTTTCATTTTGGGGGATGAGGTTGCAGGACCCATCCCCTTCTTGGTCTCAGTTATGACCCTCCACAGTCACCAGACAACCAGGTGCCTTTTCTTTCATTGGGGGTGCAGTTGCAGGCCCCACCCCTTTTTTGGCCTCAGTTATGACCCTCCACAGTCACCAGACAACCAGGTGCATTTTCTTTCATTTGGGGGGTGAGGTTGCAAGCCTCACCCCCTTCTTGGCCTCAGTTATGACCCTCCACAGTCACCAGACAACCAGTGCCTTTTCTTTCATTTGGGGGATGAGGTTGGAGGCCCGACCCCCTTATTGACCACAGTTATGACCCTCCACAGTCACCAGACAACCAGGTGCATTTTCCTTCGTTTGGGGATGGGGTTGCAGGCCCCACCCCCTTCTTGGTTTCATTTATGACTCTCCACAGTCACCAGACAACCAGGTGCTTTTCTTTCATTTGGGGGATGACGTTGCAGGCCCCACCCCCTTCTTGGCCTCGCTTATGACCCTTCACAGTCACCAGACAACCAGGTGCTTTTCTTTCATTTGGGGGATGAGGTTGCAGGCCCCACCCCCTTCTTGGCCTCGCTTATGACCCTCCACAGTCACCAGAAAACCAGGTGTTTTTTCTTTCATTTGGGGGATGGGGTTGGAGGCCCCACCCCCTTCTTGGCCTCGGTTATGACCCCCACAATCACCAGACAACCAGGTGCCTTTCTTTCATTTGGGGGATGAGGTTGCAAAATAAGAATGGTACTGCTAGATTCTTTCGAAAACTGTTATACGTACATCCGTATTTCTAAGGTTATTCAATATCATTTCTAGTAAGCTGGACAATTAGGCAATAGTGACGGAACAGCATCATAACGTAGTCGAGGTTTTACAAGTCTTGCAGTTATGTTTTTGCCAGCCTTTTCATCAAAATGCGAAACCTCCCATATAATATCTTCGGGACGAAAATGTAACTCGCACACCTGCAATCAAATAACCACATTTCAATGCACGTTCCTAACGTTACACGTCTATATCTCATTTGAAAGCTAAAACCTACTTTTTATTCATTCAATCATAGGCAGAAGACTTGTATATATGTATATATACACATATACATATATATATATATATATATATATATATATATATATATATATACTGTACATATACACATACATATTATACAGTATATGTATATCTATGCACATAAACAAATGATCACTCTCACTTACCCTGCTGTTGTTTGTTGGTGTATATCCTTCGTCTCTCTCTTTTCACCGCTATAGTACCCACTTCCTTCTGAGGGGTTCGCTCTCAGGAAAGGAAAAAGCACAAACTTAACTGTGTTTATTGTAATTACCTCTACAACAAGGCACACAACACTTGTTTGGCAGTTTGTCTTATTAAGCAATGCCAACAATGCCCGATGTTAAAGTCCTTTTCAAGGGAAAAATTTGCGCAGTGACCCTAACCGAGGTCAGTGGAAACTGAGGCTTGAGATGACCGACTGGCCGTGATTGATAACCTCATCCTGATGACGTTGGTCACCATATCTGAGTCATCGAACAGGCCTTCTCTTCAGGTGGCCGTGGCAATACCCAAGACTTTCTGATAAATCAGACAATCGCAGTGTAATTCATAATTCCTATCTTAGCAGAGAATATGCTGAGGAATATACATTTTACTAAACTGATGTTATTTCGGTAGACTTAGTATTGTGATGTTTGTATATAATTCTATATAATTTCTTCATAAATATACATCATTTAGTAAAATGTATATTCTTCGGCATATTCTCTGCTAAGATAGGAATTATGAATTACACTGCGATTGCCTGATTTATCAGAAAGTCTTTCTTATACTAAATTCATCATTATTGTCATAATTTTCCTCGTAGGTCCAACTAATATCATTATTTCTTAAATAGGCCTATAATTTGTATTTAATGCAACGGGTGTCTGAATGTTCTATCAGCCTTTATATTCCTTAATTTTGTTGCTATAATAATTACTTTTTGTCTTCAATACAGTATTTGTATTCCATATGTATTTATAATGGAGGTGGCACGTGCCTTAAAGTTTCCCAATCTCCAGGTAGTGTATCAATAGGCCTAGTGGGCGGTTATCCCCTAAACATTCAATGGAAAATTTTGTGATAAATCATTCGTACTGTCCTGTCACTAGTCTCATGAAATATTTGAGGAACCATTGCGCTGAAAAACTATATGAAATGAAAACTAATTATGAAGGAAGATGTTTTGTTTAAAAAATTCTACATCTTTTCAAAACTTTAGGTCCCTTTCAGGCGTTTTATAGATTGTACATTTATTCACTTATATATTATATTGGGATATTATACAGTGGCAGTGGTGTAAAATGATCCACTCCCTATAATCTACAGCTAGCATTTGTTTTTGTTTCATTACAGTTTTGCTAAACACTGCAGACTATAGGAGATGGAAGAAAGTGGGAAACGTTCCCAAAGCATAGTTTGGGATCACTTTGAAAAAGTAGCAGAGACCCCTAACAAAGCAAAATGCAAAATCTGCAATGCTAAGTTTCAACATTCGAAGAATACATCCAACTTATTAAAGCATTTAACTACCAAACATGCTCTTGTATATGAGGAGTCTATGGAGAGATTGATAGCAGGCCCAAGTGGTCGACAAAAGCAGCAAACATTAGAACAATCATTGTCCAAAAGGACTAAATATTCAAAAAATTCTGAGAAATCCAATAAACTAAATAAGGCATTGCCAGAAATGATCACCACAGATATGCAACCTGCTTATATCGTAGAAGATAAAGGATTCATAAAGTTTGTAGGCAAGCTTGACCCATGTTACGAGTTACCAAGCAGGCGAACAGTGATGCGTAAATTACTACCTGAAGCATATGAAGATGCTAAAAGGAGGTTGAAGAATACTCTACAAGATACTGATCATTTAGCACTTACAACAGACATATGGACTTCCATGCACATCCAAGCGTATATATGTGTTACAGGACATTTCATAACTTCTCTTTGGGAAATTAAATCTGTTGTTCTGGAAACAGCACAGCTGCTAAAAGATCACACCAGTGAAACCATTGCAACTGAGCTCAAACGAATTGCTGAAGAACGGGAGATAAGCAACAAAATAACTCTATTAGTCACTGACAATGCATCAAATATGCTTGCTGCAGCCAGACTATGTACTCCATGGCGACATATACCATGTTTTGCACATACACTTAACCTAGTTGTCACAAACATTCTAGAAAAAACATGAGGATATTGTTAACATAAGGAAGAAAGTTCGATACATAGTAACATTTTTCCATTCATCAGTGAAAGCTTCAGACAGACTCACTGAAGTTCAACGGCAACAAAATATCCCAGAACACAAACTTATACAAGAGGTACAAACCAGATGGAACTCTACGTTCTATATTTTTGAAAGGATGATTGAGCAACATCAAGCAGTAACAACAGTCCTGTGTCTTCTCGGTAAAAATGAGATGTGCCTATCGGCACAAGTTATCGAAGAAATTAAAGGTACAGTAAAAGTCCTTAAACCATTTGAAACTGCCACACGTGAAGTGAGTGCTGATCTTCCCCTTACAATACCCAAGATTATCCCAATGGCGCGAAGTTTGCAAGAAACTTTATCAAAATATGCACCCGAAATAACAGAAAATGAAAAGAAGTTATATAATGAACTCATGTCACAGTTAAGGAGAAGATTCAGCCAGAGTGAATTAAACTTTTCACCAGCAGCTGCTACATTTCTTGATCCTAGATTCAAAAAAATTGCTTTTGCTAGTGAAGCAAACTTTGAACAGATGCAAAGAAGATTAACTTCAGAGATGAGTTCAATGGACATTAAGCTACAGCCAGAAGAAGAAGTTGAACGGATTGAAAGTGCAACTTCAGACACAAGTCTGTGGAGTTGGATTGATGAAAAGGCATCTGAAACAGAGAGGAATAGAACAAACACAGTGGATGCCACATTGGAACTGAAGCAGTACCCAGCTGAAAGAAGGATAGCAAGAACCGAGGATCCACTGGAATTCTGGAAACAGCACAGTGAACAATATTCCCGGCTGAGTATTTTAGCAAAGAAGTACTTATGTGCCCCAGAAACTTCAGTGCCATCTGAAAGACTCTATTCAAAGGCTGGAGAACTAATTTCAGTGAAAAGAAATAGAATAAAACTAAAACATGTAAATATGTTCCTATTCATGAACAAAAATGAATAGAATAGCTGAACGGATGTTGATTAGTACATAATTTTGATTTCTGTAAGACATTTATATTTCTTTTAAAAGGATTTTCAAAATTTATTTTGCTTTCTTATAGAAAATAATAAATATGTTCTTATCCAAAAACAAAAATTTATAAACTAAATAGAAGTATCAAGCTTATTTTTTTTATTTCTTTAAGAGTTAAGACGTTTATTTTTCATTGTTTTTTTTTCTTATCAGCTAGGTCTTCATATCATCATGAAAAATAAAGAATAAGAATATTCATCTGTTTTATTTTAGGATAAAGACTCGGGGAATTTTTTTTCTTAATTCATATAAATGGATTATCAATATTTACTTGTGTGCAAAGCGGAATAACAAACACAATACATATAGGTTTAAACTTGAACTTATTGCCAATGCCAGTCCCCATTTGTTATAATTTTCAAGGATTCTTGGCTTAGAGAGAGAGAAATAAACCATAATTGTATAAATTAATACCAAGGACCTCTGGACTTGATTACACTGTAGTGGTACGTGTAATGTACCAGTTTCCTGTGAAAGTAATCGACTACCAAAAAAGATGAGTTTTGCCCATCGCTACGTATTATATAACGTTTAATATATGGAAATGGAATATAGAAATAGAAATTAAATCTGAACGATGTATTTTGTCAAGTGATTGTAGTTTAATTTTAGTTGCCACATGATACATTTTACCTTTGTCCCCTCAAGGTTCAACCACATGCATCTATATGCTGAGAGAACAAACGTTGGACACTTTGCAAGCGTTTACCCCTGAAAGGTAATCACCGGAAAAAGATCACACTAGACAAACATTAATAAAGTGATAGCATCTTTCTATGATCACCAGCGATGTTTATTTGATTTGCTTTTCAGCATATATAGAAATGATATGTTAAATTTAGCTAAAATTTGAATATTATTGTGATTTTTGTAAAGATATTCAGAAAGTTTTAATTTCATACATTATTTAATTTTTATCGATGTTGAAACCGTAACGGTTGAACAAACAGAATTTAAAAAGATAAATGGTCAGCGACAAAAGCAATTGCGGTTTCGCTCCATCCCATTTGAATCCCAGGCCGTGTCCTTTGTGCCATGTAAGCTCTGATATCTGGTACGCAGCCTTTAGTTTAGGTAGGCATGGCAATGCCATAAATAGTTAATAATATCTGGAGGGTTATATTGTACTAAGCAGTTCGGTGTTCTTCCACCAGGACGGCGCTGCAGAGCCTTGCAGCCATCATGAAAACACCAGAAACCTTGAATACTAAATAAGCCCTTAGTGTTTCCTATGATTTTATTTTTTCGCTCATTATCTTCATGAAGGTAGGTTGTATAGCTTCTTATCATTTAGTAGAAAACAGAATAACATATCACAGCTAGGCCAATCATACTGAAATTTATTTACCCATAATTTTTCTAGTCAGTTTAATATCTTGTTAGCAGTAGATACGCTTTTTGTGTTAACATACTATATTTTTAGCATATTATTATTGTGCATAAATACAATGGCCACTTCAGATTTAAAATTGCAACATCAAAAATCTTATATATACCACATATTGTAAAGTAAAAACGATCTTGTCCGTTATTAAAAATGCTCAGTAGGGTGCTGATTGTGACAAAAAGTCTCGTCTTTTAAATGTTACTGTGAACGTATGTCTGGACGACTTAACCAAACAAAAGAAAACAATTTCTATTGCTTTAATTAATCGTTGTGATAAATAGTTGTATTTTTTTTTTTACGAGTAAACAGTTCGTGGTTTAAGAAACTGTAGTTCGGTTGCTTAGTCTAGACCTCTGCCCTCACACTATTCATTTGGTAAGATATTAAATCATTTAGACCTCATGCTAATAATAAATTAATTTCGAATAAATGAATCTGTTTTCTGTGTGGTAAAAGTTATCGAATCGTTATGCCAAGGAGAAAAAAATAGCTATAAGAATGGTAACAACAAGTAAAAGAATCTTGGTCATGGAACCGCTAACCTTGTGCCTATTGAAGAACAACATTATTCCAAACTGGTCAAAATTACTCTCTTATAGTAATATCTCCCTTTAATAATTCTCTCGAAGTATCGTTCCAAAGCCTTATAATTTAATTGCAGAATGAGCATGAAAACACTTCATGAGAAAACGAGAATGATCTTACAGTTAAGAAAAGCGTACCGAAGTTTATTTATTTTGCACCAGTCAGAAATAGGCTACGTCTTGTCAGCAGTAGTTAAGTTTCTTTGTTAACCTACCTTATATTTTCTGCATATTATTGTGGTACATAAATCCCGTGTTGATTTCAATTTTGAAATCAAAACAGCATTAATATTATATGTCACATAATATAAGTAAAAAAGGATAGGCTATGCCGTTTATTTTTTTACTTTATGCTCATGAAGGCAGCTTTAGAGTTGTTTAGCAAAATGCATTTCATCAAATGGATTCAACATTCCGAACCGTCGCATAAACAAACCTTAGAAAACAGCTACTATTCAGAAAACAGCTTCTCTTATACAGTTGAAAGTGAAAATAGTTGCAATTTTCGTGTAAAAAGTCCTGGTTTAAATAATGTTTTCATCAAACGATATGTTTCACAGATTGGTAAGATCAAATCTCTTTTAAACCTTATTCTAAGTACAATTTAATTTCGAATATATAAAAATAACTTCCCTATGGTAAATGTTATGAACTCATCAATGCAAGAAAAACTTAGCCTTCAGGAATCCAGGCCAAACAAATGTTATGTCGATGCCTATTGATTGACGTGCATTATAACTTGGTCCTTTTTTTTAAAGAACAATTTAATTCCAAATACGTGAAAATTACTTTCGTTTGGTAGTCCTTACTTAAACATTTTCTCTAAGCATATTCCAATGACCTAGAATAGAAATAAATGACGTTATCAACATTTTCTATCTTCGGCTTGCTTACGAGCAGCTGAACGTGGAGGGAAATTTTACATTTTGCTAAATGTGTTTTAAGTCTCTCGTTATGTACCTGGAAATAGTAGAGAGCCAAGCATGCTAAACAAAATGAAAACGAATGTGATATTGCCTTAACAGTGGTGATGTTTCTTGCTTACCATTAAAAATGCTTAACGGTAGGTAAGTCTTGGATCGGTCCTGGTCGTTTCGGCCGCAAGTCACTTTAGGCCGTAACATCCAAAACAACGCGAGATGTTATGTTTATGGTATTTACCATTATTATTTCATGTTTTACGTACATCCCCAAGGGGCTGGTACTAAACAGGCGCCCATTTTGCACGTAAATGTGCTTACGGCCGAAACGACTTAAGGCCGAAATGACCCGAATGCGTCTGGATGACAGTAAATATGACTCAATTCCGGAACGATAGTGTCGAAACTTCGACAAGAGAGATTGTACTTTTCCGCAAGTTGTAGTATAGTTTTAAGTATTCTCTTTCAATTTACGTAAAGTGGAAATGCGTATTATGTAGAAGAAGGCTAGTATGTTGTGAGTGTGCGAAAGAAAGAGCAGGTAGACAAGTATGTTGTGAGAGTGTGCGAAAGAAAGAGCAGGTAGACAAGTACTGCTAGTTTATTGATTGTTGTTTCAGACTTAGCTGGCCTTGTGCCAGCACGGGCTCTTGCTCCTAGAACAGCCGTTGTTTGTTGTTTTAGATTTAGCCGGCCTTGTGCCAGCACGGGCTCTTGCTCCTCGAGCAGCCCGTAACTAGAACAGTTGTTGTTGTTGTTGTTTTAGATTTAGCTGGCCTTGTGCCAGCACGGGCTCTTGCTTCTAGAGCAGCCCGTAACTATATGTTGATGATGAGCCTGTGAGATGGGTAGGTTAATGAAAACTTTATTATGATACATGAAAGTGATTTTGGTGGGGGAAATAGAACAGCCTGTAACCGCCCACTTATAAAGCGGTGTGCGGACGTCAGTACAAAGACATACAAGTGACCCGAGGTCAATCATTCTCAATGCAAAGCAGGACAGGTACATACAGATAACGTGACAATTGAAAATAGTAGATTAGACACAAAAACACTCTGACACATACACAATATATAAGGGCAAAAATGAATAGGTAATAAATGTACAATTACATAATGAAAATTAGGGTCAGGTGTGAAGGCACCATAGAAAACGGGAGATTCTTCATAGAAAACCCGTTTAGCGGGGACTTCACAATGTTTCGTTGTTTGTATTTAGTAGTAAAAAATGTTGTCATAAGTTGTTCGTGTGTTTGATTGTAAGTATACTTGTAGTATTGCTTAACTACCGGACTGGTTGTCGCACGGTAGTTAGTCGAAGGTTTGGTTTTCGGTCAAAGACGGCCGTGAAGGCGGTCGCGTCGTAGCTGCAATATGGTGTGGATGTAGCTAGTGGGGGACTCAAGAATGCAGCCATAATTGCCGGTGTCTGCAAATCCATTTAAGTATTTCTATTCATTTTAAAGTACATTTATGGAAACTGTCTTTAGAAGATATGCATATTAGGTCCCAAAGAAGGAATGCTATATGCATATAAAGGACCTAATAACGAGACAATCACAAATAAGGAAACAGTTAAAGACCTTGGTGTAATGTTCAATAGGAATATGTTATGCAATGATCAAATAGCAATACTATTGGCAAAATGCAAAGCAAAAATGGGAATGTTTGTTCCGGCACTTCAAAACAAGAAGAGCCGAACACATGATTATGCTTTATAAAACGTACGTACGTAGTCCACTTGAATATTGCAATATAATATGGTACCAACACTACCAAAAGGATAATGCACAAATAGAGAGTGTACAAAGGTCATTTACAGGTAGAATAGAAGAAGTTAAGGACCTTGACTACTGGGAAAGACGACAATTCTTAAATTTATATAGTCTCGAAAGGAGAAGAGAACGCTACATGATAATCCAGGCATGGAAACAGATAGAAGGTATTACCGAAAACATCATGGAGCTAAAAATATCAGAAAGAGCAAGCAGAGGTAGATTAATAGTGCCCAAAACTATACCAGGAAAACTAAGGAAAGCACACAGGACATTAATCCACCACGCACCAGCATCGATAATGCAGCGTCTATTCAATGCGCTACCAGCTCATCTGAGGAACATATCAGGAATGAGCGTAGATGTGCTTAAGAATAAGCTCGACAAACATCTAAGATGCATCCCAGACCATCCAAGATTGGAAAATGCAAAATATACCGGAAGATGCATTAGCATTCTCTGGTAGACATCAGAGGTGCCTCACACTGAGGGACCTGGGGCAACCCGAACGAACTGTAAGGTCTGTAAGGTAAGGACTACTGATTACCAGAAGAGCAGAGCGTCTAGATGATACCAGAATTGGACTCCTATGTCTGGAGTAAGAGGAAATGAGAGAGAGAGAGAGAATGGAAAGGACATTACCTCATGGAACGAAAGGATCTTTCCATTGATATACAAAGAAAGATTAGTCATTTATCACAATAGCTCACGCTCTGCCTCTCAGGAGCCGCTCGTAATCAGTAGGTTAGGGGAATTCTAATAACCTCAGTAACCCACAGGACTTCCCTTCACTACAAAGCGGAGGAAGTCCTAGCAGAGGCTTCCTCCAGAAGAGAGAAAAGAGGAGGTGGTGGGGGTGGGGGGGGGGGTGGCGGGCGCCACACCCCTATCCCCAAGTGAATTGCCTCTTGGTAGCTGCGCAACGGAATACAAATCAAAGAGGCAACACCACTTCTCACACTCCGGAGGATGGAGGAGGAGATGGAAAGAGTTCTCCAATACGATTACAGAAAAAATCCAGGTTATGTATCTCGTACGAAAAATTTCCTTTATGGTGGATACCATACAAAAGAAACAGACGTGTTCAAATTCCCGTCTTCAAATAGGTATCTCAGAAGAGTATATCTGCTGCTGAAATTTTTAGCTTTTTCATCTCCTGCACATCCTTGAAATAAAACCTGATGTCTATCTTGACTTTCCTTGCATAGAGAGAGAGAGAGAGAGAGAGAGAGAGAGAGAGAGAGAGAGAGAGAGAGAGAGAGAGAGAGAGAGAGAGAGAGGACAATTGCGATATTTTAGGATACGCATAAGTTAAGGTAGTGTTGGTTATGAGAGTGGAATTACTGTCGAGCATAAATACTGTTTGAGACTGAATATGTCGTGAAAGCGAAGATCCATCGAATCCATTTATGTCTTTCTCCCTATCAGTGCAGATAAAGTAATTTTTGAGAGAGAGAGAGAGAGAGAGAGAGAGACAGACAGACAGACAGACAGACAGAGAGAAAGTGGAAGCAATTGCCTTAATGCAAGTTAATCCAAAAATAAAATAAAATTGTTAGAAAAAAAAAGTTCGGTTGGGAACTCTCCCTCTCTCTCGCACACACACACACACACACACACGCGCGCGCGCACGCGCGTGCTATTGTATTCCTTGCTCACCATTATTTTTAATAATTTCTGAATGGTAACTTCCGGAAAGGTGTACATAGCAAATTGGTAGTTAATGTTTTCTCGAGAGTAATAATAATAATAATAATGATAATAACTGAGATAGGTATTGGAAAGAATATAATTGTTAAAGATATTTTATGCTACTAGGGCCATTGCTCTTTAGTTACATCATCATCATCTACGAGATTTTTTTATGCAGTATCCACGTCATTGCAACCCAACTGACAGGCAGTGGAGATTTTCCTACATAGTGGAACCTGAATGATCAAGAGAATAGGCCTTAGACCTTACAGTTCGTTCGGGTTGCCCCAAGAGGTCCCTCAGTGTGAGGCACCTTTGATGTCTACCAGAGAATTGCTAATGCATCCTCCGGTATATTTTGCATCTTCCAATCTTGGATGGTCTGGGATGCAGCTATGAATGGTCTGGGATGCAGAGAGAGAGAGAGAGAGAGAGAGAGAGAGAGAGAGAGAGAGAGAGAGAGAGAGAGAGAGAGAGAGAGAGAGAGAGAGAGTAAAAACTTCCAGCTTAAAAAACTGATGTCACATGACAATCGATATAACCATCATGACATTGGGAACTCATAAAGGACCAAGTTAACTTTTGCCAAGATTTTTTGATGGATAGCACACGCAGATTATATATATATATATATATATATATATATATATATATATATATATATATATATATATATATACACACACACACACTTATGGTAAAAAAAAAAAAGTGTTTGGTCGGATGATAAATTGGGAGTGAGGGAGCATTGGGAAACTTTCCTGCAATTCCATGCCCGACCTTCGCTCCCTTCCACAATCACTCTTTCCAGAGGTGTTGGCGGACAGATTGTATTTTTTAGCAATGCCAAGAAATTTTTAAGGAATCTGTCTATGGCCTGCAAATTTGCCCACTTTAAGAATACCATGTGATTTACAGAAGAAAACAGTAGATAACACACAGTTTTACGAACAGTAGCGATACTACTTGTACATATTAAAGATGAGACATAGGGCGGGTGGGATACTGATATAAAAAATATAAAAAAAGTTTCGGAAGACTAGGAAACTGAACAGGGGTTGCGATAAATAGGTTTTCTTTTTTGCCGGGAGTAGATTTTACAAAGTAGTACAGCAACTGATTGCTGACATTAGTGGATAATTATGGTTTCAGCTTGGATGACGATTCGTTGAGATCATGTAATTAGAGAAAAGAAATGAATGGTTGTGTATCTGTTGTCATAACTGTTGCCACAAAAATTGAGATCGAACTGACTTAATTTAATAAATCTTCTCTGCAGCCAAAATCTGTCAAAAAAAAACTAACCATCAACCTAAAAGAGACATTAGCTTCTGTTATTCAGAGAACAAGTAAGCAGTAGAAGAAAGTACCTTTATAGCTTCAGTGCCATAAACATACTCCATTAAATACTACCCCTCTTTCCCCCCCACACCTCACCTCTCCTCCTCCCCCTTCCCCTCCTCCTCCCCTTCCCCTCCACCTCCTTCCTCTCAGTTTTAGCTCCGAAGAAGCATTTGTCAATATTGATACGTGCACCTACAACCACCACTCAAAGCCGAGCTTAGGATCTTGAAACCCAAAGGCTGGTTTACCGAGGATCTAAAGCAAGACTTCGAACTCCATTTAGATGAGACTCTCAAAGAGATCGAAACTCTTTCTGTCTCTCTAGTCCGCTTCGAAATGACAGCTGCGTATCCGTTTTCCTCAACACAGCACAGAATTGTTTTCTCAGTCACTCAGGTAGGCACTAAAGATATTCAGGAAAAGCATCATCACAGCCTGAGATGTCGTGACATATCCTATACTTGGCCATCAGTACATAATATCCAAATTGTTCTGATTTCAATTCCACCCAGTTGACTTTACCAATACACAAAATACGATGGCCCTCAAAAACTAAGAGTAGAAATGAGATTTACTTGTTTTTGTCAGCTTTTACAAGAGAGCAGCGTACTTTTCCACATCTCAGGTCATGAAGAAAATCCTTCAGAGTTTGATACATGAATGCGAAGGACCACAATATCCTGAGGACAAGACAGAGCATCAGACTATCCAGTGAGAGTGCGCGCTCAGTGTCTCTGGGATTATTTGACTTCTCTCTCTCTCTCTCTCTCTCCTGTGTGTGAGTGTGAATCTCCTTTTAGCACCATCAAACATATCCCTATTTCAGATTCCATCTCATTCAGGAAATCACTTCATGTCACTCCGATGGTTCTCATTCCCATCTCTTTGAAAGGAGAGAGCTGAACTTCTTCTGTTAGCGTTATATCGTAAGTCAAAATTTAGTGTAAAATTTAGGTATAGAACTCCATCATTTTGCGTTGTGAACGTTTAAGCATGTATCCAACAGACTTACTACGAGTTTGCCGCAAAAGTCTTAAATTGTATGATGTGTAGCAGACAGATTGCTCACACATATAAGTTGTTCAGTTCACCTCACTCTGAGAGACGGATTGTTCCTTTGTTTTATCATTTCTCAACGTAGTTATATCTCTGATATAAACTGGGCAATACGCAAATCGAGAATTTCTTTCAGTCTTACATACCATTTAAAGATATATATATATATATTATATATATATATATATATATATATATATATATATATATATATATATATATATATTGTATTGCTAAGGGTAAGATTCTTATGATCATTTGTACTTAAATATAATTTTGTAAATAAAGAATGCACTCTATAGAAAAGACTCATAGATATACATATGAAAGATTTTAATTATGGTCAGTGTTAGAATCTAAGTGGATATCCGGTTGAACGTAAGAGATAATACATAGCACCATTATGCACTAAGAATTTTGAATAAGAAAACTCGAAGATATTGTAAGATAATCATTCCTTCCTTCTCTTACAAGCTGAATGTTGCGAAGCAGATGTATTGCCAAACGTGCGAAATAAAATCCTTGTAATCCCAGGAGCAATCCGCTTCTGCGAGAGAGTAGAGCGAGCAACGAATCTGCAACAAATCATGAAAACGTCAGTACGAGAAGCAGCAGCCGTCATTTATAGTTACAGATTCACCCAAACCCCCCCATCTCTCTCTCTCTCTCTCTCTCTCTCTCTCTCTCTCTCTCTCTCTCTCTCTCTCTCTCTCTCATGCCATACTCGATCTAGGCATGAAGAATCCCTTTGATTTGGAATGACCCATAATTTCTTTATGGTTCCGCCGATTTCACCACGCATTTTCACAAGACCCACCAGATATCAGAGTGAATATCAAGTACATGCAACGATTGACAACTGCAATCATTTCATCATTCACACACTTGTAACATGAATTAGCTCAGTC
>JANJGK010000005.1:66601391-66753891 GCA_039081455.1 Macrobrachium rosenbergii | reverse complement strand
GCCTTGTGTCTCGAATCTATTGTTCAGAAGAGCCATTGTGTTTTAATACCATATTAACGAGTAGAGATTGACTGCGTCCGAAGTCGGGCGACGTTTATCGTAATTTCCTTAGTTAACGGCACATTCTTTGTGTTGAGGTTAATTTCCCTCGGCTGGCGACCTTGATTGTTTAAACAGTTGTCTTTGAGGTTAATATGTAGCTTCATTGACAGGTTACGTGTGTCCTTGGCACTCAGGGCCTTATAAAAATTATGCAAATCAAGTAATAAACTCATCAGCCAAGCCCTCACATGTAACATTGGCGACCTTGCATAGGATCTAAGTAAATTTTAGAAAAAGAATCTGGAGAAAAGAAAATGAATTACAATTAATTCCAAAGAGAAAAGTCAGATATCTCATTTAATTTTACTCTTACAAACAAGGAGACAGCACAAGGCATAATAATAATAATAAGAATAGTTTGAATACCAGGTATAATTAAGAATTAGCGTAGGTATAGGAAAAGTGTGCATTGAAGGCAGAGCAGTTCATAATTTATAACATCTTAAGAAAGAGCATTTTACCTTGTTCGGATAACGTGGGTGCATTCCAATGAAGGTCGTATAAATGTTAATATTTTGCTAGTTTCCTCGGCCAGGGACAATGCAGGGTATTGATTTCTTGTAACGAGTCAAGTCGCCCAATCACGTATCCTAAAGACCGAATTTGCGAAGTTTATTTCATTTTCACAAAGTAGTAATCGCGATTCGGCAGTTCCGATCGATATTGTGTTCATATAGCGGGAATTATTCGAAACACTGTGTCATTGAAAGAGTAAACGAACGGAAATAGTTAATTTTACCATAAAATGTACCTTTCAGTAACATGAACTTACGCCGGTCAAACGGCAGGGATAGTTCTCTTGTTTAATTTCCGCATGGAAAATACGTTAACACAAGACACAAAGATCACCTAGTATTTTCGTTTTCCATCCTTAACGTAAAATCCTTTAAAGTTTGGTATATTTAGAGTAAATCTGGATGCCTGCATTTGCTAATTCGTAAGGGGAGGAATTTCAGTTTGTGTAGTGACTTGGGACAAACACCCGCCATTTTTGGTATTCCTCCACCTCGCAGTTGTTTTGAAATTGTTTTGAACTAGCGGGACTCGCCCAACATGTCCGCCATCTTGAGACCTTTATTGTCATTGTTGTGGTGACCAGGCTCTGTCTTCAGCCACTTTTTTTGGGACTACTTTCTTTCGGGGTAGTAGATCCACCTCGCAATATTTTAGCTAGACAGACTTCAGTACATAAAACCAAGGTATAATTTAGTCAGGGAACAATAGGTCTTAGTTAGGATTAATACAAACAACAAGTTCCTATACAAATACCCGACGTAAAGAAAATCATATAAAGAAAGAACTTACAATTTTACTCCAACTCATTGTAGACGACGTCTGGTTAAGATTGTTAAAGACAATCCTCTCATTGCGAGACAACGTATCTGCATTTAATTAACCCTGCCAATTTGTGCACTGAAAAAATTTTTTTTACTTAAACTGTTCTCCAGCAGCCCAAAAGAATTGGCTGACTGAAAATCACTTTCTCTCTCTCTCTCTCTCTCTCTTAGTAAGCCTAATCGAGTGTGCGTGACCCTCTTCAAAGAAAGAAGGGCCGACACCGGGACAATCAGTTTAATTAAACCAAATAAAAGCAACACCTCTGTCCCACAAGTAGATGAAGACAAGTTAAAGCTTAATTGCAGTGATAAACTGTCGATCACGAGTGAGGCCTGGTACCCATACCTAAGCAAAAAACAGTAGCTTTTCACCCTCTGAAATGTGAAGGGGTTAGCACTGGGTACTGGGACCAGCCATTCTCGAGGATCTTTAAAGAAAAGCAACCAAATTCACTTTATTCCACAGTGCCAATAATTTGCAGCACTGTCATCAACTGAATAAGCTTACTTCTCTCTCTCTCTCTCTCTCTCTCTCTCTCTCTCTCTCTCTCTCTCTCTCTCTCTCTCTCTCTTTTATTTTCCTCTTTACTCTCATTCATTTGTTACACTCTGCTGGGGTAGAGTGCATTTCCTCCCATAAAGCCTAGTTGGACTCAAGTAAAGGGTTCCTAGGAACACATTGGCACCATAGTGCCACCAATCAAGCAACTAGAAAAAATAAATATCATAAAACCAAACAAAAGGGAACACAGAAGAGAAAGTCCTTCTGGTACCTAACCTGCACCAGTGCCTAAGGATACTGAGTTCCACCAGTGTGACCTTTACACAGCACACCCAACCATAGTGCCACCTTTTGAAAGGGTGCCACATCACTGAAGGGACACTTCCTCACTGCCCAAGTATGCCCAGTCGACCCGGTTAGACGTCCTTCCCCAACAGAACCATGGCAGCAGAGAATTATAAAGCCTTCCTGGAAGAAAGACTCGAACGGCGGAATTACGAAGCCGAACAGAGGAAGTATGAAGAAGAATGGAGGGTGTATGAAGCCGAGCAGAGGAGGTATGAAGCCAAGCAGAGGCAGCTAGAAGAAGACAGAGAAGAAAGGAGACGACAGCATAAGTTAGCCTGCAAGGAAAGTGAGCTAGCCCTCAAGGAGGAGCTTGAGCTGAAAAGAGCAAAAATGGAGAATGCCAAAGCTATGGCTAGACAGCAAGCCTCCAGCCCTACACCTGCTGCACCAACTGCTCCAATTTCAAGCATTAATTCCCTCGTCCCCAAGTGGACTGAGGACGTGCCAGAAGCATGGCTGGAGGAAATCGAGGCTCTCTTGGATAACTACAGCACCACAGAGACAGAGAGAGCCTTAATACTAGCCAAGCATATGGAGGGAAAAGCCAAGGCAGCGCTTCGCTCACTGGAGAAGAGCCAGAGAGGCAACATGGCGGAAGTTCATAGAGTCATTACAAAGGCCTACGAAATAACCCCAGAAAAATGGAGACTGCGGTTCTGAGGTCTTGCCAAGGAAGTCGGCTGGTCCTGGACCGATTGGGCCTGTCACAAGACCCAGTTTGGTACCCACTGGTTCGACTCCTTGGCCTGCACAACATTTGAGGATCTTTTCAATTGAACCATGCTAGAACACCTTTACCAATGTGTCCCTGGGCCCCTTGCTGTATATCTTTACGATAAGCAGCCCACCACACTTATGGAAGCCTGCCGCATGGCCGATTCCTGGGAAACTTTTAATCAGTCTCACAGCACCTCTCAGAAGCACATTGTTCCGCCGGCCTACCTCTCGAACTCCACTCGCCCGAAGAATGGACTGCCGAGCAAGCCTACGTGCACCCACTGTAAGAAGGTGTGGCACACTGAAGCTGAGTGCCGATTTAAACTAGGCATTAATAAGCAGCCTACTACCACCAGCCAGAACTCCTCTCCCGATTCATCCGCTCAGCCCTCTCCTCCAACAGTTACTGCAGGCCACCAAGCCCATCCAAGAGGCCTGTGCAAATCCTGTGGTGCTGCCAGCCACTACAGTGCTGGATCTCCGGCCTGTCCACATCATGTTCCCACCACAAAATTCGTCAACCTCATTAGCACTTCATTTTCTGTGGCTGGTCCGCACCGGATCCTTTACCCCAAGAGATTGGAAACCCAGTCCATCTCGGTGGCCCCTCTTCAGAGCACTAGCCTGCCCGTGACCCTTCTAGTCACAGTAGACACTGCGGCAGACATTAGCTTGATCACCAGGGCCCAAGTGCCAGCTAGTGCCATGGTTGATGAAAAAACCTGGTGGGAAATGAGGATAGAGAGCCACACCATTACCGTTCCCACGGTCCAGCTCCAGGTTACGACACCTTGGGGCACGCTACCCCACCACCTTGGCATGGTGGATGGAATTCGGCCCGGAGTGGACTTCCTGTTGGGTCGGGACCTTCTCTGGGGAAGCCCACTACCAATGTCACTTAGCAGCCACGCTACCTCCTCCACCGAGGCCCTGTCTGTAGAACCCGATAAAGACAAAACCCCACCTTCCGCCCACCAAAGTGGTCAGCGGAAGGGGCATACACCGAACCATTCTAGGCCTAGCCCTCTCCAGTTGTGAAGGGCTGGCCCACAAAGAGGTCCTCCGTCTCCCCGAAGAGATATTCAGGAGGAGCAGTACTGCTGCAGGACGTGCAAGCTGATAGGCCACTCCACAAATTGGGAGGGCTGCCCAAGTAAGCAACGCCCAGCGGATGCCCCCGAACAAGACTCTCGGAGAGGCTACGATCTCCTGCTGGGGCAGGAATCTCTGCCGCAGCCAAGTTCAAGTCGTCCGCGAGGTATGATACTTCCGGACCCCTTGTCAGGCATGCCTGACCCTCAACTGCTGCCAGTGCCACTTGCAAGCACTGAGCAGTGCCACGCTCCGTCCGGCACGGACGTTAAGCCGTCAATTGAAAAGGACCCTATGCCGGGCCTAGATCATGAGGCGGATCCTCCTCCGGGAGAGTCAGGATTCCCCACATCATTGATCATCGCAACCGGAGAGCCTCCAGCACCGACACTTCTTCACCAAATCTAACCCCAGCGGATGAACCCCTGGAGGATCAAAATGTTACACCATCTCTGGAAGACCAGGAACTGGCCTCCTTGGACGCAGACGTCGAGATCGCTCTCGCTCCAGTTGTCGCAGCAGCCGGAGTAGGGAGCCCTCCTGTAGCTTATGAAGTTGCCCCTGACTTCATGCCTGCTAGCCCTTCTGGCCTTTCCCCAGAGTCGGTGCCCTCATCACCTCCTAGGTCTGATACTAATAGGCCTTGGAGGAACCCGAAGAAGAAGAAGAAGGGGCGGAAGAGAGCCCAGTAGTTGCCAAACCATAAGCTCCTCCTGGCACTAGTGCCCTCTCGGCACAGTGCCCTACCATCCTAGAGTGATCCTGGCCCCTTGCCCAGAGGAGGTAACCAGTGTGATCTCTTTTTCTTATGCATAGCATAGACCACATTAAGTATTGTACATCAGATTAGTAGCCTTGTTCCTTCCACTTACCATCAAGCCGCAGTAATCATGTAAGTAGGGTAACTAAAATCCAATAATCTTAACTATTGTGAAAAGAACCACTATGCTCATGACACGCATGGCCTAAGACCTCAGTGAGGCAAACATTTATCATATGAGGCAAACCTCATGAATTAACTGGTAATTACTAATTGTATTAAACACAAGAAAACTTTGTAATTTAGTTAGAACATTATCTCTTACGTTGGTGCTACAGTCGGGTTACGATAGGTTAGGCTAGGAAATACCATAGAATGTACCACTAGGCTAGGTCTAAAACATCACAATTATAGGAGCTAGCATGTAATAACCGTAAGCACCTTCCAGTACTGTTAGAATTAGGTAAAGTAATGACTGAAGCTCATACCCTATCTAGGGTTAGGTAGATCAGTAGCTAGGTAGGCTACACAGGACAAATCTGCTCAGGGGAGAAGAGTAACCTAATAGAGGCGAACAGCTTGCTTAGTAGAGACCTTCACGCCCGAAAAGGGAGTGAAGATCCCTTTTATAAATATTTCTGCTGTTTGCCCGCAATACATTTATTGTAGTAATATCAAATTAACCAAGGCAGGAAGAGATGGGTGTATCGACTGTTTTCGCGTAAACGATTCAAACTTAACATTCGTTCATAGCAAGGATAGGTAGCATTAGGCACTTAACCCCATAGGAAAAATTTCCACAATCAACCTTATGATAGGTGGCCTTAAGCTTTTTTTTACCTGTTCTCTTTGGCGAATGCTTTTGACAAAGTTTCAGACCCCGAGGGCATGAACGGACGCCCCTGTTTGTCCAAACTAGGTCGGGCAAGAGAGAGAGAGAATCAAGCCTTAGTCCCAAACGCACGTCCAAATGCGGTTCGGTCCTGCACCCCTTTGGTCTATCGTCTTTATATATTAGTGAATTGTGAAGACTGCTATTATCAAGACTTCCGATCGTCCGTTGTATGCGCAAACAACCTGTTGTCCACGGTAAGTCTGATTTTGGTTCAAAACTTCGTCTATTTACTAGTCTCTTTTTTCTATATTTCCATTTCCCTTTGTTCCATTCTTTCTCCACCATAAAAACCCCAAGCCCATTTCGCTTTCCTGAAGTCTAGATTAAGCATAATTTATATTGTTTAGCGGCATTCAACTATTCCAGTGGATTACTAGGAAGTAGGGAAGGTTATATTTGCTCTGTATGACTTTTGCCTGTAGTAATTTTGCTATAGTATTAAAAAAAATATGCATTATAGTTTGGCATTACCTTTTGTATAAATCGGGTCAAAATACTTCTCATGTAAAATATTTGCTTTTCATTATTATTTTTGTATATACTCGTATTTTTTCCTCATTCTCGGAATCCTTTGAATTTTGTTGGTGAGTATAGCAGCATGCTGCTACACTCCATTTGATGTATATATCAATAAACTTTTTGAATTTGAATTGAATTTGAGTAGGGAAGGTTGAGCAAGTCATTTTATTCTTTATGCCGCCTTGTGTTTCGAATCCATTGTTTGGAAGAGCCGTTGTGTTTTAATAACTTACTAACAAGTAGAGATTGACTGAGTCCGAAGTCGGGCGACGTTTATCGTAATTTCCTTAGTTAACGGCATATTCTTTGTGTTGAGGTTAATTTCCCTCGGCTGGCGACATTGATTGTTTAAACAGCTGTCTTTGAGGTTAATTTGTAGCTTCATAGACAGGTTATGCGTGTCCTTGGCATGCAGGGCCTTATAAAAATTATGTAAATCAAGTAATAAACTCATCAGCCAAGCCCTCACACATAAATATATATATATATATATATATATATATATATATATATATATATATATACATACATACATACATACATACATACACACATATATACTGTATATACACACACACACACACACACACACACACACACATATATATATATATATATATATATATAGAGAGAGAGAGAGAGAGAGAGAGAGAGAGAGAGAGAGAGAGAGAGAGAGAGAGAGAGAAGGATACATAGATAGCAATGAAATCATAAACTTGCTTCTTTTTGACCCAGCAATTCAAACGTCTTCCTTCAGTTTTGCAGTGTTACAAATTTGTTAGGTTTAAGAGCTGAAATCGAGTCGCCTTCACAAATGGAAGATATTTGTGTTGGTTTCTCAGAAACGAAAATTTTTCGGTTGGCAATACTGACTGAATCTAAGCAAAGATGCTGAAAAAATGCACCCTCCCCCAACTCCCGTCTATGTTTCCTTCCCTTTATTAAAAGATTTATGGGACACTTCAGACCCTCCTCTCACTTCCCACTCAATCTATTCCGACTCATTCAGAATAAGTATAGCATTTCAAATCGTCAGTGTTGTCGTATAGCCTAAACGATCTGAAACGTACTGACCCAAAATCGTAGCCAAAGTCTTAATGCTACGACGCCCAGGTTACTTCACTCTTATGTTAGTTTAAGTTGTGATTATATTAATACACTGCGTTGTGTATATTAAGTAAACTAACAATATGAACTTACTATTGGCGTATTCAGTTGTTCCTAGCTCGACGTACAGTTAGACTGGCATAAGCACAGTCTCTATTTCACTACCCTCACCTAAAGTAGGCCTACATCTCAAGAAATTCTCCTTGCATTTCGATATGCATATCTTCTAAAGAAAGTTTCCCCTAAATGTACTTTAAAATGAATAAGAATACTTAAATGGATTTGTAGACATCGACAATTATGGCTGCATTCTCGAGTCCCCCACTAGCTACATCCACACTATGTTGCAGCTATGAAGCGACCGCCTTTACGGCCGTCTTTGACCGAAAACTAAACCTTCGACTAACTACCGTGCGACAACCAATCTGGTAGTTAAGCAATACTACAAGTATACTTACAATCAAACACACGAACAACTATGACAACATTTTTTACTACTAAATGCAAACAACGAAACATTGTAAAGTCCTTCCGTTTTCTAGGTGCCTTCACACCTGACCCTAGGTCAGGGTATTCAGCCCTATTTTTCATTATGTAATTGTACATTTATTACGTGTTCATTTTTGCCCTTATATATTGTGTATGTGTCAGAGTGTTTTTGTGTCTAATCTACTATTTTCAATTGCCACGTTATCTGTATGTACCTGTCCTGCTTTGCATAGAGAATGATTGACCTCGGATCACTTGTATGTCTGTACTGACGTCCGCACACCGCTTTATAAGCGGGCGGCTTCATCAGTAAGCGAGAGCAAGAGCCCGTGCTGGCACAAGGCCAGCTAAATCTAAAACAACAACATCAGTAAGCTTTACGGGCTGCTCTAGAAGCAAGAGCCCGTGCTGGCACAAGGCCAGCTAAATCTAAAACAACAACATCAGTAAGCATTACGGGCTGCTCTAAGAGCAAGAGCCCGTGCTGGCACAAGCCAGCTAAATCTAAAGCTAAAACATCAATAAGCAAGAGCCCGTGCTGGCACAAGGCCAGCTAAGTCTGAAACAACAATCAATAAACTAGCAGTACTTGTCTACCCACTCTTTCTTTCGCACCCTCTCACAGCATAATATCCTTCTTCTATGTAATACGCATTTCCACTTTACGTAAATTTAAAGAGGATACTTAAAACTATACTACAGCTTGCGGAAAAGTACAGGACAATCTCTCTTGTCGAAGTTTCGACACTATCGTTCCAGAATTGAGTTATATTTGCTGTCATTCAGACGCATTCGGGTCGTTTCGGCCGTAAGCACTTTTAATTGCAAAATGGGCGCCTGTTTAGTACCAGCCCCTTGGTGATGTACGTAAAACATGAAATAGTAAAGGTAAATACCGTAAACATAACGGTAAATACCATAAACATAACGTCTTACATTGTTTTGGATGTTACGGCCTAAAGTGCTTACGGCCGAAACGACCAGGACCGATCCAAGACTTACCTACCGTTAAGCCTTTTTAATGGTAAGCAAGAAACATCACCACTATTAAGGCAATATCACATTCGTTCTCATTTTGTTTAGCATGCTTGGCTCTCTACTATTTCCAGGTACATAACGAGAGACTTAAAACACATTTAGCAAAATGTAAATTTTCCCTCCATGTTCAGCTCCTCGTAAGCAAGCCGAAGACAGAAAAGGTTGATAACGTCATTTATTTCTATTCTAAGTCATTGGAACTATGCTTAGAGAAAATGTTTTAATAAGGACAACCAAATTGTTCTTTAAAAAAAAAAAAAAAGGACGAAGTTATAATGCACGTCAGTCAATAGGCATCGATCTAACATTTGTTTGGCCTGGATTCTTGAAGGCTAAGTTTTTCTTGCATTGATGAGTTCATAACATTTACCATAGGGAAATTATTTTTATATTTTCGAAATTAAATTGTACTTAGAATAAGGTTTAAAAGAGATTTGATCTTACTAAACTTTATTTTCTTCTATTACCAATCTGTGAAACTTATCGTTTGATGAAAACATTATTTAAACCAAGACTTTTTACACGAAAATTGCAACTATTTTCACTTTCAACTGTATAAGAGAAGCTGTTTTCTGAATCGTAGTTGTTTTCTACGGTTTGTTTATCCGACGGTTCGGAATGTTGAATCCGTTTGATGAAATGCATTTTGCTAAACAACTCTAAAGTAAAAAAAATAGACGGCATAGCCTATCCTTTTTTACTTATATTATGTGACATATAATATTAATGCTGTTTTGATTTCAAAATTGAAATCGACACGGGATTTATGTACCACAATAATATGCAGAAAATATAAGTAGGTTAACAAAGAAACTTGACTACAGCTGACAAGACGTAGCCTATTTCTGATTGGTGCAAAATAAATAAACTTCGGTATGCTTTTCTTAACTGTAAGATCATTCTCGTTTTCTCATGAAGTGTTTTCGTGCTCATTCTGCAATTATAAGGCTTTGGAACGATACTTCGAGAGAATTGTTAAAGTGAGATTATTACTATAAGAGAGTAATTTTGACCAGTTTGGAATAATGTTGTTCTTCAATAGGCACAAGGTTAGCGCTTGCATGACCAAGATTCTTTTGCTTGTTGTTACCATTCTTATAGCTATTTTTTTTTCTCCTTGGCATAACGATTCGATAACTTTTACCACACAGAAAACATATTCATTTATTCGAAATTAATTTGTTATTAGCCTGAGGTCTAAATGATTTAATATCTTACCAAATGAATAGTATGAGGGCAGAGGTCTAGCCTAAGCAACCGAACTAGTTTCTAATTATTAGTCTGAGACATACGGTTCGACAATTAAACCTCGAACTGTTTACTCGTAAAAAAACAATGCAACTATTTATCACATCGATTAAAGCAATAGAAATTTTCTTTGATTTGGTTAAGTCGTCCAGACATACGCTCACAGTAACATCTTTAAAAGACGAGACTTGTTGTCACAATCAGTACCCTACTGAGCATTTTTAATAACGGACAAGATCGTTTTTACTTTATGATATGTGGTATATATAAGATTTTTGATGTTGCAGTTTTAAAACTGAAGTGGCCATTGCATTTATGCACCACAATAATATGTTAAAAATATAAGATGGTAACACAAAAAGCTTATCTAGAAAAATTATGGGTAAATAAATTTCAGTATGATTGGCCTAGCTGAAATATGTTATTCTGTTTTCTCCTAAAGGATAAGAAGCTATACAACCTACCTTCATAAATATAATGAGCAAAAAAATAAAATCATGACACACTATGGGCTTATCTAGTATTCATGGTTTCTGGTGTTTTCATGATGGCTGCAAGGCTCTGTAGCGCCGCCCTGGTGGAAGAACATGGAGCTGCTTAGTACAATATAGCCCTCCAGATATTATTGACTATTTATGGCATTGCCATATCTACCTAAACTAATGTCTGCGTGCCAAATATCAGAGCTTACCTGGCACAGGGGACACGGCCTGGGATTCAAATTGGATGGAGCGAAACCGCCATTGCTTTTGTCACTGACCGTTTTTCTCCCCACTTTTTAAATTCTGTTTGTTCAACAGTTACGGTTTCAACATCGATAAAAAGTAAATAAAGTGTGAAATTAAAACTTTTCGAATATCTATAAAAAATAAAATAATGTTTAAATTTTAGCTGGATTTAACATATTATTTCTATATATACTGAAACGCAAATAAAATAAACATTGTGGTGATCGTAGAGTATATATTTTGACATTATTAGTGATGAGAGTTTATCCTTTGCTCTATATGATCTCTTTTGGGTGATTACCTTTTCAGGGTTAATCGCTTATATAATTTCCAGTGTTTTGTTCTCTAAGCATACCGATGTACAGTCGGCTAAATTAGAATTGGCAGTTTCATAATTTTGTCGATCACCTGCCTGACGCATGACTCATGCCTGATTATTATATTTTTCTGTTCGAAGATGGAATAAATCTTATGTAATGGCGTTAAAAACAATCACTGTAATCTTTAAAACTTTTTTTTTTTTTCCTTCTTTTTACGTGCTTTTATTCCCATTTTTGTATGGGGTAAGCACAATGCCTTCTTTTGAAGGACTTTTTGATTTGGCTTTGGGGTAGACCTGTAGTCTCGATCGGCTGCCCTGCCTGACATCGCTTAGACCCCGGTACGTATGTTTCATGTATCATACCAGACCCAACGCCCTTTCTTCCCAGCAGCGAGAAGTTATTGCGCGGGTATGGCGAGAGTTCGAGACGTGTGAGATGTTTGTTATGTTTTTAGAAGGTGTTGTAGTGGCTTTGTTTTGTGTGTGTATGTAGTCTGTAACATCCATTTGCTTTTTAAGCAAACCTATCCGTTGATTACATATATAATCCCGGGATCTTTAAAACATCATGTTATATAATTACGTAAAACTATTTTCCATGTATCAAAATTCACGTGAACGAAACGAAGTGATAAAAAACGTCGAATCACGACCACTGCCATAATACAGTGTTGCCATATTTCCACGATTACAGTCCGTTAGTCCGAAGGCCCGATAGTCCGAAGGTCCGATAGTCGTAGGTCTAAGCCAGCATTCCGAGGCAAGCGGCCCCCACCCCCGCCTGATTAATCCCCCCGCCTCCATGGCTAATACGGCAAAATTGTAACCAGTAAACACCCCTAGGGTACGTTATGTTGGTATTTTTATGGGTGTTTACTGGTTACAATTTTGCCGTATTAGCTATGGAGGGGTGGGGGCTGATTACAGTCCGTCGGACTATCGGGCCTTCTGACTTTCGGACTATCGGACCTTCGGACTATCGGGCCTGCTGACTTTCGGACTATTGGACCTTCGGACTATCGGGCCTTCGGACTATAGGGCGGTCACCATTTCCACAGCACTGACTTCTATGGTAGCCTAAAGTCATAGCTTTCCTTCATAGTCTAAAGATCATTTCCTGTAACTTCCCTCAAGTTAATCACAATAATTTTCTACATTTACTAAAACTATTTTAAATAGAGTTAAGCTACCATAATTAGATGGATCCCTAAAGCTGCTGTCACTCTGATGTCGTCTGCACTCGACGTGTCAATCAAGACATTCCTGGCTCGATCAACTTCTGCTGCTTCATGATTCGGCGCAAACAACCACTCTTTGATGGCTTTTTATTCAGTCATTTTTTTATATGAAAAGATATATAAATATGCAAATGGCCGAGAAAATAGGCCAATGAATCATAAAATATAAGAAACTAATATATCTGGCCACAATAAACCCCTAAAAAGAGTATGAAAATTTTTTCCCCCACACTTGGTGTGGCAGACTGTAAAATGAAGACCCCACTTCTGCATCAAAACTTCCGCACCGGAAGAGGCCACATTTGCACGTTTCGGTAACAGTAGGAGACAGCTATCACTAGCAGTATTGCATAAACATAGTCCTTATATTATCATTTCAATATAAAGTTGATAGTAGTTGAATGATTTCATTTGTTAAATTTTACAGAAAACAATGGAAACTCACAAAATGCCATCAAAGAAAAAAAAATTATAAAAGTGTGAAAAATAGGCCTAGAGTGGAACTCCTCGAAGCCCAGAAAAGAGCTAGACAATATGATAGTTGCAGCTGTCAAAGAACAGCCCCAGATGACAGCAGTTGCTGTGAAACAGCAGCTTGGACTGCAAATACGTGGTCAGACTGTGCGGAATAGGTTGCATGGGGCAGGAATGCATCACAGGATTCCGGCAAGGAAACCGTTGCTAATGTAACAGCATAAAGAAAAAAGGATGGGACCTGTTTATTCCTATTATAAACTGATATGTAGTATATACTTGAGTGCATTACGTTATACATCAAAAAACTAATGCAATTCGACTATAAAGTGAAAATAATACATAGTTGCAAAATGAAAAAAGAAACTTTTGTTGTTTTGTCTTTATTACTGTATATATATCCTAGACCTACAGCTGAGAAATGATCAATAACTATATGTATTTGACTGTTCATACAGGAATTATCTGTTTAATGGGGATTATACTGCACATTTATCTTCATATAATTGTCTTGAGATATAATTTCAGTTCATGCCTATAGGCTGTTAGGAAACATTATAATTTTCATTTATAGAGTATAATTCATAAGATAGGTCTATGTTGTAACATATATAAAAATGGAAGAAAATGTGTCTGTAAAGTTGTAGTACTACTGTTCACTCTTTTTTTTTTTATGACTAACTACTCTCTACGGAATTGTCTGTCATTTGAAATAATATTTTCTGTGGACAGATATGCTGAAAATAACATCGCGCCTTCAAGGCGTAGTGGCAGAATATCAGCTGGGTTATGGGGATGTTTGGCTGCCAGTGGACCGGGAGGGCTAATTGCCATCGATGAGCGCTTCTGAACACCAATCAGTGTATCAGTGTATCGAAATTTTACGGGACGTTTTAGTACCCTCAGTTCGAAAACTATTATTGCCATATCCCATGCCAATAGGCTATATATCGCCATAGACATTTTGCGGTCCACAGTGCAGAGGTTGTAAAGCAATGGTTCCAGCAGAATCCAGACGTGGTTCAAACTGACTGGCCTGCCAAGTCTGCAGATCTGAACCCAATAGAAAACTTATGGGCCTACATGACCCAACAATAGGGTGTTAATCGTGCTTGCACCAAAGAGAACCTTATAAAGCATGCAATAGATATTTGGGAAAACTTAGGGCCAACGAGGAGAGCAGCAGACACTTGCGAAGTCCTTGTTGCATCAATGCCAAATAGGATAAGATGCGTGCTAGATGCACGAGGATCCTATGCAAAGTTTTAATGAGTTATGCTGCATTTCCTTATAATGTGACCAATTTTATCATTTTATTCCCCTTAGTTTAACAGTGTTGTTTTGTATTTGACTTCTTTTCGGCTCATTTACTTCTTTGACATTTTCTTATTCACGTGTCAGAATCGGAGGTCAAATTTAGGCCAACTAAATGTGCCATGCCAATTATTTCATTGATCACAGGACAAAATTAGTTGAATTACAGTGTGCTATTAAAGAATATTGATAGGCTTCATTAATATTTATCGGCCGTAGGTGACGAACGACGACACACCAGTACTGTACGATACGTTGGGTCATCATCAAGACTCGAGCAGAAGCAAACCTAAATTCCAATTGCTTCTGAGGCTGCCACGATTGAAAAGCAAATAATATGGCACCTGCATATGACAATATTTCCATAACGAACGATGAATAAAGAAACTGCGCCAATTTTTCTTTGGCCGACTGTACGTGTTACTTTTAGAGGGGATAAAGATCATAAGGTGAAACATATTATGTGGCAACTAAGTTTAAGCTACAATCACTTTACAAAATACATCGTTCAGATTTTATTTCTATTTTTATATTCTGTTTCCATATATTAATTAGTTTCAGAAAATGTTATATAATATGTATGAATCAATTATTTTAAAAAAATGCGCCGAAATTTTTTCGGGGCAATTGTGTTTTCTGTACAGAGTATAATCAAGGCCGCCGAAAATAGATCTATCTTTCGGTGGTCACGGTATAATTCTCTATGAGCCGCGGCCCATGAAACTCAGCCGGCCGTGGTGACCTGTGTTGTTGCGTTGCCAGAAACAACCATGGCTAACTTTAACCTTAAATAAAATAAAAACCACTGAGGCCAGAAGGCTGCAATTTGGTATGTTTGATAATTGGAGGGTGGATGACAAACCTAACAATTTGTAGCCCTCTAACATTAGTAGTTTTTAAGATCTGAGGGCGGACAGAAAAAAGTGTGGCCGGACAGTTGAAGCCGTCACAATAGTTTTCTTTTACAGAAAACTAAAAGCCATCTCAGAAGTTTTCCTCTACAGAAAACTAAAACGCTATCCCAGTTGACATGTCTTACACTTTCAGGATAATTTTGTCAAATAAGTGTAGTGGCAATTTCTGTTTTGAAGTCAGAACATCAGTAATATTATATGCCACCTTTTATACAGTAAAATAGACTTTTCTCATTACTAAAAATGCGTAGTACTAAGCAGACCCATAGGTCTACAGGTTACTGGTTGTATTAACAAGTCTCGTCTTTTAAATGTTTTACTGTAATGCTAAGGACGCATGCGATATTTTGTCATTCACTAAGGGTTCTTTGCAGTAGGTATGCCTGTAGGATTCTGGCTATGCCATCAGTTTTTCAGTGTTCGATATTTAAAGGCAGTGTTAGATTGGCGTAAACAAAATGTATCCTAGAAATAGTGGTTTCTCAACCTCATCCCCCAAATGAAAGAGAATGCACCTGGTTATCTGGCAACTGTGGAGGGTCATAAGCGAGGCCAAGAAGGGGTTGGGGCATCCAACTCTAACCTTAATTCCTTCCATATCCCTGAGATCTCTCATTATCATTTCATTATATAAACTGAAGAGATCAGGTGATAAACACAACCCTGTCTTACACCTCTCTTAATGTGCCGAGTCTCTGATTCATCATTTTCTACTTTCACTGATGCCTCTTGATTCCAATATAAATTCTTTATCAATCTCAGATCTTTCCCATCGATATTTATCTGTTCCAATATCCTTATAAGTTCTACATGTCTAACCCGATCAAAAGCCTTCTCCATCAACATTCTCAACATAAAAATTGCATTCCTTGTCCTTTTATCTCTCATAAAACCACATTGTTCATTGCCAATCTCTGGGAGTATCTTATTTCTTATTCTATTCAAAACAATCCTTAATATTATTTTTGTGATCTGACTCATGATACTGATAGTCCGATGTTTATTGCACTCAAGTGTTCCTGGTATTTTTGGCATTGTGATAAATGTTGATTTGTACATCTGTGTTGCAGGCTCTCCATCTTCATATATTCTTCCACTATTTCCATTAATATATCAGTGATGTATTCTCCCAGAGCTACCAACATCTCTGCTGCTATTCCATCATCACCTGTTGCTTTATCGCTTTTCATTTGTTTTAAAAATGCCTCTATCTCTGATCTGATTATACTTGGTCCCTCTCCGTTGTCATTGAAGTCTAGATGTTCTATTCTATCATCATCAAACAATTCTCCAATATATTCCGTCCACCTTTCCAATATTTCTTTTGACTCCATTACTATGGTTCCATCCGCTTTTTTGATACCAGTGCTGATACTTCTCTTCTTTTTAAAAATAATTTCTTTCACCTTATCATACTTTCTCCGTTCATCCCTTTTATCCAAATCTTCTACCTCCTCACAAATCTCATCCATCCATTTCTCCTTTGCCTTTGTGCATTCCCTCTTAATAGTTCTATCCAGAGCTCTATATCTATCTTCATTTTTACCCTTTTGTTGCCTTCTTTCATCCATCATTATCAAGATATCTTCTGTCATCCATTCTCTCCGAGCTCTCCTTTCTGTTGTTGGCATTATTTCATTACCTTCTCTTGTTGCATTTTCCATATTTTGCCACTTTTGCTGAGGATGTTGGAGCACTGGGCCTTCCTCCTTAAGCTGGTCACGTCTGTTTCTTACAATTATATCATATTGGTTCTTCATTTCCTCTGTTTTCAATAATTTCAGCTGCCTCTTTGATTTAGGTGTACTCTTCCTCTGATTTTTCAACTTCACCATCACAACTGGTACATGGTCACTATTACAATCGGCTCCCGGGTAGGTTTTCACTTGCTTGACAGAGTTCCCAAATCTTTTATTGATGGTTAGAAAGTCTATTTGGTTTCTAACTCTGTCACCAGGGCTCTTCCATGTCCAGAGATGTCTTGGGTGGTGCTTGAACCAGGTGTTTGACATAATCTGTTCTCTCTCTCTCTCTCTCTCTCTCTCTCTCTCTCTCTCTCTCTCTCTCTCTCTCTCTCTCTCTCTCTCTCTCTCTCTCTCTCTCTAAGCACCAGTCTACAAATCTGTTTCCTCTCTCATTTCTTCTACCTAATCCAAAAGACCTTCGCACTGAGGTCACCAATAACCATAATTACTTCATGCTCTTTGCATATATATATTCAGAATTTCGGAATAAAAACAATTTCAGTTATGAATAAAGTCTTTATAAAATTCTGGCAGGATTTGAGTATATGCACGGTCAGCGGTGGCATAAATTTAATACACAAGTACATGCTTATTTGAATAAACTTCTCTGCGTTTGATCTTTGAAAGAAATCATAAATTCATTTTTTTTATTTCCTAATGACCAAAATTCCTTTGGTTTTCCTCGCAGTTAGTAATTGCACATCCCGTCCATTTATCATACAAAACAAATAGAGAACATAATCCCTTACGAGTAATAACAGTCTACCACGATTTCCTTATTATTTATTTTCAGGTATTCTTTCTCTTATAGAAATACGACTTTTATCCTGATTCCTGCCTTCTGTCAGGCATATCTTTTTTTTCTTTCTTTTATCTCTGTACGTGAATGATGGTGCAGGATACGAGCTTTGCTGAAATGAAGAGAAAGTGAGGAAAAGAAAATAATTGCCATGAATTACCAGCTCTGCAGATGTATATTCTTAAGTGTTTGATAGGCCTATATCTTGCTTTGTGGAAATTGTTATTTATTTATTTTTTTTTTATTTTAATGAAAAAGTCTTGTCTTGTAAAAATCTCCGCATTGTTCTTTGGGAATACAAAACATCGATTAAATTATGTTGCAATAATTCTTGTAAAAACTTGTTTAGAAGTCTAAGCAGCGCAAACTATTTTATATAGCGACTTACATGAACATGAAGAGCATGGGGCATTAATGCACACATTAAATTATTATACACACCGGCCATTTGTCTGAGCACTATGTTTTAAACTATATTTGCTGTATACAATCAAATTATCACACGCCTGACCCTGACAAAAGAAGTTAGTCCTAATGTGAAAAGAAATCTACGTGACCAGTTTGACGCTTTGTGATACATTATTTTGCATTCTGTGAAATTACTCTTCATCCTGATACGGGATTTGTGCTTCGCTGTGAGGTGGGTATTGGGATGTTATTGTAGTAAAACGATGAGAGCAAAGCATGAAAAATACAAGGTCAAAATGGCAAGTTTAGAATCAGCAGAAACAAAATGCTGGTTGCGAAATGAAATCCACGAAACTAAAGTGCGATTCAAAAATGTGTAAAAGTTACTTTGGTAACTTGTTTGATCTCATTTAAATATTATTTCAGATCCACTTATCGTCAAGAGCTTATTTCCTTTTCATAACAATAAAGTGATCTACTTTGTTGTGTGTGTGTGCGTGTTTTTTTTTATACACACACAATTCCAATAAAAGTAACAGCATTAATGTAACAAGACAAACAACAAGGTTATCTGGATAAAAATAACAGATTATATATGTATATATATGCACATATTTATACTATGTATATATATATATATGTGTGTGTGTGTGTGTGTGTGTGCGTGTGCTTGATAGCTACAGATTCAGGTGGGTCAGAATCCTCAATTTCAGAAAAAACACCTTTTTGTCCTGTATTGTTTCCAGACATACTGTATGTACATAAAGGATTCGGCCCTTCCTGAATCTGTAGCTCTCATACACACGCACACATATTTATATACATGTATGTATATATATACACACACACACACACACACACACACATATATATATATATATATATATATATATATATATATATATATATATATATATATATATATATATATATATATAACTGAATCACAGAAATATGGAACGAGATGAATATATAAATTAAGACAAAATCCACGAAGAAAAGAGAACAATGGCTGCAAGGCCTTTCGACGTACAGTCCTTTACTTAGCAAACCGAAGAAATATAATAGAAAGTTTACAAAGAAAGTTCATATAAATGACAGATGGCGATTACTAAGGAAAAAATGTGCCTGGAATCCATCACAGTTGAAGAATTAGTAGAACTACCGAAATAGGGTTAAATATTTAAGAGGTTTTACAAAGGATTAGGCTCAACCATTAAGAAACAGGGACAGGACAATTGAAAGATTATACAAGGAGGTGACTGACTACCAAAAAATGCTATAAAAGTACAACTCATTCTTTTTTTTTGGTAAACAATAAAAATTTTTGCAAGGTGAACATTTAAAAACTATAAATATATATATGTATATATATATATTTATATATATATATATATATATATATATATATATATATATATATATATATATGTATTAAACATATGAATACAGTACATAGAAAATACTAGGTCAGTGAATTTATCTTGTAGGTTGTTCTTGAACATTTTACTAATACAGGGGTCCAAATAATACATGCCAGGACTAAGGTTAAAATTACAACTAGAAGTTGCAATAATAGCGGATTCTAAAAGATTTCATGAAGAGAAATCTTTCGATCTGGCAATCACTGAACTTTCAGTTCAATTTTATCCTGTGAGAGTTTTCACTTAAATGAATTAATATAGCATTAAATGTTTGCCCAGTTTTGACAGACTACTTGTGTTGTTTAATACGTACAATTTTTTATATTAGCCAGTGCTGCAAGGATTTAGATGTAGTATTAAACAACATGAGTATTCTGTCAAAACTGGGCAAACATCCAATGCTATATTCATTCAAGAGAAAACTCTCACAGGATAAATATGTCTGAAAGTCCAGTGATTGCCAAATTGAAAGATTTCTCTTCATGAAATCTTTTACAATCTGCTATTATACAGCTTACATCCAGTTGTAATTTTAACTCTAGCCCTGGCATGTATTATTTAGACCCCCGTATTAGTAAAATTTTCAAGAATGACCTAAAGATAAAATCACTAACTTAATTACAAATTAGTTACCTTATAAAAATTGTTATTGTTTACCAAAAAAAATGAATGACTGAGTTGTACTTTTATAAAATTTTTTAGAGAGAATTGAGGGCGTTGTAGAGTGAACAAGTTTAGATGGATGAAAGTATGTAAAGATTTCATCAAAAATAAAATGAAGGTAAATAAACCTCTGATGAACTGCAACAGCTTTATAGAGTTTTTCATTATTTAATAATTAATTTCTTCATTTTCTAGAAACCTCTCACTTCTGTCTCTTGGCTGAACTTTATAACTGACTTACTATATGAATAAAAATTAAAAACACTACTGTATTATTCACTAAAACTTACCATTACATTACCAGTATAAGGATGTTTTATTCACATAACCGTAAAGTTTAATTTGTATATCTGGCCACTGATTACTTTTCCTTTTATTCATAGGCCTAAAAGACATTCCTATTCACGCGCTCTGCGAATGAACATGACAATATACGTTTTATATAACGATTCTGTTTACATCACTACCAGTTCTTCATTGGCCGGGTGGGTAGAGCTCTCGGCTAGCACGCTGTTGGCGTTCGAGTCTCCGACCGGCCAGTGAAGAACTAGAGGAATTTATTTCTGGTGATAGAAATTCATTTCTCGTCATAATGTGGTTCGGATTCCACAATAAGCTGTAGGTCCAGTTGCTAAGTATCCAATTGGTTCTTAGCCACGTAAAATAAGTCTAATCCTTCGGGCCAGCCCTAGGAGAGCTGTTAATCAGCTCAGTGGTCTGGTAAAACTAAGGTATACTTTTTTTTATAGCTATTTTTTTTCTCCTTGGCATAACGATTCGATAACTTTTACCACACAGAAAACAGATTCATTTATTCGAAATTAATTTGTTATTAACATGAGGTCTAAATGATTTAATATCTTACCAAATAAAGTGTGAGGGCAGAGGTCTAGCCTAAGCAACCGAACTACAGTTTCTTATTATTATCAGTTTATGAGATATATGGTTCGACGATTAAACCATGAACTGTTCTCGTAAAAAAAAATACAGCTATTTATCACATCGATTAAAGCAATAGAAATTGTTTTCATTTGTTTGGTTAAGTCGTCCAGACATACGCTCACAGTAACATATTTAAAAGACAAGACTCGTCACAATCAGTACCCTACTAAGCATTTTTAATAACGGACAAGATCGTTTTTACTTTATAATATGTGGTATATATAAGATTTTTGATGTTGCAATTTTAAAACTGAAGTGGCCATTGCATTTATGCACCACAATAATATGCTAAAAATATAAGATGTTAACACAAAAAGCTTATCTAGATATTAAACTTACTAGAAAAATTATGGGTAAATAAATTTCAGTATGATTGGCCTAGCTGTGATATGTTATTCTGTTTTCTCCTAAAGGATAAGAAGCTGTACAACCTACCTTCATAAAGATAATGAGCAAAAAAATAAAATCATAGGACACACTAAGGGCTTATCTAGTATTCGTGGTTTCTGGTGTTTTCATGATGGGTGCAAGACTCTGCAGCGCCGCCCTGGTGGAAGAACATCGAACTGCTTAGTGCAATATAACCCTCCAGATATTATTGACTATTTATGGCATTGCCATGTCTAAAGGCTGCGTACCAGATATCAGAGCTTACCTGGCACAGGGGAGACGGCCTGGGATTAAAATGGGATGGAGCGAAACCACCATTGCTTTTGTCATTGACCGTTTTTCTCCCCACTTTTTAAATTCTATTTGTTCAATCACTACGTTTTCAACATCGATAAAAATTAAATAATGTATGAATTTAAAACTTCTTGAATATCTTTCAAAAAATTAGCAAAATTGTTTAAATTTTAGCTTGTTACAACATATCATTTCTATATATACTGAAAAGCAAATAAAATAAACATGGCTATTGATCATAGCTCTGCTGTTTTTATTGTGAAATCAATGAGCATTATGATCTCTTTGGCGTGATTACCTTTCAAAGGTAAACGCATTGAAAATATCCAGTGTTTGGTTTTTCAGCTTACCGATGTACGTGTCTGAGTGGATAATGGTAAAACGTATCATGTGGCAACTAAATTTAAGCTAGAAAATACATCGTTTACATTTTATTTCTAATTTTATATTCCATTTCCATATATTAATTAGTTTCAGAAAACATTATGTAATATGTATGAATCAGTTATTAAAAATGCGCCGAATTTTCTTCGGCGCAATCGAGTTTTACTGTACAGAGTATAATCAAGGCCGCCGAAAATAGATGTCTTCGGAGGTCACGGTATAATGCTGTGTGAGCCGCGGCCCATGAAACTCAGTCGGCCGTGGTGACCTGTGTTGTTGCGTTGCCAGAAACAACCATGGCTAACTTTAACCTTAAATAAAATAAAAACCACTGAGGCTAGAAGGCTGCAATTTGGTATGTTTGATAATTGGAGGGTGGATGATCAACATAATTTGTAGCCCTCTAACCTTAGTAGTTTTTAAGATCTGAGAGCGGACAGAAAAAAGTGTGGGCGGACAGTTAAAGCCGTCACAATAGTTTTCTTTTACAGAAAGCTAAAAGCCATCTCAGTTTTCTTTTGCATGTCTCACACTTTCAGGATAATTTTGTCAAATAAGTGTAGTGGCAATTTCTGTTTTGAAGTCAGAACATCAGTAATATTATATGTCACCTTTTATACAGTAAAATAGACCTTGCTCGTTACTAAAAATGCGTAGTACTAAGCAGACCCATAGGTCTACAGGTTACTGGTTGTATCAACAAGTCTTGTCTTTTAAATGTTTTACTGTAATGCTAAGGACGCATGCGATATTTTGTCTGTCACTAAGGATTCTTCGCAGTAGGTGCCTGTAGGATTCTGGCTATGCCATCAGTTTTTCAGTGTTCGATATTTAAAGGCAGTGTTAGATTGGCTTAAACAAAATGTATTCTAGAAATAGTGGTTTCTCAACGAAATTCCGAAACGTCACACTTGGTGAGAGTAACAGGGCGACATAAGCAAGCCTTAAGCTGGCCATACATGTACGCAGAGAGAGAGAGAGAGAGATTGGACAGCGTATGATAGCCAAGCAGTCTGTAACATGCACTGCCTGGCGCCATCGCTGTGTGTTGATTCTTAATAAGCAATGGTGCAACTCATGCAATCTGATGGGAAACCCTGTACTCTTTAAAACGTTTTCTCGGCTGTCCTTCAAGACTGTCAAATAATTTATGCACCATTTACTAAATACAGTATGCATTGCATGCAGAAATAAAAATATTTAATTTTGCCGGTATATTTTTTTTAAGTCATAAATTTTGCAGTTATGGCGACGTTACAACATTATGATCATGCTGCATTGACGGCCAGTTTTCTCAGCAGTCTTTAAAGATTGGTAAATGATCTTTGCATCATTTGCCAAGGATAATGTGTACTACCTGTAGAAATGAAAATACTAATTCTGTCTGCTGTAGTTTTTATACACTTGGGCAATAAAGTTGACCAATTTTCCCACCTTATGTGCCTTTCTTTCCACCATAAATTTACAGTTTTACTCTCTAGAGGCAGAACTAATTACAACCGTTCTTTATTCATGGGTCAAACTAACAGGCAGTGAAATTTGGCAACAGTATGCTAAAATACTTGTCATCTCCAACGCTGTCATCCTATATAAGCTTCATCCATAATCATATTATTAATGGCCTGATACCTAACCGCCAATATTCAATAGTCTGTACAATCATTTCATAGGTTTTTAAAATTTATTGTACTGATACTATTAATAGGGATACAATTAATATTGTAATTTGCAGGGATGTATAAATCTTGCCGTTGCCAATACTGATGCATATGCCGGCTTGCCCCTTCTGGTCACTTCTTAGTAGACTAAATCTACTTTGGTAGCCAAATTGTTGCCTCTTAACATATTCTGGACTTCAAAATCTGCTGCAGAAACTTGAGCTCAAGCACACCGGGAGATTTGAAAATGTACTTTGGCAGAAAATGCTTGCTGCACATAGGCCTATGTGTGATCCATCGTTTGGGTCTTTATCCCTTCTGCAGTTTTTAACCCAAGTAAGGTAACGGTCTTGATCTTTGTTCTTGTCAGGAAATCTTAAACACAAAATTGACAAAAATTAGTCCTGAATCTCACACGTCACATATTAACAAACACTTTTAAAGCATATTTGAACCCACGAGGCTACTCACAGATTTTTTAAGAGAAACTATTTATTTAATTACAGTATACGTGTAATTACAATCTCAATTAATTCATATTCATACAGCTGTGATTTAGGGGAGAGTATACTGTACGTATTGTACAGAACCAGATCAAAGCATTGGAACCATGACATAGAAGCTATTTGTACAGCTTCAAGTGCGATTATTACCGGGAGGTACATATATAAAGCTGTGTAACGTCACAGTCGTACTGATCTGTAATTCAACATACTTATTTACATTGCACAGTCTAAGTTAGGCTAGCCTGTAAGAACAACTTAGACTATCAAAGCTAACCAAGACTTGAGCTGTATTTCATAGTCTGTGGAGAGGGACAGATAGAAAAATCAGCATTCCTGAAGGTTATGCCAAGTTAAGCTACCTTTGCTAAGCTAAGGTTAGGCTATGGTAGGCTACCCTTGGTTATTTGATGATCAACCCTGCTAGACTAACTAGTTGGTAAAACTTGCTTGTAGACTAGCTTTTTGGTAAAGTTTACTTTTAAAGCTATAATGTAATTTGAATTTGAAGTATTACAACATTCATTATTTTATTAGTTAAAAAAGCAGGCGTGTAGTTGACTGTGATCTAACACATGTTTACTTGAGGCTGTTTCAACACAGTTATAAAGGTTTTCATGAATGCAAATATGTCAATTACTTGTGAAATGTGATCTCCTTTCTTTTGAGATCTTGTTTCTGTATGTAATTCAGTTGATGGCCCAACACTGGCTGCCAGAGGTGGCTCTGTTGCGGCTGGTCTGTGCAGTTGCTGCCATCGCTGCTGCTGCCATATCTCTGAGAATCAACATATAGCAATGGCACCTTACTTGCACGCGACAGTCACGTGACTGTCCAATCTCTCTCTCTATATCTATGCACTTACGTGACTGGCATCGGGTTTGTCCTGCTGGGACTAATGCTCGCTTCAGTCTGCTTGGGTATTGGCATGGCCACCTGAAGAGAAGATCTGTTTGATGACTCAGAAATGGTGACCAACGTCATCAGGATGGGGTTATCAATGTCGGCCATCTCAAGCCTCAGTTGTCCACTTACCTCGGTTAGGGTCACTGCGCAAATTTTTCCCTTGAAAAGGACTTTAATATCGGGCATTGTTGGCATTGCTTAATAAGACAAAATGCCAAGCAAGTGTTGTGTACCTTGTTGTAGAGGTAATTATAATAAACACAGTTAAGTTTGTGCTTTTTTCTTTCCTGAAGACAAAACCCTTAGAAGGAAGTGGGTACTAGTGGTGAAGAGAGAGAAGAAGGATATACACCAACAAACAGCAGCAGGGTAAGTGAGAGTGATCATTTGTTTATGTGCATAGATATACATATACTGTATATATACAGTATATATATATATGTATATATGTGTGTATATATATATACATATATACAAGTCTTCTGCCTGTAATTGAATGAATAAAAAGTAGGTTTTAGCTTTCAAATGAGATATAGACGTGTAACGTTAGGAACGTGCATTGAAATGTGGTTATTTGATTGCAGGTGTGCGAGTTACATTTTCGTCCCGAAGATATTATATGGGAGGTTTCGCATTTTGATGAAAAGGCTGGCAAAAACATAACTAATTGTCTAGCTTGCTTATCATCTGCCTCTAACGTAAGAGAATCTCCAGAATGCAGGAAAGCAAGGCTGGAGGAAAAAGCTTTGCATGCTGCAATGGTAGATAGCATTGCAACTCACGATGTATAGAAGGAGAGTAAAAATTTTTGTAATCATAATAGTCCAAGAGTATTAGTCAATTTTGACCCAAAACCTGGACATAGCTGGTAACAAGCTGATTTTTTCAGGATAGATGCAGGAACATACATAGAATGACATACTAAAAGTCCCCGGGTATCCCCCCTGTGCAACCTTGGAAATTCAAGCTGGCGTCCAAAATGGCTGTTATTTTCAATTTTTTTCATAACTTTGTTTCTAGACGAGATACAAACATAAACTTGGTGGCTATCCCTATGTTTTCAGGTATAAGAATTATAATAGAATAGGTATTTAGAAGATCAACAGCTTGTAAGTAGCATAATCCAAGATGGCGCCCAATATTACCACCTTTTTTTGAATATTCTGAGCTTGAAAATACACATAGGCGTAGAAACCAAGGATGAAGAATAACGTAATTAGGAACAGTAGTCAGTAAGGAAATTGTAAAGTGTGATAATAGAAACTGAATGTATAATTACAGTATAATAATAAGATAATGTTATGCTCAGCATATTGCAAGTTTGCAATGTTCTGTGTTCTGGCTATACTGCTAGCGAAGAGGAAACACACCAAGCAGACAGTTGACGGTCTGCTCTCAGTTCTCCTTGTTTATTATATTTATTTTTGTGGCTAATACTCTAAGGGTAATAGAAAGAAAACGGTTTCATTCTGCGAACTTTTGATAAGGCATTAATAGTTATACGATATGGCTTAGTGTGTTTAAGAAACAGGAAAATAGTGACAACGTTACCTTGTGAATGTGAAACCATGAAAGTCATGGAATGGTGTGTGTTGGTGAAGGAAAGTTTGATTATTAATTTACCATGCTATTAACTGTTCTCATAGTGACCTAAAGTGACGTGTATAAAGTGTAGTGCTTAATGAAGTGGTTTTGTGTTCTCTTTCATCATTAAAATAACAAAATCCTTGGAGATTTTAACATTTCAGGAGAACACTGTAATACATTCTCACTCAAACGCTGTCACTAGGTTACTGAAATCCAGGGTTGCCATTTGCCACCTCATTTTAATCTTTTTTCTAGATCTGAAGCGTGCCTCCTCTGGATTTCCACCAGGGGTGCCAGATTCTCATTATTACATATTGTATATTGTACAATAATTATCAACAAAATTATCGTACATGGTCAGTTTTTGCTCAAATTTGGTTTTTAGAGCTCATATTTTCTTATAATTCGTCTGTTTTCAGTTTTTTTTTTCTGCTATTTGCTACTCAATTATAGAGGAAAACACTTTCGTATAGGCATAAATGCTATCATCCTAGAACCTTAATTATCGTAATGTATGATAGTTATCGTGCAAATGGCAACACTGGGTCACACTCGTACTTCATAACACTCGAATGAAAAGATGATAATTGATGGGGTCACCTCCACACACCATTTAATGACTTAAAAAATAATGAAATAATCTCTTTATCCGATTAGGCCTAAGCGATTTTTTTGTAACTAGGCAGGTAAAAAATGAAAAAAATTCACTGACGTAGGCTAAGTCGTGCATATGAAGATGAGCTTTTAGAGCATAGTCTCACATAAGAGGATGCATGCATGATATACTCTAAATAAAGAACAGTTTTGCTAAACTTCTTAAAATTTTTACTTTCTTTACATAATTTAACAGTTACTTGGTATTTGTTACCCAAGTACATGGTGATGTTTAAAACTCGGGAAAATTTGCCCTCCCAAATGAACTACAGCTTTGTACAACTATAATGATACATGTCTATTTTTAAACATACTGCTAAAAGAATATAAATGTAAATATCTACTTATAATTTCAGGCAACAGATATGTCTTGTAGTATATGCAAAGAGAGTTGTGAGGATGGCTCACCTAAAACTATAATAGTTGGGGAAAAAGGACGCCAAACTCTTGTGACTTCAAGCTTAGAGCGCAATGATGGCCTTCATAAAACCTTTGAAAGTGCAACACCACTGAGAATTCATGTCCAATGTAGGAAACAGTACACAAGGAGAAGCTCAATCACTTCAGCAAAGAGAAAATCTGAGTGTCACCAAGAAGAAGAAGACAATGCTCCTGAACTTCGGTCAAGTACCCCTATATTTGACATCAAAAGTGATTGCTTTTTCTGTACAGAGCCTGTTACTCAGAATGCCAAACTTGCCAAACATAGAAAAAGGGCAGTAAGTAATGTAGAAACCTTGGAATTCCAGACCAAAATCTTAAAACTTGCAAAAGAAAGGCAAGACAAGTGGGGTAGTGATGTGACACAACGTATTCAACATGTTTATGACCTAGTTGCAGCTGAAGCTAAATACCATAGACAGTGTGCTCAATTGTTTTATAAAATTAAGGGGAATGAGGAAAATCAAAATGAGAATCAGAGGGAAGAAGCATTCTCTAAGCTCTGTCAGTTTCTTGATGACAATGATGAGTGCCAGTATTCTCTTCAGGAACTATCAGAATGGATGGACAAATACTTGGATGGAAATGAAAGCTACTCTAATAAACAACTTAATCGTAAACTCAAGGAGCATTATGGTGAAGAAATTGTCATAACCAGCCTTGCTGGAAAATCAAAGGTTGTGAGCTTTCGAGACTCTGCACACAGAATCCTCCATGAGAAATGGATAACTGATAAAGTGATTGATACTAAGAGCCAGAGTGATCGTATCATAGATATGGCTGCTTCAATCATTCTGAATGATATCAGGTTGACAATTTATGACTGTGATGAATATGCAAGCATGGAAGCAACTGACAATGGAGCAACAATGATACCCAATTCTTTGCAGCGCTTCCTCCACAAATTAGTTGATCATAAAGGCAAAAGTCAGACAGTTTCAAATAGGAAATGCATCTCCATATCACATGCAATAATTTCTGCCTGTAGACCCAGATCCTTTGTTTCACCCATACTTCTGGGAATTGCTGTCTACATACACCGTAAATATGCATCCCGTGAGATCATAGACATCTTGAACAGTGTGAGTTTTGCTGATGACTACAAAGAGGTTCAGAGATTTGAACATGCCTTAATAGCTGGAAGTGAACCATCCTACCATTTGGATGGTTTCACACAATTTGTTTTTGACAATGCAGATTTTAATGTTGCTACTGTCAATGGACATAATACTTTTCATAGTATGGGTGGTATAGCATGTATAACTCCTCCTGGGATCAAAGACACTTCAGCAATAAAACGTAAAGTAAAAGTGCCATCTGCAGAAATAGTTGGTGCCTTTGGACAGATTCCTATTAGAACATTTAGCAAACCTGCTGTTCCTGGTTTAGCATCTATTGTGGTGGAGCCTCTGGAAGCTTCTGAAGAGAATCTCAATCTTTTCCAGTCTGCAGCGTCACTAGATTTCCTCTGGGTTGTTGGTTATGTTCTTGAATTACCCCCTTTTCCATCATGGAGTGGTTTCATGAAAGTGGCCAGTAATTGTGAAGAGTATAAGACATCAAGAATAGAAACTCTGCCTTTCATCAATCTGGATCCCTCTAATCCCACCACTATCTACACAGCCCTATGTTTTGCGCAAGAGCAATGCGAAAAGCATGGCTTAGTAATTTGTCCAGTCACCTTTGATCAACCACTATACATCAAGGCGGCAGAAATAGTAGCTTCTTCAGAAAACCTTAACAAAATTATAGTCAGGCTTGGTGGATTTCACCTCCTCATGTCTTATCAAGGCAGCATTGGGTATATCATGACAGGCAGTGGACTAGCAGAACTTTGGGAGACAGTATATGCTAAGGGATGTGTCATGCACATGCTGTCTGGTCATGCCTTTTCTCGTTCTCTCCGTGCCCACATCTTTACTTCAGCTGCCCTACTTGTTGTCTTGATGAGTGCACCAGGGGCTTTGGATAGTATTGACAAGGATCGCATACAATATCTTCACAAAGCACTTCTTGACCATGACAAGGAAGCCCCTGCAGTATCTGAAGAGGAATGTATCCAGCATCTGCATAAGATCATTTCTCAACTATTGGACCAGGCAGCCAGCCAAAGCAGAACAGGAAAACTTTGGGTGCAATATATTCGGCAAGTGGCTCTTCTGCAGCATTTTATCAGAGCAGAAAGGACAGGAAACTGGAAAATGCATCTCGATTGTGTGAGGGAAATGATTCCCCACTTCCATGCAGCAGGGCATCTTAATTATGCCAAATCTGCTCGGTTGTACTTGCAACAAATGGAAAGACTAGACGAAACCATACCAGATGAAGAATACCGACTATTTACGGAGAAAGGTTACTTCACTATACGTCGTTGTGATTCTTTTTGGGGCGGCAACTTCTCTGATCAAACAATTGAGCAGTTCTTAATGAAATCACTGAAATGCTCTGGAGGAATGACTCACGGCCGAGGCATCACAGACAGTACTTTGACAAAGTGGGTGCATGCACTTCCTCTCTGTGCTCCTATATGTGATGCACTGGAACAGTTCACAGGTATTCATACTGGTACATCAGAACAACATAAAGACCTTCGCCAAAGTAGTATCACAAGAGATAACAAGGATCTCCATATCTTTATAGGATGGCTGCAAGCTCATCCACCTTTTGCTGGATACAATCCAGATCGTTTAGTGTCTGTGGCCACAGGAATTGTCGCTGATACATCTGTGAATTGTGATAGTGCTGTAGATGTTGGTTGTAAGGCAGCATCTGAAATGTCAGGGAAGAAGTTTACAAATATCATTCTACACCGCAATGACAAGGTGACTCCAATTGGTGCAAAGGATAGGACAGTTAAAATCAGGGGACAGCAGGTTGATGTTAATCCAACTCAATTATTTAATCGGATAACATGCATCCTGAATAACAGCTCAGAAATGGAAACTTTCTTATCCTATGAACTTGCTCCTCAACCACCTTCCCTCTTTAAAGATGGTATAATGCGCAAGCCAGCTAAGAAGGCCCTGGGTGATGTCCTAAAATCATTTAGTGAGAATGCTAATTTGCCAGAGAATGGACTCTTTGTCTTGGATGGTGGTCATCTGCTTCAGTCAGTTGTTTGGCCACAACCATCTACATATGCAAGTGTCTGCCAGACTTACATCTCTTATGTCCTCAGACATTATGGAGCTCAATCTACAGTGGTTTTTGATGGATATGGCAATGTGACCTCCACAAAGGTTGCTGAACAGACACGGAGAGCCCAAAAGTGCATTTCTAGTGATATAATTTTTGAGGAAACTATGCCCACAACCACCAGTCAAACTGCATTCCTGGCCAACAGCAACAACAAAAAAAGGCTCATTCAAATGCTTAGTGAAAAGATGCTAGCAGCCGGTGTACTAGTAAAACAAGCAGATGCTGATGCAGACAGGTTAATTGTTACAACAGCCCTAGCTGTAGCAGACACTGAACTGACTTCAGTTACCGTTGTTGGTACAGATACTGATTTGCTTGTCATGTTAGTTGCTCAAGCAAGCAGTTCTGCAGATATGTACATGTTATGTCGCAGCAATCCTATAACTGTTTTCAGCATACGGGAAATTCAGCATGCCATAGGAGGAACCAAAAATTATTTAATGCCTCTGCATGCAGTGACAGGTTGTGATACGGTGTCAGCAATTTATCGTCAGGGAAAGTCAAAAGCTTTCAAGATGGTACAAAAGAAAAATGAACACGGCTCTCTCGTTACATTTATGAAGAGTGGATGCACTCATGATGAAGTGAAGCAAGCTGGTGAAGACTTTATTCTGCAACTCTATGGTGCCAGTAATTATAGTTCTCTCAACGAGTACCGTCATGTATCTTACAAGAGAGCTATTGCTCGAAGTTCCTTAAGTTCAGAGTTCAACTTGGCCAGTTTACCACCAACAAGTGCTGCAGCAAAGCAACACTCCTATCGCACATATCTTGCAGTACAGGAGTGGATGGGCAACAGTCTAAATCCAACAGAATGGGGATGGAGATTTCAAGATGGAACACTTGTTCCACTAGAAATGGACATTCCAGTTGCCCCTGAAAACCTTCTTACAATGGTTTCTTGTGGATGTAAGCCAGGGGGATGCAGTAACATGATATGCAGCTGCAAGAAGCTAGGCCTATTTTGCACAGCAATGTGCAGCAAGTGCAACGGCCATTCATGCAATAACACTGCTCCACCTCTTAATATCAGTGATGAAGAGGAAGAGAAGGCACCAACTCTTGATGAAACATCACTAGAATATTAAAATATTGTATAATTGTTAACTTTATTATTATGGGATCCAGAGTTTGTCAGCTTATATAATAAGCAGAATTATGCATATTATATAAATTGACAAACTTTGAACCCCATTATAATCAAATTAATTGTCTTCTTCAACCCCAAAATGTTTGGTCAGTTTTGTTAAAATTCTGGATAATATGATATGAAAACTTGTGCCTATCTTTGGTGCCACTTTGGACACCATCTTGCTTTTAGTTGTGTGAAATTTTCTGATCTTCTAGAAATATAATTTTATTTGATTGCTGCAGTAAACACGTTTAGATACCAAAAAAAAAAAATATATATATTTTTTTTTTGTACCTCGTCATGAAGCAAAGATATGCTTAAATTGAAAAAAAAATCATCAATTTTGGCCACCATCTTGCTTTATATTAATTATAAGTTGTTGATCTTGTAGTTATATATTGTTTTAGATTCCTTCTACTTAAAAATATAGCAATAGACACCAAATTTTTGTTTGTATGTTGCCTACAAGCTAAGTTATGCTAAAAATTGGAAAATGACGGCCATTTTGGACGCCATCTTGAATTTCTAAGGTTGCACAAGGGGGATTCCTGGGGACTTTTAGTATGTGATTCTACACATAATTCTGCACCTATGCTGCAAAAATCAGCTTGTTACCAGCGATGTCCAGGTTAAAGCTAATACTCCTAGCCTAACTGAGGCCAAGAAGGCATGGGGCCTGCAACTTCATCCCCCAAATGAAAGAAAAGGCACCTGGTTGTCTGGTGATTGTGGAGGGTCATAACTGAGGCCAAGAAGGGGGTGGGCCTCTAACCTCATCCCCCAAATGAAAGAAAAGACACCTGATTGTCTGGTGACTGTGGAGGGTCATAAGTGAGGCCAAGAAGGGAGTCGGGCCTGCAACCTCATCCCCAAATGAAAGAAAATGCACCTGGTTGTCTTGTGACTGTGGAGGGTCATACCTGAGGCCAAGAAGAGGGTGGGGCCTGCAACCTCATCCCCCAAATGAAAAAAAGGGCACTTGGTTGTCTGGTGACTGTGGAGGGTCATAACTGAGGCCAAGACGGGGTTGGGGCCTGCAACCTCATCCCCCAAATAAAAGAAAATGCACCTGGTTGTCTGGTGACTGTAGAGGGTCATAACAAAGGCCAAGAAGGGGGTGGTGCCTGTAAACTTATCCCCCAAATGAAAGAAAATGCACCTAGTTGTCTGGTGACTGTGGAGAGTCATAACCGAGGCCAAGAAGAGGGTGGGGCCTGCAACCTCATCCCCCAAATGAAAGAATGGGCACCTGGTTGTCTGGTGACTGTGGAGGGTCATAACTCTTGCCAAGAAGGGGGTGGGGCCTGCAACCTCATCCCCCAAATGAAAGAAAAGGCACCTGGTTGTCTGGTGACTGTGGGGGTCATAACCTAGGCCAAGAAGTGGGTGGGGCCTGCAACCAAGGACCCATCTGCTTCTTCGCCTCGGTTATGACGCTCCACAGTTACCAGACACCCACGTGCCTTCTCTCATTTGGGGGATGAGGTTGCAGGCCCCAACCCCTTCTTGGCCTCAGTTATGATCCCCCACAGTCACCAGACAACCAGGTGCCTTTTCTTTCATTTGGGGGGTGAGGTTGCAGGCCCCACCCCCTTCTTGGCCTCAGTTATGATCCCCCACAGTCACCAGACAACCAGGTGCCTTTTCTTTCATTTGGGGGGTGAGGTTGCAGGCCCCACCCCCTTCTTGGCTTCAGTTAGGATCCCCCACAGTCACCAGACAACCAGGTGCCTTTTCTTTCATTTGGGGGGTGAGGTTGCAGGCCCCACCCCCTTCTTGGCTTCAGTTAGGATCCCCCACAGTCACCAGACAACCAGGTGCCTTTTCTTTCATTTGGGGGGTGAGGTTGCAGGCCCCACCCCCTTCTTGGCTTCAGTTAGGATCCCCCACAGTCACCAGACAACCAGGTGCCTTTTCTTTCATTTGGGGGGTGAGGTTGCAGGCCCCACCCCCTTCTTGGCTTCAGTTAGGATCCCCCACAGTCACCAGACAACCAGGTGCCTTTTCTTTCATTTGGGGGGTGAGGTTGCAGGCCCCATCCCCTTCTTGGCCTCAGTTATGATCCCCCACAGTCACCAGACAACCAGGTGCCTTTTCTTTCATTTGGGGGGTGAGGTTGCAGGCCCCACCCCTTCTTGGCTTCAGTTAGGATCCCCCACAGTCACCAGACAACCAGGTGCCTTTTCTTTCATTTGGGGGGTGAGGTTGCAGGCCCCACCCCCTTCTTGGCTTCAGTTAGGATCCCCCACAGTCACCAGACAACCAGGTGCCTTTTCTTTCATTTGGGGGGTGAGGTTGCAGGCCCCACCCCCTTCTTGGCCTCAGTTATGACCCTCCACAGTCACCAGACAACCAGGTGCATTTTCTTTCATTTTGAGGATGAGGTTGCAGGCCCCATCCCCTTCTTGGCCTCAGTTATGATCCCCCACAGTCACCAGACTACCGGGTACCTTTTCTTTCATTTTGGGGATGAGGTTGCAGGCCCCACCCCCTTCTTGGCCTCAGTTATGACCCTCCACAGTCACCAGACAACCAGGTGCCTTTTCTTTCATTTGGAGGATGAGGTTGCAGGCCCCATCCCCTTCTTGGCCTCAGTTATGATCCCCCACAGTCACCAGACAACCAGGTGCCTTTTCTTTCATTTGGGGGGTGAGGTTGCAGGCCCCACCCCCTTCTTGGCTTCAGTTAGGATCCCCCACAGTCACCAGACAACCAGGTGCCTTTTCTTTCATTTGGGGGGTGAGGTTGCAGGCCCCATCCCCTTCTTGGCCTCAGTTATGATCCCCCACAGTCACCAGACAACCAGGTGCCTTTTCTTTCATTTGGGGGGTGAGGTTGCAGGCCCCACCCCCTTCTTGGCTTCAGTTAGGATCCCCCACAGTCACCAGACAACCAGGTGCCTTTTCTTTCATTTGGGGGGTGAGGTTGCAGGCCCCACCCCCTTCTTGGCTTCAGTTAGGATCCCCCACAGTCACCAGACAACCAGGTGCCTTTTCTTTCATTTGGGGGGTGAGGTTGCAGGCCCCACCCCCTTCTTGGCCTCAGTTATGACCCTCCACAGTCACCAGACAACCAGGTGCATTTTCTTTCATTTTGAGGATGAGGTTGCAGGCCCCATCCCCTTCTTGGCCTCAGTTATGATCCCCCACAGTCACCAGACTACCGGGTACCTTTTCTTTCATTTTGGGGATGAGGTTGCAGGCCCCACCCCCTTCTTGGCCTCAGTTATGACCCTCCACAGTCACCAGACAACCAGGTGCCTTTTCTTTCATTTGGAGGATGAGGTTGCAGGCCCCATCCCCTTCTTGGCCTCAGTTATGATCCCCCACAGTCACCAGACAACCAGGTGCCTTTTCTTTCATTTGGGGGGTGAGGTTGCAGGCCCCACCCCCTTCTTGGCTTCAGTTAGGATCCCCCACAGTCACCAGACAACCAGGTGCCTTTTCTTTCATTTGGGGGGTGAGGTTGCAGGCCCCACCCCCTTCTTGGCTTCAGTTAGGATCCCCCACAGTCACCAGACAACGAGGTGCCTTTTCTTTCATTTGGGGGGTGAGGTTGCAGGCCCCACCCCTTCTTGGCCTCAGGTATGACCCTCTACAGTCACCAGACAACCAGGTGCATTTTCTTTCATTTGAGGGGTGAGGTTGCAGGCCCCACCCCTTCCTGGCCTCAGTTATGACCCTCCACAGTCACCAGACAACCAGGTGCATTTTCTTTCATTTTGAGGATGAGGTTGCAGGGCCCACCCCTTTCTTGGCCTCAGTTATGATTCCCCACAGTCACCAGACGACCAGGTGCATTTTCTTTCATTTGGGGGGTGAGGTTGCAGGCCCCACCCCCTTCTTGGCCTCAGTTATGATCCCCCACAGTCACCAGACAACCAGGTGCCTTTTCTTTCATTTGGGGGGTGAGGTTGCAGGCCCCACCCCCTTCTTGGCCTCAGTTATGATCCCCCACAGTCACCAGACAACCAGGTGCCTTTTCTTTCATTTGGGGGGTGAGGTTGCAGGCCCCACCCCCTTCTTGGCCTCAGTTATGATCCCCCACAGTCACCAGACAACCAGGTGCCTTTTCTTTCATTTGGGGGGTGAGGTTGCAGGCCCCACCCCTTCTTGGCCTCAGTTATGACCCTCCACAGTCACCAGACAACCAGGTGCATTTTCTTTCATTTTGAGGATGAGGTTGCAGGGCCCACCCCTTTCTTGGCCTCAGTTATGATTCCCCACAGTCACCAGACGACCAGGTGCATTTTCTTTTATTTGGGGGATGAGGTTGCAGGCCCCACCCCCTTCTTGGCCTCAGTTATGATCCCCCACAGTCACCAGACAACCAGGTGCCTTTTCTTTCATTTGGGGGGTGAGGTTGCAGGCCCCACCCCCTTCTTGGCCTCAGTTATGATCCCCCACAGTCACCAGACAACCAGGTGCCTTTTCTTTCATTTGGGGGGTGAGGTTGCAGGCCCCACCCCCTTCTTGGCTTCAGTTAGGATCCCCCACAGTCACCAGACAACCAGGTGCCTTTTCTTTCATTTGGGGGGTGAGGTTGCAGGCCCCACCCCCTTCTTGGCCTCAGTTATGACCCTCCACAGTCACCAGACAACCAGGTGCCTTTTCTTTCATTTGGGGGGTGAGGTTGCAGGCCCCACCCCCTTCTTGGCCTCAGTTATGACCCTCTACAGTCACCAGACAACCAGGTGCCTTTTCTTTCATTTGGGGGGTGAGGTTGCAGGCCCCACCCCCTTCTTGGCCTCAGTTATGACCCTCCACAGTCACCAGACAACCAGGTGCCTTTTCTTTCATTTGGGGGGTGAGGTTGCAGGCCCCACCCCCTTCTTGGCCTCAGTTATGACCCTCCACAGTCACCAGACAACCAGGTGCCTTTTCTTTCATTTGGGGGGTGAGGTTGCAGGCCCCACCCCCTTCTTGGCCTCAGTTATGACCCTCTACAGTCACCAGACAACCAGGTGCCTTTTCTTTCATTTGGGGGGTGAGGTTGCAGGCCCCACCCCCTTCTTGGCCTCAGTTATGACCCTCCACAGTCACCAGACAACCAGGTGCCTTTTCTTTCATTTGGGGGGTGAGGTTGCAGGCCCCACCCCTTCTTGGCCTCAGGTATGACCCTCTACAGTCACCAGACAACCAGGTGCCTTTTCTTTCATTTGAGGGGTGAGGTTGCAGGCCCCACCCCTTCTTGGCCTCAGTTATGACCCTCCACAGTCACCAGACAACCAGGTGCATTTTCTTTCATTTTGAGGATGAGGTTGCAGGGCCCACCCCTTTCTTGGCCTCAGTTATGATTCCCCACAGTCACCAGACGACCAGGTGCATTTTCTTTCATTTGGTGGGTGAGGTTGCAGGCCCCACCCCCTTCTTGGCCTAAGTTATGACCCTCCACAGTCACCAGACAATCAGGGGCTTTTTCTTTCATTTGGGTGATAAGGTTGCTATTCAAAGGAGCAAGTGCTTCAATTGTCACAATGCACAATGCCTCACACACACTCTCTCTCTCTCCTTATGCTAGTCAAAGGAGCAAGTACTAAGTATATCTTAGTTTTACCAGACCACTGAGCTGATTAACAGCTCTCCTAGAGAGGGCTGGCCCAAAGGATTAGACTTATTTTACGTGGCTAAGAACCAATTGGTTACTTAGCAACGGGACCTACAGCTTATTGTGGAATCGGAACCACAGTATAGCGAGAAATGAATTTCTATTACTAGAAATAAATTCCTCTAACTCTTCATCAGCCGGCCGCGGGAATTGAACTCCGGCCCATCGAGTGACAGTCTGAAGCTCAACCGACTCAGCCAAAGAAGGGCTCAGGAGCAAGTACTTGAGTTGTCACTTAAGTATACCTTAGTTTAACCAGACCACTGAGCTGATTAGCAGCTCTCCTAGAGAGGGCTGGCCCGAAGGATTAGACTTATTTTACGTGGCTAAGAACCAATTGGTTACTTAGCAACGGGACCTACAGCTTATTGTGGAATCCGAACCACATTATAGCGAGAAATGAATTTCTATAACCAGAAATAAATTCCTCTAACTCTTCGTCAGCCGGTCGGGGGAATTGAACTCCGGCCCATCGAGTGACAGTCCGAAGCTCTACCGCTCACCCAACGAAGGGCTTTAATTTTCCCTACAGTCACCAGACAACTGGGTGCCTTTTCTTTCATTTGGAGGGTGAGGTTGCAGGCCCCACCCCCTTCTTGGCCTAAGTTATCACCCTCCACTGTCACCAGACAATCAGGTGCTTTTTCTTTCATTTGGGTGATGAGGTTGCTATTCAAAGGAGCAAGTGCCTGAGTTGTCACAATGCCATTCTCTCTCTCTCTCTCTCTCTCCTTGTGCTGTTCAAAGGAGCAAATGCTCAAGTTGTCACAATGCCATTCTCTCTCTCTCTCTCCTTGTGCTATTCAAAAGAGTAAATATTTGTGCTGCCACAATGCCACACACACTCTCTCTCTCTCTCCGTGTGCTATTCAAAGGAGCATATGCTCAAGTTGTCACAATGCCATTCTCTCTCTCTCTCTCTCCTTGTGCTGTTGAAAAGAGTAAGTACTTGTGTTGTCATAATGCCATTCTCTCTCTCTCTCTCTCTCTCTCCCCTTGCGTTATTCAAAGGTGCAAGTCCTTAAGTTGTCGCAAGGCCATTCTCTCTTTCTTTCTCTCTCTCTCCCCTTGTGCTGTTCAAAGGAAAAAGTGCTTGCCCTGTCAAAAGGTCTCTCTCTCTCTGGCATGCAACTCTTAATAGTAAAATTCAGTGTTAGAGTAATTCAAGAGAGTGAAAGACGTCGAATTTTGTGCTGCATAAGAGTGCAACTATCCTTAAACTGTGTATTAATATGGCTGCCAAAACAAACCTATAAAGAAATTGAGTGCACACAAAGAGCTAAATAATCAATAATACATCTTTGGAAAGGGATTCGCGAGATATTTTGTGATAAAATGTAAACACTGTTACAGATACTTGTGCTTTTTCGAGTGCTCAAATAAACTTAACAGGTTCAGGATGAAACTCGGTAGTTACTGAACGTCGTACTTACTCTCTTTCTCATCCCGACACAAATCAGTAATCATAACCACATTTTACGAACAATTCTACGATCACTTCGACGCTACGTTAACCTACCGGCCTCGTCAAACACTGAGCAAACTCTTACAGCAACAGCACTTGTCACTAACTTTTTATTACGGTCTTTGCATCAACCAACACCGAATTACGGCTTAGTCGAAACATTTTAAAACCTCATCTCTTTTGCGAACTGTATCAGCAATCCGTCCCCCTTTCTATCTGTTGTTGTGCCGCCAGTTTTAATAACCATAATCAATCAATCTCTCTCTCTCTCTCTTCCTAATACAAATCAGTAATTGTAACCGCGTTTTACGAGCAATTTTACGATAATTTCGACTGTACGTAAGGCTCCCAGTCCTATCAAACACTTGTAAGGTCACCAGTGTAAGGACTGGGGTATGAGCGACATACTGGCTGGGTGTTAACTGGTTTATTGGTTGTTCCTTACTGAGATAAATGTACACTGTTGTTGTTTTAGATTTAGCTGGCCTTGTGCCAGCACGGGCTCTTGCTTCTAGAGCAGCCCGTAACTATATGTTGATGATGAGTCTGTGAGATGGATAGGTTAATGAAAACTTTATTATGATACATGAAAGTGATTTTGGTGGGGGTGAAATTTTGAAATGAAAAGGTTTAACAGGCAAGGTTGCAACCTCTTTGAACCCTAAGGTACCCATCAGATGAGGATAAAAGTACGATAGCAGTGAGTGTTGGCTAGTGGGAGAGGCCAACAGATGGAAAAAAGAAGAATTGAGTAGTAAGCACAGGTAGCTAGTATGCTAGTTCGTGGTGATCCAAAGCCATTTTCCTTGTCCAGTCCTAATTCTTGTGTCTGTCTTTGTTTTGTGTATTTGTTGTGTGTTGATTGTGATGGATGGAATGATAGGGGAGGGGTGATTTCTAAAGTCAGTATTTAGAGATGAATGGTATGGATTTTTATTTGTTGTCTGGGTCGAGCCTGTTGAGTCTGATTTAAGAATAGGGAAGGAGGGTGGGTGGTTTAAGGTATGGATTCTTTAGAGTTACCTTGGTGGTGGGTAGGAGCATAGGAAGCCTGCAAATTCATGGATGTTTGTCAGTATGTGCTTTGTTATTTGGGTAGCTGTTCTTTCATTACCTTCATAACTTGTTCTTAGCTGTTCTGTTTCTGTACAGTCAAGAAGGTAATGTTCCAGGGGTTCTTCTGGGATTGTTTCACAGTACTTGCATGGTTGAGGATTGTCTACTATTCTTTGCCATGTGCACAGGTATCCTAGCCTTAGCCGATGGATTATGACTGCTAGGGCCCGTGACATGTCTTTGGTTATATTGTGTGGTTTTAGGTTTACAGTGTCTATGTACCATTTGGCGGTTTTTGAGCCACCGAAAACAGCTCTTCTGACTTTGCTTTCTTCTTGTAGTTGGCAGTGTGCTGCTGCCTTGTTTTTCAGTTGTGTGAGTGAGGGGCTGATTTTGATACTGACGTTGGTGTGTAGCAACCCACTTTTTGCTAGAGAATCTGCTTCTTCATTTCCTTGGATTCCCACATGGCTCGGAATCCAGTTTAATGTTATTTCCCTGTTCCTGTTTTGATGGAGGCTTGCAATTGCCCATATACTTGATAGAAGTCTGATATTTTCCTTTGCTTTTCCTTTTGTTATAGCTTGTAGTGCTCCTTTTGAGTCAGTATGAATTGTTGTGTTTCCCTGCCTATGCTGAGAGTCTTCTAGAGCTTTTGCAATGGCAATCAGTTCAGTTTGTAGAGTGGAGGCATTGTCAGAGAGCCTCCAGCATCCTTTGAGTGTTGTTGAGTGGACTCCAGCTGCTGCTGCTGGGATGCTGAGATCTACTGATCCATCTGTAAAATATTCATTTGTGGCTGCAGTTTTCCTGATTGCCTCTTCGGCTGCAAGCCTTAGCTGTTGAGCAGTGCATGCTTCTTTGCTCAGGGAGGACTGTAAAGTTTATCTTGAACAGTTCAGGCTCCCAGGGTGCTTGTTCTCTGTACTCTGCGATTGGCGTGTCTTCCTTGATTGCGGCTGCTTGATTTTGCATCCCTACTCTCCTTAAGGCTGCTAGGAGGTCGCCAGCATATGTCTTGGGGGGGTCTAGTTCCTCATGAAGCTCAATGTTTTTCTTGATTTCTCTCTTGAGTGGGCAGTTTCTGCTACCTTTCAAGGTTTTTAGCAGTATGGATGTGTTTCTCTGATCTATTCTGTGTGTTAGAGATTGTAAGTTTGTTTCATTTCTCAAGACACACAAGTTAGTCCACATGGGTGCACCTGTGATGAGTCTTAAGGCATTGTTTTGGATTACCTCGAAGCTTTTTTGTTCTGTGTTTGTGAGGCAAGTAAGGACAGGTGCTGCGTACTCCACAGTTGACCTTATTGTCTGTATGTAGAAGGTTCTGAGGGCATGGTATACTGCTCCTTGTTTTAGAGAGGTGATTCTTCTCATAGCATTTTGCCTGCATTTGATTTTTTGCTTAAGTGTTTCTATTTCTTTGCGTGGGGAGAGTTGTTTGTTGATATTTGCTCCTAGGTACAAAAAGTTTTCTACCCATTCGATGGGTTCACCCATGAGTTGTATTTCATTTGGGTTTAGGTCATGTTTAATTGCCATTGCTTTGGTTTTTGCTGTATTGATTTTTAGACCAAGCTCTGTACAGCTATTTTCAATTTGTGTTATTGCATTTTGCATATTTTGGTAGGATCTGTACCTGTGTGTGCTCACTAAGCACACATCGTCTGCATATATGAAAATTTCCACTCCCTCTGGTAGGGTGATTGTGGCTACATTTTCCATTAGTACATTGAAGAGGAAGGGACTAAGTATTCCTCCCTGTGGTGTTCCATTTTCTAAGTTGAGAAAATCTGAGCTTGCACCTTGGAAGGTGACTCTGGCTTGTCTGTTTTGCATGTATCCTTTGACCCGTGCTAACAGGTTACCCTTAACTCTTTTGTCCACCAAGGTAGCAAGGATGACGGCGGCGCTGGCTAGTTCGTAGGCTTTTTCTAAATCGAGAAAGACTACAATTGACTTTCTGTTGTTTATTGTTGCCATTACATCTGCTAGGCATTCTTGTGTGCCTATTCCTTCTTTGTAACCATATAGGCGATGATGTAGTGGTCCTGTTTTCCATACAAGTCTGTTTAGTACCATTCTCTCTGCAGTCTTTTCTGTGCAGCTGATGAGAGAAATGAGCCTGTAGGAGTTTGGTTCCTTGGGTTTGGGAATTGGTTGTGTGTTTTGTTGATTCCATTGTGTGGGTCTGACTTGCTCAGTGTATGTTCTGTTGATTATGTGCAGATGTACTTCCTTGGCTGCTGTGCCCATATTTTTCAGCATGCTGTATGTGATCATGTCTGATCCTGGAGCTGTGTTTTTTCCTTTTTGGAGGGCTTTGTTAAGCTCATTCATTGTGAATGGGGTGTCAGTGACGTCAGGCTCATTGCACGCTGTGTTGATAACTAGCCATCTCCCTGGATCTAATGTCACCTGCCTTCCCCTTGTGGCAGGTGGCAGATGTGCCGTTTTGGTCCTGTCAGCAAAATGTTGCGCAAGTCTGTTCGCTTCTGCCTGTGGGTTGGGATGATGTGCTTGTGGTGGTCTGGTCTTTCCTGATACCTTGTTGAACCACCACCATATTTTCGCTATTGGGGTTAGACGGGTCGTCTGTGAGCACCACATCAGCCAGGTTTCCCGCTTTACTTCTCTGGCTGTTTGGGTTGCATGATTCATGACATCCCTTAAGACAGCATGTAGTTCATCTGTGGGTTGTCTCCTGAAGAGCTTCCTTGTTCTGTTAACTCTCGAATTCATTTCCTTTATTCTTGAGTTGTAGTACCAGCTGTCTTTGTGGGGGGTTTTGTTTGTACCAAAGGTTCTCTTTGGCATGGAAGCATTTGCTGCACTGTGTAGGCTCTTCTCAAAGTCCTCTTGCAGTTGGTTCATGTTTTGGGCTGGGTCTTGTATGTACTGTGTTGCCCAACTGGTCATATGGTTTTCAAATACTAACCAGTTGGCCAGATCTGGTCTCCAACCTGCTGGAGGAGGTGGTGGTGGAGGTATTTTTGGTATCCTTATGTTAGTTTCTGTTGCAAAGTGATTGCTGGCCAATATTGGGTGCAATTTCCATGTGCAGTTTTCCTGTAGATTCTTGGATATGAAGCTCAAGTCTAGCCTTCCGCCTTGGAGGTGTGTTGCTTCATTGATGTCATTTAGCAGCTTCACTTCAGGAAATTCTTCCATTAGCAGATTTATGTGTCTGCCTGCTGCATTTGTATGTTGCTGTGAGTGTAGACACGGGTGATGGGCATTAAAATCTCCCGCGAAGAAGGTGTTTTCGCTTGTGGCTGCACTGAAAAGGTTTTCTCCTTCAAAGGTTTTGTTATGGCCTTTGTATATGTTGTGCACAGTGAGGGAGGTATTTGCTAGTCTTATAAGGACACTTAGAGTTTCTATCCCTTGACCACAGTCTATATTTCTTGTTTGTTCAGAGGGAATTGTTGCTTTGATAAGAGTGATTAGCCCTCTGTTTTCATTTGTGTGTGGGGTTTTGTACACTGTATATCCCTGGAATGTGAATTTGGCCGTTTCTCTTACTAGAGTCTCTTGTAGGAGGATGACATCATGCCCTTCTGATAGCACTTGTGATTGCAGGAGGGCATATTTTGTGTTGGCACTGTTTATGTTCCATTGAAGGATTTTGAGATCGTTCTGTAGTGTGTTCCTGCAGTGTTGGTTGTCTCTATTATTTGTATTTTGTTCAGCCATATTGATTTATAACAGAGCTGCAACTGTGTTCCTCAGTGTTGCTGTGTAGTCCACTTCTGGGAAGAGTTGTGCAATAACTGCTTCCACAACTCTGGCTACCTCTCGTCTAAATTCCTCACGAGTGATGGTGACTGTATTTCTTTTGGAGGGGGATTCTGGGGTGCTGTGGGTAGGAAGTGAGGATGAAGGTACGGTGGTAGGGGTGGGTGGGTGGGTAAGTAGGGGTGTTTTTCTGGATGGGTTATTTATGGTGGAGAAAGGAGTAGGATTTGGAAGTAGGGGTGTTTTTGTGACTGGGGTATTGTAGGTGGAGAAAGGAGTGGGATTTGTGGATGGAGTCTGTGTGTCAACGCGTGCGTCTTGGTGTCTATGTTTGAGTCTGGGGTCTCGTTTGTTTATGGGGGGTGGTGGTGATAGAGTTTTGTGTTGCTGTCTGTGTTGCTTAGGTTGGTGTGTGGGTGCAGTTTGTTGTTGGGGTTGTTGCATCTGTTGTGTAGCATTGTGTGTGTGTTGCTGTGGAGGTCTTGTAGGAGGGGCTTGCTGTTGGGATTGTTGGTGAGGTAGTTGTTGCCGGTATGATTGTTGTAGGGGTGGTTGTTGCTGGTGTAGTTGTCTGAGAAGTGGTTGTTACTGGTGTTGTTGTCGGAGGGGTAGTAGTTGTTGTTGTGGTTGTCGGTGGGGTGGTTGTTGCTGGTGTGGTTGTCGCTGGGTAGTTGCTGCTGGTGTTGTTGCGTCTGAGGTAGTCCTTTCATTTTCCAGATTATCTGGAGCCGTGTTGGGCATCCCTTATACCACGCATGGTGTCCTTGCCCGCAGTTGGGGCATTTGGCTTTGGTTCTTTCTTTATTGTTGTGTCACTGTATACAGATGTTGGTGTCGTGTCTTGAGCTGCAGACACCGCAGACTACGTGTTGTGCCACACATTGCTTTTGGTGGTGTCCAAATTGCTGGCATTTGAAACATCTTAGAGGTTCCGGTGTATAGGCTTCTGTGGGGAATTTTCCCCATATTGGGATGATCACTTCTTCTGGTCTCTTTCCTTTGAAAACTGCCAGCACTTTTCGTGTTGGCTCTCCTGCTTTGTTCTTACACCGTACTGCATCCAGAACATAGGTGAGGTTCTTTATGGGGTCAATGGGGAGGGTTATTGGGTATCGACAAATGATGCCCTTCTGTGTCCTTTCTGCTGGGTCCAGTATCTGTGCTTCCTGCTTCAGGATCTCAACTGCTTCTACCGTCTGCGGTGTGATAGTGAAAAGTCCTCTGTGGTTCGGTCGTGCCTGTATCTGTATTCCCGGATGCTTCTTTTCTAAGGCTGCTACTGCGGCATACGATGTCTGGTTCTCCTTTTGGATCGGTCTGAATTTGGGGAACTGGAGTGGGGGGTATTCGTTAAGTGATTTTGTATCTATGGTTGTTTTTTCTGTATTTGTCTGTTTCCGTGCTTTCCTGAGGGTTTTCCGTTTTGTCACAAGTGTAAAGCCGTCGTTTGTCTGTGATTGAATGTCAGTGTCGGCGTCAGTGTCAGAGCTCTCGTCCAATCTTCGTCTTTGCGTGTCCTGTGTGTAAGCGGTAGGAGAGATGGAGAGGGATCTGGCTCGTCGTCTTGGGGCAGTCATGATGGGGGTAGCAGATGATGAGGGTGTCGTGCCATTTTGAGGTGAAACTGTGGGTGAGGGTGTGTCCGTGAGCGTGGCTGCCATGTCTAGGTTGTGGGGAGGAGAGGATGGTGAGGAAGATGTGCTGCTGTGAGGTAAGGATGCTGTGCTGTTGTGAGGTGAGGATGTGGGTGAGGTTGTGTCATTGATTGTGGATGCCAAGTCTGGGTTGCAAGATGTAGAGGATGATGAGGTTGTTGTGGTGCTGTGCTGTGAGGATGTGTGGAAGGGTGCGTTATTGTATGAAGATGCCATGTCTGCTTGCTAGGAGAGTGAAAGAGAAGGAAGAGGTCTGTGAGTGCAAGTAGAGAGAAGGGAGATTGGTGGGAGTGAGTGATGATGGTGTGTGAATGATTTTGGGGGGCCCTGCCTATCCTATTCGTAGCTGATTACTGCTCTACAACAGTAGCTGCTGAGGAACCTTCTTATTTGTCCCACAAATAAAAAGACTCAACAGTCTAGTCTTGTAGTCAGGGAAGTGTATGTTTCTAGTCTTACCTGAAGGGCTTGTGTAGTTTTCCTATCAACTGGTTGCCTGATGGGCTTTTTCTATTTTCTGGCTTATTTAAGACGCCAGCCTAAGGGACCCTATGCCACTTGCAATGAAGAATTGCGAGAGTGGGAATTTTTTGCCTCTGAGTCTTGCTTCTCCTGGAGTTTTAAGACCACAAGGGCTACCAGATTTTCCACAAGAGAGCCTGTTAGTAAATTAAGAGGTTAGGGGATAGGAAGAGAGTGATAATTGCTTATAACAGCGAGAGAAGCTCTCTCACGATCGTATTCCGACTTTCAGCGCGTCGTCTAATTTAGTCGACAGGGCTGAGAAACCAGAGTGAGAGGATCTGCACTCTGATTGGTCGGAAGTAGATTTCTTCAAGCTTGAAACTTCGTCAAGGTTTACGGACGGGCAGTCGGTCCTCCAATTGGCTGGTGCGATCAGGTGGGCGGGGACAGCGGCAGCAGCTCTCTGATTGGTGGAACGCAAAAAGTCTCAAGCTAGAACTTCGTCGAGGATCTTCTCACTGGTAGCGGCGGGTAGACGTTGACAGCGGGAGGCGCTCTCTGATTGGTGGATAGCGGAGAGCTACAAGCTTAAAACTCTGGGAGAAGCTTACAGTCTAGCAGACTGTCCTCCCATTGGTCGTCGTCCTTCTGGTGGGCGGAGACAGCGGCGGCAGAGGCGGGAACAGCGGCAGCAGCGGTGAGGTTGTCTTCCTGAGGGCCAGGAGACAACTGTAAATGTACAGAATCTTGGAAGATGTTATTGACGCGTGCGAGCGGTAATGTAGCGTCTACACACAGACAGGTAAAACAGACATAAAAGGTTCAGACATCTGTGTTTGTCGGCAGACAAACAGATGGCGATATCAAGAGACATGATTAACATACAGTGATGAAACATACATCAGTGGAAAGGCCAGGAAATTCTACATATGGCCAGTTGCATGAGATTCAAGACAGATTAATGGATACAATGCAATAGCATAATAAATGTGAAATGGAGAGACCTTTGGCGTCTTCACAAACAGAAACATACACACAGTTTGATACAGAAGATTCGTTGGAACATTATGAGTACATGATTAGAATGCTTGCATGGCAATGCAAGTAGTGGTGATTGTATATACATTAAGACAACAATGCTTAGGGAGAAACAGACGGAAATATTGTATGGTTGAAATCGCGTTCCTGTAGAGAAAGAAAACGAGACACTCCTGTTTTGCCCTGTGGACTCCGATGATGACGATCGACGAACACACGAACACACACGTGTTTGGAAGAGACAGCGTCGGGGCTCTTACAAGTACTCTCCCCCAAGACGTGTGTAACATCTGATTGTTTGGAAGAGACGGCGTCGGGGTGACGGGCTCTTACAATGTTCCCCCTACAAGCGAGGCATCGATGCGGAAATTGTCTTGGTGACAATTGTAGTTGGCTCGAAGGGCTTGGGCTAGGGGCGGGTAGGAGGCTGAAGGGCGGCACCGGCCAGCAGGAGCTCGAGGAGGACGGGAGCTGGTTGAAGGGTGACGTCGGATGATCCTTCGGTGGTCGGCTCGAGGGCTGAAGGATGACGGCGGCTGATCCTTGGTAGCCAGCTCGAGAGGGGCGGCAGCAGGCTGAAGGATGACGTGGCTGGTCCTTCGTTGGTCAGCTCGTCCAGTACGAGTGCGGGGGCGGCTTCAGGTTTCCTGGAGGAGGCATCCAGGGCTCCGGTGGTGGAGTGGGTCATCTTGGAGGGTCGGACTTCTACTGAGAACTCAGGAACGGCGGGAAACAGCGAGGCGGCGAAGGGTCTATCGGCGCGTGGGTCGTCATCTTGGGTCGGCCGGGTCCTTCGGGTCACTCCTGGGTCACCAGTGTAAGGTCACCAGTGTAAGGACTGGGGTATGAGCGACATACTGGCTGGGTGTTAACTGGTTTATTGGTTGTTCCTTACTGAGATAAATGTACAGAATCTTGGAAGATGTTATTGACGCGTGCGAGCGGTAATGTAGCGTCTGCACACAGACAGGTAAAACAGACATAAAAGGTTCAGACATCTGTGTTTGTCGGCAGACAAACAGATGGCGATATCAAGAGACATGATTAACATACAGTGATGAAACATACATCAGTGGAAAGGCCAGGAAATTCTACATATGGCCAATTGCATGAGATTCAAGACAGATTAATGGATACAATGCAATAGCATAATAAATGTGAAATGGAGAGACCTTTGGCATCTTCACAAACAGAAACATACACACAGTTTGATACAGAAGATTCGTTGGAACATTATGAGTACATGATTAGAATGCTTGCATGGCAATGCAAGTAGTGGTGATTGTATATACATTAAGACAACAATGCTTAGGGAAAAACAGACGGAAATATTGTATGGTTGAAATCGCGTTCCTGTAGAGAAAGAAAACGAGACACTCCTGTTTTGTCCTGTCGACTCCGATGATGATGATTGACGAACACACGAACACACACGTGTTTGGAAGAGACAGCGTCGGGGCTCTTACAAGTACTCTCCCCCAAGACGTGTGTAACGTCTGATTGTTTGGAAGAGACGGCGTCGGGGCGACGGGCTCTTACAATGTTCCCCCCACAAGCGAGGCATCAATGCGGAAATTGTCTTGGCGACAGTTGTAGTTGGCTCGAAGGGCTTGGGCTAGGGGCGGGTAGGAGGCTGAAGGGCGGCACCGGCCAGCAGGAGCTCGAGGAGGACGGGAGCTGGTTGAAGGGTGACGTCGGATGATCCTTCGGTGGCCGGCTCGAGGGCTGAAGGATGACGGCGGCTGATCCTTGGTAGCCAGCTCGAGAGGGGCGGCAGCAGGCTGAAGGATGACGTGGCTGGTCCTTCGTTGGTCAGCTCGTCCAGTACGAGTGCGGGGGCGAATAATATATATATATATATATATATATATATATATATATATATATATATATATATATATATATATATATATATATATATTCGCTTGACGGGGCCGGGAACGCTATAGCCACTTATTACCGAAAAAAGAAACGAAATTTAGCTTCGAGGCCGGTTATCCAAATGTGCCTAAAATACGCTTATTACGATATTTATACTGTTTACTCTATTGCGTATGATTTTGTATCGTATTTGACGTATTTTAAAAGAGATTGCGACTAAAATGCGTTAATATTTAAAGAGAAAATGCTATTGAAAGTTTTCGCACGCTTAAAAAGGCGCTAAAAAGTGAAGGCATACGCCATCTAGCGGCAATAATAAACTTTCAAACTGAAGTTTTCGATTTAGTTCAAATTCAATGTTTTCGATGATTATTGTTTTGGTGTAGAAACCAACGAAGTCCGTACGTTATTTACGCTTGATTTCGTCTTATTACCCGCTTTATTTGTCTCAAATCTGCGTGTAAGTATTCTTTATTAACTTTAGTTCTCATACATACGGATACTCTTCGAATTTATCGTCGTTTTTTGTTCGAAATATGACCAAAATACGTCTTGAATAATAGCTATGTCAGATTTAGTTGCATTATCCATGTTATTTATCATAGAAAACTAAAAAAGAAAACGTACATTAGTTTCTTACGGATTGGAAGGCGAATTTCGCAGTATTTCGACCTAATAAAGCATAATATGAAGGAAAATATGCTTTTAGGATCTGGATAATTTATTAAGAAACAACTATACAGCAATTAAAAGCTAGCACGTCATATGGTTAAATAACGTGAAAATAGCATAAACTTACTATTTAAATTTAGGCTACGTCTTTGAAATGGTAGGCTATTTTCACCGTTTTCGACTTTAAAAAATGATACGAAGGAAAATACGCTTCCCGAATCGTCACAAACGAATTATGAACTACTCTTTATCAATTAAAAGCTAAAAAAAACGCGTTATAAGATTACATAGAGCGAAAATAGCGTAAACTTACTTGTCGCGAAAAAATTCAATGCACGGATTTTTCTCGCTTCAAACTCCCGCTGTTTCTACTCGCAAACTTGTTCAAATGCACATACCGCCGCAGTAGGCTATGCAACGTCATGTTTCGTCTGGTTGTTTGTTCGAGTGAGTTGTTGTGAGTTTGGGGTCCTTAAGCCCGAGTAACTGGAAATTAGTTAGACTAGTTGACAGCCACCTGGACAGGGAACTGGGACTCATCGCGCCATTGTTTTGCCACGCCCTTGCCTCTAGAGATCTCGTAGCGATGAGATGTCTTTTTGGGCTCCCAGAAGGTTGGTGTGAAGTCTGGGACTGTGAGTGCTCTTGCGGAGTTGTAGCTTGTAGTGAAAGTGGTTGAATGAGAATAGGCTAACTGCTTGGACGTTTGTGTGCTGCGGTGGTAGTGTGGCAATTGTAATTAAATTTCAGTGATTTCTTTGGGTTGAGGGCGGTCGTGTGTGTCCTACGTGTCTCGTATTGCGGGCACGGTAATTGTAAATTCGTTTTTGTGCTTTTGTTGAAGGCCTTGTGTGTTTGTTGTGTGAGGGTGATGATTGGGTTTTATTTTTGTAAAAATGTAAAAACCTGGTACGTGTCTCGTTTGTCCTGGCATGGGGGCTAAGTCACTTCCGTGAATACGTGGGTTGATCGTGTAAGCAATCGGCACAACGAAAATCAGTGCCTGTCGAGGAAATTCAAAACATTACTACTTCAGTTTACATAATGAAAGGCGTATTTCCTCCCTTTTTCGAGCTAAGAACATGTAAAATAAAGGAAATATGCATCCAGAATCAGCGAAGATTAATTAGGAACAATTATTTATTAATTAAAAGCTGAAAAGTGCGCGAAATAAAGTTAAAGAGAAAATAGCGTTTACTTACTACTGCAATTTACGTGCTTGAAGACGTATTTTCTCTTTATTTCGAGCTAAAAATACGTTAAACTAAAGAAATTATGCTTCCAAAATCAGCGTAGATTAATTAGGAACAATTCTGTATAAAATAAGAGTTAAAAAAAGCCTGAAATAAAGTTAAATAAAAGGAAAATAGCTTAAACTTTCTATTTCAATTTACCTCTTTGAAGGCGCATTTTCTCCGTACTTCGAACTAAAAATACATCAGATTAAGGAAAATATTCCTCTAGAATCAGTGTAGATTAATTAGGAACAATTCCATATTAATTAAAAGTTCAAAAGTGCCTGAAATAAGGTTAAATAAAGCGAAAATGACTTAAACTTACTATTGCTATTGCAATTTACGTACTTGAAGGCGCATTTTCTTCTTATTTCGATAAAGAAATAGATTAAATTAAAGAAATTATGCTTCCAGAATCAGCGAATTTTAATTGGGAACAATTCTATAAATTAAAAGCTGATAAAGCCTGAAATAAGGTTAAATAAATCGAAAATAGCGTCAACTTACTGTTTCAATTTACGTCTTTGAAGGTGTATTTTCGCCTTATTTCGAGCTAAAAATACATTAAATTAAGATAAATATGCTTCCAGAATATGCATAAATTATTAAGGAACAACTCTATAACGTTTAATTCTGGAAAAAGCACATAATAAGATTAAATAAGGAGAAAATAGCATATCATTCTCACAGGAAAGTTAAAATAGTTATTTTTTCGCGGATAGATGGCGTGGGGGGTATTGTTTAGGTGTAAAAACCAACCAGTTCTGTTCGCTATTTTCGCTTCATTTCGTCTTATTTCGAATGTTATTTACCTTAATATTGGTGTGAAAGTCTTCTTTATTAACTGGGGTTCTTATATATACGATAATTTGGAGATATCGTCTTTTTTATTCGAAATACTATCAAAATAATGTTGAATAATCACAATAAAATTGATCGGTTATACAATTTTCTAAAAGAAGTTCTTTCAAAGAAAACGTACCTCAATCATATATGAAATTAAGGGTAAACAGTTTTAATAATTTCTTTACGCACTCCAGGGAACAGAATGTTGTATGCGGATCTTGTACGTAGGTCTATTCTGTGTCAGTTAGCAGCGAAGGGAAGTGCATTCTTGTACATAGGCCTATTCTGTATCAATTAACAGCGAAGGAAGAATGCATTCTTGTACGTAAGCCTATTCCGTATCTAATAGCTGTGAAGGGGAAATCCATTCTTGCACGTACGTCTATGCTGCTATTGCCAATTTCATCTGCCTACTCACTCACCAACGTAGGTTTTAGGTAGATGTGGCTGAAACCAATGTAGGCTTACTGTGATAAAGATGCAAAATATTTTTTCATACAAGCACACGAAAGACAAAGACGAGCGAATGGTAGGCTTTCGATGATTTTTTAATCTCAGAAATTCACTGAATGCTCATGCATAAAAGGAGACATTCCGTTTCTTGCCGTAAGTCATAAAAATTCCGATTTACTACATCGATAACCAAGCAGTACAAGCACACGACAGACGACATTTCTATCAGTCTACGTTGATCAAGCGCAAACGAATGATGAGCTTCCAATAACGATTTTTTTTCTTATCCGCAACCCTCTTCTAACAGTTGATTCGTAGTGCAACTGCTTTTAGGCTTCCCTTCTGTTGCACCTTTGTAACCTTTCTCTCAATTTTCCTTTCAGCGCTGAATGACCTCATAGGCCTTTGGCCTAAACTCTGTATTCCATTCCATTCCATTTGACACTGGAACCGAAAGTGTGCTTAAAACTGTCACAGGCTTAGACCGCGGGCCTAACTATCGAAGAAATTATTAATAGAGTAAAGTTTGAATGACAAGGAAGCTTTATGGCGTGAGCAGTTTGTGGCCATAGGTCTACGTGTATACCAACGAGAGAAAAATTATTATTATTATTATTATTATTATTATTATTCAGAAGATGAACCCTGTTCGTATGGGACAACCCCACAAAAGGGGCCATTGCCTTAAAACTCAAGAAGCTTCCAAAGAATATTATGGTGTTCACTCGAAAGAAGTAACAGAAGGTATTAGGAAATACAGAAAGAGATCAGTTATTAGAAAAACACATAAATTGACAAATAAATAAATAAATAATTAAAAATGTAAGTAAATTTATGAAATTATTATGGGAATGTTTTTCTTTGTGTGTATTATCGTATTTTCATATGATCTGTTCCTTACCTGCTGTAGAATTAGGATTAGATAAGAACTATGTTATATGTATATGTTTGAGCAATTCATTTTCCTTTTATTTTCAAAATAGAGAGAGGAGCTCTGCCCATAGTATCTCATAGCAATTTGTGTTTGTTGACAGACAAACAAATGGCAATTGTGAGAGACATAATAAACATACAATGCTGAAATACATATCGGGGGAAAGGCCAGACAATTTTACATATGAATATTTACATGAGAATCTTGACACATTAAAAAATGTAATGCATGACGTGATTGATGCGAAAAAGAGACGTCTGACGTCTTTACAAGTACTCCCCCCCAAAAGACAGTTATTACAAAACAATGATTGGAAGATATCTGAAAAATCAATCATGGAATCACTTTGGGAGCAGGAGCCGACCCCGAGTTCTTGATACCTGCAGACGTGGGGCGGCTTCAACTGCTGAATCACCCAGCAGCTTAGCCGAGCAGATGGCTTCCTTAGTGCGGCCCTTGGGACGTCCTTGACCTCGTTTCGGGATGGCGGTGGCATCATCTGTGGCCTCATTTTGTGGAGAAATTCTGGGGCGCCTGCCGATTTCCTCCCGAGGTTCACTGTCTAACAGGAAAGCTGGTTTCAGCCGGTCGACAGAAACCCAGTCTTCACACCCGTAGATGTTGATGAGATATGCCTTGGATGATCTGCTGACAACACGGTATGGGCCCCTGTACAGTCTAGTCAAGGGTGGGCATCGGGTGTCGATCCTGATGAAGATGTGGGTGCAGGTATCCAGGCCCCCAGGGCTGTAGACGAGGGTCCTGTCTGTGAAAGTCTTTCGGCAGGGTGCGAACTTCTGTGCCACTTCCCTCAGCCTTGGAAGGGAGGTATCTGCATCGTCCGGCGCCGTGGGGAAGAATTCTCCTGGAACAGCTAGTGTTTCACCGTAGACTTTCTCTGCGGGAGATTCGTCGCCGTCTGCCCTTGGTGCGGTGTGGAGACCCAAGGGAGCTGGGCCTTCCAATTGTCATTGGTACAGCGCACCATCAGAGCTGCCTTCAATGAATGGTGGGCCCTTTCCACCATACTGTTGGCTGCGGGGTTATATGCTGTCGTACTGTGGAGAGTTGTTCCCATCAGGCGTGCCAGGGCAACCCAGAGCTCCAATAAGAATGCCGAGGCTCTGTCTGTAGTTATGTTGTCGGGCACACCGAAACGGCTTATCCTACTTGACAGGAGGACTTCTGTGCAGGCGCTTGTTGATGCTTCCGTCATCAGGGTTGCTTCTGGCCATCTTGTGAAATGGTCTGTGACCATCAGGAGGCATCTGGCGTCCCCTGATTGCGGCAGAGGCCCTATGACGTCTACATGGATGTGCCTGAAACGCTGACGGGGTTGAGGGAAATCTCCGATGCCTGATTCCGTGTGTCGGGTGATTTTACTCGTATGGCACGGCATGCAGTTCTTCGCCCACTCTCGAACATCCTTCCTGATCCCATGCCACATGAGCTTTTCTGTCATCAGGCATGCTGTTGTTCGTCCTGATGGATGGGACAGCCCGTGGATGATGTCAAACATCTGCTTTCTCCTCGAGGGGGCGGGGGCAGCCAGTGCTGGTGTCACAGAGAAATGCTGAACTGGACCCACCTATTGGCATGTCTTCCCACCTTAGTGTGGTGAGTGCCATGCGGTAGGTCGCTGTTTCCGGGTCCGCAGCTTGTTCCTTCGCCAGGTCCTCGTAGTCTATGCCCAGGTGGACTGAATTTATCTCGACTTTTGATAGGGCGTTGGCCACTGGGTTCTTCTTGCCAGGGACGTAGCTAATGATGCAGCTGAATTCGGAGATAGCAGCCAGGTGCCACTGCTGTCTCGCCAGCCATGCGTCTCCCGCCCTTGTGAATGCATGCACCAGCGGCTTGTGGTCTGTCAGGATGGTGAAAGGGCTGCCATCCAAGAGGTACTTGAAGTGCCGCACAGCTCCCTGTTGAATGCACTGTAGCGGGTGTCTGGCGGCCTTAACTTGTGGCTGAAGAAGGCCAGAGGGCAGGGGGAACCATCTACTACCTGCTCCAGCACGGCTCTGCCAGCGATGTTGCTGGTGTCGGTGGTAAATCTCAGTAGGCGGTGGCGTCGTGATGTGTTAAGGTGGTGGCTCTGGCAAGGGCTGCCTTCGTCTGTTCAAACGCCTGCTGCTGGAGAGCTGCCCACGTCAGAGCTTTCGGCTTCCCCTTCAGTACTCCGGTTAGGGAATACATGATAAGGGCGACGTCCGGTATGAAGCGACGGTAGTAGTTGACCATGCTGAGGAACTCCTGCAGGGACTTGATGGATTTTGGTGTTGGAAACTTCTTTACCGCGTCCACTTTGGAGGCCATAGGGCGGACACCTGCGGGAGAGATCTCATGGCTCAGGAAGTCTACCTTTTCCGCTCTGAAGGTACACTTGTCGAACCTGGCAACGAAACCGTTCTCCTGCAGGCTCTTCAGCACAGCCCGGACGTGGGGCAGGTGTTCCTCCGGTGACCTGGAGAAGATCAGGATGTCATCTACGTAGCAAACGCAGAAAGGTGGAGTAGGAGAAGGTGTATGTCCCGAACAGCAAGATGATGGCTGTCTTCGGAACGTCCTCGGGGTGCACTGGTACCTGAAAATAAGACTTGAGCAAATCCACTTTTGTAAATACTTTGACCCCGTGCAGGGCATCTGTTAGGTCCTGCATGTTCGGCAAGGGATAGTGGTCCAGTGTCGTTATTAGGTTCAGCCGATGATAGTCCCCACAGGGCCTCCAGGAGCCATCTGGTTTCCTTACCATGTGGAGGGGGGATGCCCACAGACTCGATGCCTTCCTGCAGATCCCCATCTGTTCCAACTTGGCGAAGGCTCGTTTAGCATCTTGGAGTTTTTTGGGTGGCAAACAGTGGAATTTGGTGTGTGTTGGCAGGCCTGTTGTGGTGATATGGTGATGGATGCTGTGCTTGGCCTGGGCTCCCGGCAACTGACGCAGCTCTGGCTTGAAGACGTCTGGGAACTCATGGAGGAGGGCGTTGTATCTGTTCAAAGAGATGGAGCAGACAGCGGGCATCCCCGGCCCGGTGGAGAGCGGTCGGGAGTAGCAGGTTCTTGTGTCCAGCAGGCATTTTCGGCCGACATCTACCAGAAGTCCATGGTGTGCTTGGAAATCAGCGCCTAGGAGAGGAAATTTGATGTCCACGATGATGAAGGGCCAATCATATTTACGGACCACGATGGATATTCTGCGGGTCAAAGTTCCGAAGGAGAGAAAGAAATAGAGAGAGGTGGGGGGTGATTCATTCTGATTGTTATACTCACTTTATCACTTAACAAAATCTAAAACCCTGGTTGGGTAACTGTTCCCCCCAAAAATTGGCCCTCTGAGGAAACACTTCAACCTATATGCTAACTGCCAAAGCTTAGTTCCACTCAAGATATGGCCATCAAGCTTCTTCCAGCAGCTGCTCAACTGCCATTCATCCTTCAGCATTGGATTCAAGTCCAGTTAATGTTTTAGCCCGCATGTCCATTGTTCAATCAGCATTCAAGGGCCAGGGAACTTCCAGCAGTCACCCAACTGCCTTCCATCCTCCAGCCTTGGGTGCCAGTCCAGCTAATGTTGAGCCAGCATGTTCAGTTTCCAGTCAGCATTCCAGGAACAGGGAACTTCCAGCAGCCCTCCAACTGCCTTCCATCCACCAGCCTTGGGTGCAAGTCCTGGTCTTAGCTCAGGTCCAGTTCGATTTTTGGTCTGCATTCCAGGGCCAGGGAACTTCCAGCAGCCTCCCAACTGCCTTCCATCCTCCAGCCTCAGGTGCAGGTCCAAGCATTAGCTCAGGTCCAGAATGGTTTTTGGTCCTCATTCCAAGGCCAGGAAATTTCCAGCAGTGGGGGGCTGCTGGAAGTTCCCTGGCCATGGAATGAGGGCCAAAGACCGCTATGGACCTGAACTAACACTTGGACCTGCACCCAAGGTTGGAGGATGGAAGGCAGTTGGAGGGCTACTGCAAGTTCCTTGCCTTCCCTCTTTCTGCCTCGGGTGCAGATCCAAGCATTAGCTCATGTCCAGATCGGTTTTTGGTCCTCATTCGAGGGACAGGGAATTTCCAACGGTGGGGTGCTGCTGGAAGTTCCATGGCCCTGGAATGAGGACCAAAACCAATCTGGACCTGAGCTAACACCTGGACCTGCATCTGAGGCTGGAGGATGGTCTTTGGTCCTCATTCCAGGGCCAGGAAACTTCCAGCAGCCCCCCAGCTGCCTTCCATCCTCCAGCCTCAGATGCAGGTCCAAGCATTAGCTCAGGTCCAGATCGGTTTTTCGTCATCATTCCAGGGCCATGGAATTTCCAGCAGTGGGGGGCTGCTGGAAATTCCCTGGCCCTGGAATCAGGACCAAAGACCGATATGGACCTGAGCTAGCACCTGGACCTTGCACCCAAGGCTGGAGGATGGAAGGCAGTTTTGGTGCTGCCAGAAATTCCCTGGCTCTGGAGTGAGGACCAAAACCAATCTGGACTTGAGTTAACACCTGGACCTGCATCCAAGGCTGGAGGATGGAAGGCAGCTGGGGGCTGGTGGAAGTTCCTTGGACCTGGAATGAGGACGGAAGACTGATATGGACCTGAGCTAACACTTGGACCTGCATCCAAGGTTGGAGAATGGAAGGCAGTTGGAAGGCTGCTGCTAGTTCCCTGCCTTCCCTCTTCCAGCCTCGGGTGCAGATCCAAGCATTAGCTCATATCCAGATCGGTTTTTGGTCCTCATTCCAGGGCCAGGGAATTTCTAGCAGTGGGGGGCTGCTGGAAGTTCCCTGGCCACGGAATGAGGACCAAAGACCGATATGTATCTGGGCTAATACCTGGACCTACATCCGAGGCTAGAGGATGGAAGGCAGTTTGGCGGCTGCTGGAAGTTCCCTGGCCCTGGAATGAGGGCCAAAGACTGATATGGACCTGAACTAACACCAGGACCTGCACCCTAGGGTGGGGGATAGAATGTAGTTGGGGGGCTGCTGGAAATTTCCCTGGTCCTGGAATGAGGACCAAAAACTGATCTAGACCTGAGCCAACACCTGGACCTACACCCAAAGCTGGAGAATGGAAGGCAGATGGGACGGCTGCTGGAAATTCCATGGCCTTGGAGGTGGTCTAGGCGTTAGCTCAGGTCCATTTCGGTTCTTGGTCCGTATTCCACGGTCAGGGAACTTCCAGCAGTGTAGGTCCAGGCCTCAGTTCAGGTTCTTACTAGGTGGATTGCCTCCCCAGTATGTTTTTCCTGGGGGATCGCCTCACCAGCTTTCTCATGTGGGGGATTGCCTCCCCAGCTTTCTTATTTATGTTGTGTTAATTTTGTGCCATTTAAATTGAACTTGCTCCGACTGTGCTTTTGTTTACTGTATTAGGTTTATCGCATTATTAGATTTTTCATCTCTTCCACCTGTTGTTGCATTGTGTTTTTGTCTATGAGACCTGCCTTGAAAAGTATCCGCAAAAGGTTGCATTTAGTGATTGCATTTTTCAGCAATATGTAGTTTGTTTCTACAATTTCCGCTTGAAGGTCGTAGATCTTCTTCGCCTTCTGAACTTCCCTGTCGTTCGTCGCATTCCACTTCAAATCTTTCCTTCGCTGCACTTCTCTTATGAGCCTTCCTAACTTCCCTGTACAATAAATGGCCCCTTGTTCCATTTCGTAAATGCATTCTGTCTCCCTTTGGAACTCTTCTCTTTTTCGTAGAAACTCTTCTTTCATTTCTGGGACGTTTATAATTTCCTGAATGATTTCCTCTTCTTTTTTTGTCTAGTGTTGCCTTCTTATTGTCCCTATTTTTCTTATGTATTCAATTTCTTGATCTAAAAAAATAGGGACAGATTTATGTTATCCTTCACATATACTAGATATTTGTTATAACAAAGCCCACAGAAAGTTGTATAGTGAAAGTAACATGAAGAAAGAAACCCCTAAGAACATTCCTAGCTCGCCTTATTTTAGTGGTTTTGAAAACAAAATCATTGTTGAAACCTCTTAGTGTCAACTTCGTTTTTTCTTATAATAACACACTCAGAAGAATGTTAATAAAAAATAGCCCTAAGAAAACAACAACATAATATATAAAATTCCATGTTTGGACTGCCCCTCTTTTTATATTGGCCAGTCTAGCAAAGATTCAGATGTACGTATTAAGCAACATAAGTATTAGGTCAAAACTGGACAAGCATCCAATGCTATAATCATTCATTTAAGTGAAAACTCTCACAGGATAAATTGGACTGGAAGTTCAGTGATTGCCAGATCGAAAGATTTCTCTTCAAGAAATCTATTGGAGTCCGCTATTATCCAGCTTACTTCCAGCTGTAATTTTAACCTTAGCCCTGGCATGTATTATTTGGACCCCTGTGTTAGAAAAAGGATCAAGAATGACCTAAAAGATAAAATCACCGACTTAATTACAAGTTAGTTACTTGATATATATTTTCTATGTATCCGTATGTTTAATAAAATTTTTTTATTTGTAAAAATGTTCATCTTGCAAAAATTATTATTGTTTACAAAAAAAAAAAGATAATTATTTTGTTGTACTAATATTTTTTGGGTGGTCAGTCACGACCCTGTATAATCTTTTAATTGTCCTGTCCCTGCTTCTGAACGGTTAATCCCAATCCCTTGTAAAACCTCTTATATATTTAACCCTGTTTTGGCAGTTCTACTAATTCTTCAATTGTGTTGGATTCCAGGTACATATGTTTCCTTTATAATCCCCATCTGATAAACTTCTGTACATGGGCAATGAATAAAAGCATAACAGAAAGCGGTAAAGAAACATGGCAAAAAGAAATCATCATTCATATGAGCTTTCTTCGTAAACTTACTTTGATATTTTTTCAGTCTGCTAAGCAAAGGACGTAAGGGTCGAAAGGCCTCGCAGCACTCCAGTGTTTCCGTTTCCTTCGTGGATTTTATCTTTATTTATACATGCATACATACATACATACTACATACATACATTTATATGTATTATTATTATTATTATTATTATTATTATTATTATTATTATTATTATTATTATTATTGATGTTGTTTTTTAATTATGTGAAAAAATTGTGTTGGCCATTATTATTAATATATATTATTTTTATTGGGTAAAAAATTTTATTGACCAATATTATTATTATTATTATTAGTATTATTATTATTATTAGTATTATTATTGTTGTTGTTGTTGTTTTTATATTATATAGTGAAAAATTGTGTTGACCATTATTATTAATATTATTATTTTTATTTTGGGAAAAAAGTCAAATTGACAAATATTATTATTATTATATTATTATTATTAGTTAATGGGAATTAATGTCAATCCGTGGATGAACTGGTGCTGGTGGCACCTGCGAATGGTGTCCTTTGTGGCATATGCCATTTGATGCACCAGAGGTGTAGGGAGCATGTTTTATTTGATCCATTCCTTCATTTTTCCATCTTCATTCCAAGCCTGACAGTCCTTAATCATTTCCTAAAGCCAACAGCTCTTGGGGTTTACAGAACCTTTCTCGTGCTGGTGTTACAGTTCCATTTTCCTGCTGGGGGTTACAGTACCTTTCGCCTGCTGGGGGTTTCAGTCCCTTTCTTCTGGTTGGGTTTTCAGTACCTTTCTCCTGCTTAAGGTTACAGTCCCTTTCTCCTACTGGGGGTTTCAGTACCTTTCTCCTGTTGGAGTTTCAGTCCCTTTCTCCTGCTGGGGGTTTCAGTCAGGGATCTGAAAAGTCTTGGTGTTTGAGTGAAGCAAAATTGTCTCTTTTGTGCTATTTTGCTTGTGTAGGATTTAAGTTTATAGTACTGAGCTGAAATCTTTATTCTTTGCTGTTTATTTTGAAGGGTACTCTGGTTTGTATTTCATTTGGATGGTGACTGAAAGTTTCTACTTTCTTATTTCAGGTCTATCCTCAAGCCATCAATCCGTGGAGTTGATTCAAGTATCCCTCCCACTTGTAGAAGCTGATGGAGTTCTGCTTCCAGAGATTTCAAGACGTTATCACTGATATCAACCTTTATTTGCTAAAACCTTATGGTAAGGTTAGTTTTTCTTTACATTATTTATATTCCAAACAGGTAAATGTGTACTTGTGTTACAGATTACTAAGGAAGAAGCCTGTAGAAGGAATTTTGAGAACTAGACAGTGGAAAAAGACTCAGTACAGTACAATGCCTGAAACTAAATACTGTACTACTGGCATGTCCTTTTAATGTCTTATTTAATTAAGAAGTTATTAAATTGTGAACAGTCTTCTTAGAGGAGAATTCTGGATTCTGTATGGTGTCACATTCTTATGCAAGTGATAAATGGATGTGTAGTCAACTATATTACTTTATCAGGTGTTCAGGCTGGAGACTGACTTGAGTTAAATGGAAAGTCTACATATTAGATGACAGCATGGTAACACTTGGGGAGTGTGCCATGTTTTGTAGAATACTGGACCTAAGAAATTTTATCTGTGTGGAAAAGTTGTGGACCCTGAATGGCGCTAGTATGCTGATAATACCTTTAGTATGTGTGGTTCTGTTTTGTCATTTGGTCTAGGTACCTGACTTGGATAGGTTCAGTGATCAGACGCAGGCCTGGGTTCATACTCTGGTAAAGGGAGTTGAAATCAGTAGCTCCTGGTTTGTAGCCTACGGGTTGATCTTAAGAGCTGCAGGTTTTTTAAGATCTGTGACACATTTTCGTGAGGACACCAACATCACGAAAACCACTGCCATTTGTTTCAGGTATTTTGTTAGATTAGCTAAGAGAGAGAGAGTGCTGGTTTGGATAGGTTTTGTGATTTGCAATTCCAAGAATCATTAGTTTTATATATGTAACTTACCAAGTAATTGCATTGCTTATAGTTTCACTGGCCGGCAGCTTAAAAATTTTGAAATTCGATGAGGGCGTATTAAATCTTCTTAGCCTAATGAGGAATCACTGATAAGCTTGCAATTTTGTAGAACATTTAATGTCACTTGACTATACGGGAAGTGCAAATAAAGTTCTGGTCAGCTTTTTACACAGCACCGGTTATATATATCTGAATATTGGCGGTTCATCTAAACAAACGCCTCCATGATTCTCACACTCTAAGAACACAACAGGACTTATAAAGAATCAATTGTTTTTACAGGACTTATTTTTTATAGGTTTTTGTCATTTAATTTTGTCTGTTTAATGTGAAATAAATAATCCAATATATCTAAAAGTTTTTATTCTCTCTCTCTCTCTCTCTCTCTCTCTCTCTCTCTCTCTCTCTCTCTCTCTCTCTCTCTCTCTCTCTCTCTCTCTCTCTCTCTATATATATATATATATATATATATATATATATATATATATATATATATAAGGCAAATATTATTATGTACGATAATTTCAGTGAAAAATCCATAATTTTGAAGCCCTGTGCGATATCTTTGGGTAAAGTTCATGGCCGACAACACTCGAGCTTCTTCATCTTCTCGTCCCTTACTTACGTGCCAGGTTTTCTCGTGGTTCCGTTGTTTTATTTTTCAATTGGACCGTAAAACTTACATGGCATAATTAAGTAGCGTGCCACGGATATATCTTGAGTGTTTTATTGGACGAACTTATATGGTAAGTAGGTAAACCCAACAATAAGTTCACTGCTACAGGTATTTGTCTTTTGTCTCTGGACGACATAACTATATTTAGCGCTGAATAAACCCTCGGATTCCAGTTCTTGGCTTCAAGCCTCAATGTCATATTCCATTCCATTCCACATTAGGATAACTTTCGACTGCATTATAAGTATTCATCACACTGAAACCAGCCTAAAAAAAGGGATTTAGGTAGGTGTTTGCAACAAGGTAAAAGCGCAATATAAAGTAAGACTGGTTTAGTGTAGGTTGAATTTTAGCAGGAATTCTTATAAACTAGACTTGACAGAATCAAATATAGGCTAACCGACGTCAAAGAACTCCCAGTGCAGGACTTGGCAAGAGCTTTGGAAATGGCAAGTACATAGAAGTTACAGGTTCGTCAACTGGAAGTATAGTATAGTGAATAGGAAATAGGTTAGACAGGCCTAGTAGTCTAAGGGTTAACCTGGAGCTTACAGAAGGAATATCAATAACTAACCTAACCTAACCTCATGGCGTTACTGTTTTAATGTTCATACGTACATGTACAAATATCCAAAGACTATTTTTCCTGTTCCACAGGTAACAGCTGAGTACATATTAATGAAGTAGCATACTGTACAACACAATACTCTACCTACAGTCAAGGCTAACTGCACTGTACATCCATCTGTTCATGTTTCTGAAGTACATCACTTAGGAGATTTAAAGATTCCCACAGAGGCTCGTGATATGAATATCGTTGAGCAGATATTGAATAACTTGCAGAGAGCTGACATTGCTGAGTGCATTTGTAAAACCTGCAATACCATTACAGTTATAAAATTAGTGATTTCATTTTTGTCAATAATTTTAGATGATCAGTCATTCAAACGCTTGCCTGTGCTGAAATTTGTATTTGCACAACTACAGTTAATGACTGAATAAATTTGATTATTTGTCAGAGCTGGGTAATGTTGTCTTATTTGTTTTATAATTGTTCCCCCCAAAGTTATAGACTTCTGAGAGAGAAGAAATTCCTAATACTGCCGATTTACTCTACGATCAGGAGTGTGTGTTTCCAAATAGTTTGACCCAGCATCAGAACAAAATGACTCAAATTTTTTATGTACATAAAGAATAATTGTAAATTATTACTACCCAATAACAAAACTGATACTGGTGGTGGATGGAACTCACTTGAAACCATATTTTGATTATGAAGGCAGAAATTCAGTACAATTGTTGAGATGTACCAGGAATAATTGTCTTGGCCAGAAAGATACAAATAAACAGTGAAGTTCCCTTGGTTCTCCTTTGATGGAAATCGTATTTTAGAAAATGAATTTCATTATGCACCATTCAGCTCTTTGAAAAAACTTTGAGATACAAGATGGTTTACTCTTGAAACATTCGTATAAGCTGTCATGAAAAGTGTTCTCCTCCTCCACCTTTGAGAAACAAAATGTTCATTTACTTTTACAAATATTCAATGAGTATCTCATTCAAGCTTCACTAACTCTTGGGAAAAATCAGTTTCCCTTTTTATTCAGAAATTGCAGAATATGTCAATTTTTTTTTTATTTGATGGACAGTAATGAATTTAAAATCTGCTTATAAAGGTCAAAGGTTAAATAATAAATATGCTGCTCCAGTAAGTAGGCTAGTGAAGGTCATAGTACAGGAAAAATGGCAAAATTAATAATATGGGCTTTTACTAACATTTTTATTGAATAATTATTGTTCCCAAGGAAATAATTATATTGTAGCCAACAAAAACTTGGATAAAAAGAGAAAGTTAGGAACTTTAACTACCAAATAATAGCTGCATGTGAAAGATAATTAAGTTATTTCATTCACATATAGTAGGATAAACCATCTGTTTTGTGATGTATGTAAACCAATGCATTGCTGTCTTGTAATATGACGTTAACACTATTTATGTATACAAAATTTTTAATACAATGATGAACACACACGTCGGTTGTGAAGCTTCAAGGAAAAGTCAGAGGTGAAAGACCAATTCTTTATTATTCTCGACAGGTGTTTATAGGACAAAAAGCGGACAGAAAGGTAGCGGGTGACCCGAGACCCCCTGCGGCGTTCATGCAGGATTTGTATTTTTTAGCAAGCATAAAAATATGTACAACATTTGTTACATGACATATAAAAGGTAGATATACATATCGGCAGAAAGGCCGTACAGTGATGCATAAGATTAGGTATACAAAGAATCTGAAATAAAGACAGCTAAAATACATGACATGATTAATGTACATCTGAAAGGGAGAAACACAAGGAAAGACAGGTGTGATTTGATGCCCTTACAAATACTTCCCCCCAAGACAATAATTAGAGGAGCAATTATTGGATGAAGCATCTTAATTATGGGGGCGCTGAGGCAGCCGACACGGGCCCCTGCTTCTGGAGAAATGTGGGCGCGGGGTGGAGCTGACACCTGGGGACGGCTGGATGTGTTTTCTGGTGGGGAAGCTGGTGCGCCTTCAAGCAGGTATTGCAGGGAACTCTGGGGCGCCTGCCTACTTCTTCACAAACTTCGCTGTCTAACAGGAATGTGGGTTTCAGTCTGTCGATGGTGATCCAGTCCTCCCGCCCATGGGTGTTGTGGAGGAATGCTTTGCTGGCCTGCCTGATGACCCGGTGGGGCCCCCTGTAGGGCCTGGTTAAGGGTGGGTGGCGAGCGTCCACCTTGACAAAGATGAATGCGCAGGAATGTAAGGCAGGTGGGCTGTAGGTGACGGTTCTGTCGGTGTAGGTCTTGTGGCAGGGCGCGAACCTTTACACGAGTTCCCTCAACCTCGGGAGGGGGTTGTCAGCTGACGGCGGGAAGAACTCTCCAGGTACGGCCAGTGTTTTCCTGTGGACTTTCTCAGCCGGGGAAGCGTCACCATTTGCTCTTGGTGCGGTGCGGAGACCCAGCAGGACCCAGGGCAGCTGTTCCTTCCAGTTCGCGTCGGTGCCGCATGCCACGAGAACTGCTTTAAGAGAGCGGTGCCCCCTCTCGACCATGCCATTCGTTGCAAGGTTGTATGCCGTTGTGCTGTGTAGAGTTGTACCCATCAGGCATGCCAAGGAGACCTAAAGCTCTGACAGGAAGGCAGGTCCCCTGTCCATGGTGATGCTGTCTGGCACTCCGAAGCGGCTTATCCAACTGGAGAGGAGGGCCTCTGCGCATGATGTCGTTGATGCCTCATCCATGGGGGTTGCTTCGGGCCAGCGGGTGGAGTGGTCTGTGATCGTCAGGAGGTATCTGGCTCCCCCCGACTGCGGAAGGGCCCCGATTACGTCGATGTGGATGTGGCTGTAAGGCGAGGTAGTTTGTCGCACTTACGTGTCGTCAGAACACACTTTGGGGTAGGCTGCCACCAGTTTAGGTGTTTATAACACACCAAAAGCAAACAAAAAATATAATTTAAAATATATACAAAGTGCATTGAATTCACGGTAGCGGATTCTAAGGAGGTGTGTGGGGAAGGGTTTGCCACGTAGGTTTTGTCTATTACCACCAGATACTGCTTGTGGGTAACAAAATAATGAAACAGACTTATAACACTAATACCACATTTATTAACATCAGTGATATATACAAAAAAAAAAAAATGGCATTCACTTAGTAAAGGAAGTACACCTATAGTTAGCCTACATCATCACTCAGAAAAAAAATATAAAATACTCTTAAGGCAGTACAAAAGGCACATAGTTTTCTCTAAAGTTAGGCTACCACCAGACAACTTAAGCTAATTTCCCCAGACAAAAGGCTTGGCTTACCTTAGCCTACATTTCAGACAACCTAATAAAACAATTCTCAATACGTACTCCACCTTTACCTCAACAAATATTTTCTTACTCTGGCACACTGTTACAAGACAGTAGGCATAATATACTCTGTGCGATGCTTTCATTTGTTGGCAGTCCCGCACTCCTCACACATGGGACTGGACTCCTATTATTTCACCCTTGGCCTCGTATAGTTCCTGGGCGTCGTCGACTAAGGCATCCATGTCCAGGTTCTCTGCATCCCTTATCTGGCGCTAAACTTCCTGTGGGAGGCGCCGAAGGAAGATAGCTTTTGTCAGGTCTATTGTTTTCTTCCTCACCTTCTCGTCGTGACCTGGGAGTGTTATTAACCCCCGCAGCTGGTTCCAGACTTCCCTGGGTGATGCATCTCCGAGGGGCTGGGATAACAGGTCGAATGTGCGCTGCGCTCTCTCGGACACGGGCATGGAGTAGGAATTCATCAGCTTGTTTTTTAATTCTATGTGTGAGACTTTGTCTAGTTCAGCATCTAGCCAGGGGGAAATTCTATTGAATACTTCTGGGAGCACCGTCATGACTGTCCAATTTTGTAGCATCGTCTGAGATGCGCGCCATGTGAAAATGCGCGTCTGCGCGCTGGAACCATGATGCTGTGTCTGGCTTTGTTGGTGAGTGGGGCGTGCAGATGATGCTCACAGGTTCGCATTGAGGTTCTACCCCTGACATCTTGACTGCTCACGCACCAAAACGCAGGAAAATGTGCCGTATTGAGTCTGTTAATGGTGCTGATTTGTTTGAGAGGTCGAATGAAGTGCCAAAACGTGCCCTTTTGGGTACGCTGTATTTAGTTCGTTAATGGCATGGTTTCCGTTGGGCAGGGTGCTGTCAGAGGCCTAAACTTTACACCGTAGTTAGTCCACTAAAGGCTCTCTGGGGTCACCAGTTTGAAGCTTCAAGGGAAAGTCAGAGGTGAAAAACCGATTCTTTATTATTCCCGACAGGTGTTTGTAAGACAAAAAGCGGACGGAAAGGTTGTGTGTGACCCTAGACCCCTGCGGCATCTATACAGGATTTGTGTTTTTTAGCAAGCATAAAAATACGTACAACATTTGTTACATGACATAAAAGGTAGATACAGTATACATATCGGCAGAAAGGCTGTACAGTGATGCATAAGATGAGGTATACAAAGAATCTGAAATAAAGACAGATAAAATACATGACCTGATTAATGTACTGTACATCTGAAATGGAGAAACACAAGGAAAGAGAGGCCCAATATGATGCCCTTACACGGTATATACTGTATTGTAACTGTAAATAAATTGTTTTGGTTCAGTATTTTATATTAATCTCATAACCTGTGTTTCAAGTCAGTACTGTATTATTTGGTGTACACAAATTAGTGTGTACACCAAAAACTAAGTAAATTAACCTATTACCATAACTGGCAAGCAACAAATGGTCTGTTTTAGTGATGTTTACATTTCTTTCGCCTGGCAACGTAGTCAGTGCTAGCGACTTGGCCCACCCTTGCCTACATCACAATACACCGAACAGGCCTTCTCTTTTTGGTGGTCTCGCTTCAACAGCGCGATTCAGTTGTTTTTCTGCTGGCACCAACATTGCTTCAGTTGTGAGCAGTCGGCTTAAAATTTGGCTTTCGCCGCTTTTCCTTTGAGATTCTTCTTTGGGTGAAGTGCTGGTAGCCTATGGCATTTGTATTTATAGCGAGACCATTATTTTTCAATATGGGACGCTTTTTCTTCCATTTGATTTACATTATAACTCAATTGTTGACTTCTTAGACTTAGGCCTAGCCTAGTATGTCAGGCTCTAGCACTGCTAGCCTACGCTATTGTAGCAAAGGCTGCAACATTAGGCTCACTTAAGAGAAATATGACTTTCACTCTATGTGCGTAGAGTGTAGGGGACAAAGAGTGTTTAGTTGATCAAACATGTGACGAATGTTCAGAGTGGGATGCAAGAAAATGGAGGGTTTTGGGGTCTCATCTAACGAAATTAGACAGGAAATGTAAGGCGGCCGTTAGAGCTGAAAACAGATAGAAAGACCGTAGTTAGTTCTGCTGATGATGATATTCCTGCTTTACCTTTACCTGCTCCCACTGTGTCACCTGTTCCCAACTCTCCAGCTATTCAGCGTACTCCTTTAACCGGCTCCCTCGCTTCCGAACCCGATCCCCTTGCCAGCCTCGAGTCGAAACTCGTACGTAATTTTGATGTCAAAATGGGTTTAATTATGGATACTGTGACCCATTTTGGTGCTTCAGTTCGTGTCCTTATGGACCAAGTAGGAGCAGTCATACTGGAGTCTCAAGGGAGGTCGGTGGGGTCTGCCCATGGGTAGTTGTTCCCTCAGTCCGACCCGTTGCAGCTTCCCAGGTCGTGGCGAAGGATAACCGTTGGAAAGGCATCTGAATGGAAGTGAGTAGGCTATCCTCAAGTTCCGAAGCTTCCATCCCCGAGAATAGGTGCTGCTGGCACTTCAGTGATGAATTGTGTCCACTGGGAAGGCCCGCGGCGGACATGGTCCGCTCCCCTCCAGTGCCTTACAAGAAATTTAGGGAGCTCCTGCAGCAGCCTTCTTGTAGTTTCTGGGATTCCCCAGAATGCTTTTCTCCAGTGTATCCTGTGCATGAGGCCAAGTGTTTGTTTGCTCCGAGACACTTCTCCTTGTCTCACGAGCGTCCAGTAGCGCCCGAGCTCCCAAGAGCAACCGATCTCCCAGCAACACCCAGACTCTCTGTAGTTCCCCAAGCACCCATTACTGCCCGTTAGCACCTGAGCCCCCGCTAGCACCAGAGCGCCCATTGGTGCCCGTTCCTCCAGTTATGCTTGAGTGCCTATCATTGCACAAGTGCCCTCCAGTTCCTGAGCATCCTTCAGCACCCAAGATTTCAGCTCAGATGCCTTCTGCAGACACAACAGACCCATTGCTAGCTCCCATTCAGCGTCAACTAGCGGACATCTTAAATTTACTCATGAGAGAGCTGCCTTCTTTGGCCCAGGCCCCTCAAGATTTGCTTCTATCCCCTGTTTTGTCAGAGGGTGAAGGTGAAGTTGGTGAAATGAATCAGGGCTTCCCTCCGACAGTTTATGCAGCTTTATTGACATACCTGCTGCAGAACTTTCTTCTCGCCTCCGTCCCCAACCTCCCCGGCTTCAATGTTTTTCATCGGTGACAAGCCTACCGACTCCTCCAAGTTAATGGGGTGACTTGATGACCACTATAGACATGCAAGATGCCTATTTCCACATTCCTATACATCCAGAATCCAGGCAATATTTGTGTTTTGTGTATCGCAACAGAGTGTACCAGTTTCGGGACTTATGCTTCGGCCTTTTGACCACTCCGCAAGTTTTCACCCGAGTCCTTGCTCCACTCTCCAAGTGGCTTTGTCTGATGAGGATAAGCCTCTCCCTCTTCTTAGATGATTGGCTTCTACAATCACTGTCGAAGGAGAGGTGCATGGAGGGCCTTTGGAAGACCCTTTGTTCATCAGAAGAGTTGGTTCTGCTAATCAACCTTCAGAAGTCCCAGCTGATTCAATCACAGACGATTCTCCATTTGTGGATGATGATAAACTCTCTGAGTTTTCAGGTTTTTCTGTCGCCCAAAAGAGTTCAGTCATACCTGAAGAAAGTTGAGGAGTTCCTCGCCCGCCAAACCTGTTTGGCGAACCAGTGGATGAGCCTTCGGTAGAACTAAATAGTAGCTCCGCGGCTGCAACTGCCTTCTAACTTTACTTTTTTACAGTTTTTTGGTTGCTAATTATGAATTTATCTTTAATTTACAGCGCCCGAGTGTAAGTAACCTGTAATTAACCCCTGAAGCCCATCCAACAAGGGGTTTCCATATGCGATCTTCACAAGACAGAGCACCGGTACGTCTGTTTCGAACGGTTCATATCCCGTCCAGCAAGTGCAATAACTTGTTAATGTATGGGTACCCAACCCCCCCTCCCCGGGCCAGTAGTAAACACGGTGAAGGGACATTCCATTTGGCCGACAACAAACATGCACCGCCAGTATCAGAATCCCTAAAAGTGTAGAAAAAACCAGTTGAAAAGGTAAAAACAGGCGCGGAGCTAATATATAGAATTACCGAGCCTTCTAGGTACCTTAGCCTCCATTGAGCAGTTTGTTTCCCTAGGAAGGCTACATATGAGAACTCTTCAGTTTTATTTGCAGGCCAGCTGGGACAGGAAAGCTCATCCAGACAAATTCGCCTTCCCGATATCTCAAGAAATCACAGAGGATCTTTGGTGGTGGAAGTCAGAAGGCAGGCTTTCAGAAGGGAAGTTCCTTCTTCCGTTGAACCCCAACCTAGACTTCTATGCAGAAGCGTCGGATCTGGGTTGGGGAGCTCTTTTAGTCGCACAAGAAGTGTCAGGAACTTGGTCCCAGGAGCAGATTCACTGGCACATCAACCTCAAGGAGCTGACAGCAATTTGGCTGGGCCTTCAGCATTTTGCTTCAATAGTCCTCAGTCAAGTAGTGACCTTACACTCGGACAATACTACGGTCTTGACATACATCAAGAAGCAAGTGGAGACTCACTCGTTCTTCCTTTGCGAAGCAGTGAGAACCCTCCTTTTATGAGCAGATCACAACCGGACCAAGTTGTTGACGCTGTTCACCCAGGGCAAGCTCAATGTCCTTGAGGACTGGTTGAGCCATTGCAGTCAGGCGCTTACCACAATGTGGATCTTCTTCCGCAGGTGTGCGAGGATCTATGGAAGCTGTTGGGGGGGGACCTCTTACAGATCTGTTTGCAATGTCCAAGAATCATCGTCTACCAGTCTTTTGTTCTCCAGTACCAGACTCTCTAGCATGGGCGACAGACGCCATGCTACAAGACTGGTTGAACAAGGATCGGTATGCCTTCCTGCCATCTGCATGCTACGAGAATTCCTCAGGAAGTTCTGCAACCACTTGAATGTCACGATGACTCTAGTGGCCCCTTTCTGGCCGCAACAGGAATGGTTCCCGGATCTCATCAAGCTGCTGACTGACTTCCCGATGTTGTTACCACAGTGACCAAGTCTGCTCAGACAACACCGCTTAAGGCGGTTCCACCAAGGATTGTCCACTCTGGCCCTGACAGGGTTCGGATTGTCAAGAAACTCCTCAGACAGAAGGGGTTTTCAAGAGTATCTTCAAAGGCTATTGCCAAGTGTAGGCGCTCCTCTTCCGACATGTCTATCAAGCCAAGTGGACATTCTTCAAAGCATGGTGTAGAAGACATGACATGTCATCTTCTAAGACATCTGTAGCAGACATTGCCAAATTTCTCCTGTACTTGAGGACATCTAGGGGCCTGTCCTCTACGATCAGAGGATACAAGGCTAAGTTGAGTTCAGTGTTTCGGCACAGAGGTATGGATCTCTCTGCTAATCAAGACCTGTCCGATCACATTAAATCCTTCAATACCTCCAAAACCAAGGGGCGAGAGGCTGTCTCTTGGAATCTGGATGTAGATTTGAAGTGGCTCTCCGGACCTCTCTTTGAGCCTCTTCGTTCTGCTTTGTTACGAGATCTTACCAGGAAGACCCTCTTTCTTGTGACCTTGGCGACTCCCAAAAGGGTCAGTGAAGTGCTTGCTCTTGACAAGAGAGTGGGATTTTCCCAAGGTGATGCCGTATGTTCCTTCACCCAGAAATGAAGGCCCAACCAAGCCCTGGCCTTGTTCCTTCACTATTAAAAGCCTGATGGAAATACTAGGCCCAGATGAGTAGAGAGTTCAGTGCCCAGTGAGAGCACTGAGGTACTACTTGCACAGAATGGAAAAGATTCGAGGTTCTACGAGTAATTTGTGGTGCTCGGTTAGGAATCTATCTCATGCCCTATCAAAGAACGGCTTTTCTTTCTTCTTGAAGGATCTGATCTCTGAGGCCCATTCTCAGGTTGGAGAAGAGTCTTTAATGTCCGTCAAAGCTAAAGCTCATGAGATCAGAGCTGTCTCCATGTCTTTAGCCTTCAAGCACAATCTGACAATATCAGTTCTTCAAGCGACATACTGGAGGTGCAAGTCTATCTTCATGATGTGGAAACTACTTTTGAAAATTGTAGTACTTTGGGGCCATTATCCGTGGCTGGCATGGTGTTGGGGGAGGAAACATAGGAAGCCTTTCTCCCTTCCTTTTCTTTTTGCCTTGAACTTGGGTGTTGAATCATAAGGGGAGCCTGCGGGTACTGTGTACCCGGAGACCCACCAGTCTGATTTAATCGGTGGGTGGCATTTTTATATTTTGTGGTGTAGGTGATGCTCGTGTTCATTGATTCTGGTCATTTGGTTGGTCAGTATATGCCCAGGCCAGGGGCAATGGCTTCTTGTATACTTTGTTAGTCACCAGGTTCATCCCTTTCTGCAAAGAACCACTGATGTAGAGGTGCGTCTGGCCAACTCGCCACACCCTACATGGTTAAGATGAGCGCTGACCAGAGGCAGCATCTTCCTGCAGCAGCTCTTACCAGGTAAGGAACGATGAGCATTGTACCAATGCTAATTTTGGTATCCTCTAACTCTTTATCATCCATGTTTTGGGGTAGTTAATCCATATATCCCACCTCCGTGTCAATTTGGGATTCAACAGTGTAATTACTTGGTAAGTTACATATAAAATAAAGTTTTATATATACTTACCAAGTAATTATGAATCAAGCCCACCCTCATCCCCTCATATGGAAAGAATGGCAAAAAACAACTGAATCGCGCTGCTGAAGTCACTCCTCTCGTACCCCGAAAGTGGGTGGGGACTAGTCACCTACACCGACACTAGCGCTACCACGAATTTCAAAATTATTAAGCTGCCGGCGAGTGAAACTGTAAGCAGTGTAATTGCTTGGTAAGTATATACAGTTTAAAACCTTATCGTAAAAATGTCATTTCCTTTCTAAGGAATGGGATGTCGTCCTAAAATGACCTTTCAGACCTTGTGTTGCAGTTTTTAGTTTTACTGAAATGATTTGTGCTCCTGGTTCATTGCTGATTTAATTTGCATATCTGATATGTTATCCTCACATCTTGTAATCAGATTGTTCACTTAGTAATTAACTGTCAAGGAACTGGTCAATGATTAGTCCAGTTGATTTAAAAGGGGAATATGGTGGGTTCCTTAGCTCCCCACCCTTGGAACTGGAATGCCCTCCAAGGCCCTCTGTACTAGGATTCATCTCAGTGGACTAAACCCAGTCTGACTTTGAGTGGAATGCAGATATTCATGGAGATCTTTTTACTGTATTAGAGAGTTTTTTTTTTATCAATATTTATGTCTCTAAAGCAGATATAGACAAGGACTCATTGTAGTGCACAGTAACTCGACTTTCTCTTGAGCTGAACATGTTAGATTCTGGATGGAGGAGGAAACTTTAGGCAAAGAGAAGGGGGATGACATTTAGAATATTGAAGCTTAGCCACCAGACATATTTAAACCAGCTTCTTTGGCTAGTTCTTGATTTTTTTTCTGTGGACAGTAGCAGTGAAGACTGTTCTTTATGTTGATTGTTCATCTCCCTTGGGGGAGTTTGGGATTGGGAAAGGGAAATATTAATGAAAAAGTTTAAAAGAAACAGAAATGTCAACATATAGAGGGTTTCTGGTAATGACACTCCATAAAGGTATTTTGACGAGGCTATTCAATTTTGCTGAAAAAAGGTTACTTTAGAGTTTAAAGTATTAAACTTGAAAAGTTAAAAGAATAACGAAACAAGAATTCATTCCTTTGTCCTTGACATACCCAAAGATTTTAATTGAATTATCATTCCCTTAAACATCCCTGTGATTCGTCAGAATCAGAGAAAAGGAATATAATGTGTTACCTTTTTATAATTTTGCTGTGACAAAATGTTGCCCAAGGAAAATTTTTGTCATAAGTGTTCATTGCCAAGGAATGTATTGAACCTACTGTCCCTCTTTGGAAGTGTCCCAGTGCTTGGCTTGACAGCCTGAATTACATTAATCACAATCATCCTAATGATTAAGTTTTAGATAACAAACTGAACTAAACTTTGTATTCTCTACTGTTTATTTTGAAGGTGCTGATGGAATTCTGCTTGCAGAGATTTCAAGATGTTATCACTGATATCAACCATTATTTGAAAACCCTATGGTAAGGTTAGTTTATCTGTAGATTAATGATTAAGTTTTTGATAACAAACTGAACTAAACTTTCTATTTCTCTGCTGTATATTTTGAAGGGTACTCTGGTTTGTATTTCATTTGAAGGTGACTGAAAGTTTCCTCTTTTTTATTTCAGGTCTGCCCTCAAGTCATCACTCCGTGGAGTTGATTCAAGTATTCCTCCCCTTGTAGGAGCTGATGGAACTCTGCTCCCAGAGATTTCAAGACGTTATCACTGATAACAGCCTTTATTTGCTAAAACCCTATGGTAAGGTATGTTTTCATTATAATGACTTACCAAAACACTGTAAAAGCTTTTATCTCTTTAAAATCGACACGTCCGAGATATAAATTTTCAAACTTTGTTTGGAACGCTGATACAATTGGCGGGAGACCCAACCCCACCGGCATCCGGTGGGGGTAGCGTGGCAGGAGACATACCCATAAACCCAGGTCAGTTTCATTCTCGGGCATATTGGGAACGCATCTCGCGCGTCCGTCTGCCTCAAACTGTTTGGGTTCCTTTGTCTGCTTGCACTTAGTTGTGGCGTCTCTCCTTGGTGAAGTACTCAATTGCCTGTTTATTTATCTAGCTAGCCTAGCTCTGGGAATTCGTAGCTATGTCGGATTCAAGCTTCTCGGGATCCAGAGTTTGCGCAGGGAATTTGTGCTCCGCCAAACTAGTTAAACTTAAATACGATCGCCATTCTTTGTGTACAGCATGTAGGGGTCAAGAGTGTTCCCAGGAGAACACATGCAGTGAATGTATGGAATGGAGTCAGGAGTTTTGGCAAACATACAGTTCCCATCAGATAAAGCTGGTTAGGGATAGGGATAGGAAAGCCTTTAAGCGTAAGGAAGCTAGGCTATCATCTTCTTCGGTGGTGGCATTGGCGTCACCTCTACCGGCTGTTCCTTCCTCCTCTCCTACCCCCTCCTCTACTGCTGCTCTTTCCCCCTCTCATATTCCCCCCTCTTCTTCACCAGCTTCCCAGTATGTTTTCCCTAAAGCCAAGCCCAGCCTTGAGGCTGATAAATCAGAATTCGTTCTTTTCAGAAATCAAATGGAAGCGCAAATGAACGGTTTCATGGAGTCGGTCTTAAGTTTAGTGCGTTCGCACTGTAGTCCGGGCGTTAGCGTTGGTGATGACGTCAGTGTTGGTGTTGGTGATAACAATGTGGTTGTTCGCGATCGCGTTTCAGGCGAGTCTGCTCGTTTTTCTGAATCTTTTGAGCAAAGGCAACTGTCCCGCTCGCCTTCTGAGGCTAGAAGACAGTCCGGTGTTGGCGAAAAGGTCAGAAATTCTTGCCCACGAGCAGGCTTGTCCTCTAAGGCACAGGAAAGCCTTAGTCCTGGTGGCAGAAGTAGTAAGCTTGACTCGCCTTCGAAGCGTCGAAAAGCTTCAGGGAGACGTGAAAGTGATCCATCGACGCGTCGATCTTCTCGCCATCGCCGACATCGCAGGATGGTGTCCCCAGAAGCTTCATCAAGGCGGTTGCAGTCGAAGCGGCACTACCTAAGGTTAAGCTCTTCAGGTGAGAGTAGCAGCAGTTCATCTTCAGTCTCTTCATGTTCCAGCTCTTCGGATCCCGCCCCTCCTCGTCATCGCAAGTGCGATCAGACCTCTCGGCCCTTAAAGAGGCATTCTTCGGATAATTCCTGCCCTAGGGTTACTAAACTCTTCAAGAAAAGGACAACCAGCGTGGGGATCCGATCAAGAAGATACATTTCAGACGCTTCCTCCCAGGTCACCTAGTGCAGTCAAGAGGCCTAGCCCTCTCCAGGAAGTTCCGCCGCAAGTGCCCGGCCCTCTTACTCCTCCTCCTGCACACGAAGTGTCTGCGCCTTTGGCTACATCCTCGCCCTCCCAGGAGTCTATTCTGTTGGAAGGGAAGCTAGAAAAGGTAGTCCGCAAAGTCCTTGGTATTCCCGAGGATAGAGAAGTCGTTCCTCCTCAACTCCTGGACGGTCTGGGCACGGAACCGATTCTTTCTGGTGAAGAGGAAGGCCCAGGTGAATCGGGGCCTTCTTCACATTACGCTTCTCTACTCAGCTTTCTGCTGCAGTCGTACCCGCAACATTTTCAGCCGACAGCCCCCTCTTCTCCGACTTCTACGTTGCGTCTGGGAAAACAAGGTCCTGCCACTTCACTTCCCAAGTTGGTACTCTCCACCGCTTCCAAGAAAGCATTAAAAGAGGTAGAGGCGTGGTTGGAAGCTAAGAGGTCCTCGGGTAAGTCGTCGTTTGCGTACCCTCCTTCAAAGCTGTCGAAAAGGAGGCAAAATTATTACAGCACAGGAGCTTCTCCTTCACTGGGATCCGCAATTTCAGCACAGGGGGACTTCGGCTCCCTTGTGGACCCCTCAAGACGCATTTCATTCGAGGCAGCCAAGACCTTCTTTTCTGCCCTAGATGTAGAACATTTTTCCAGGAACCTCTTCAAGCTCCTAGAGATTGTCAGCTTTATCGATTGGTCAATGGGAGCTGTTTTCAAACAGGTGGAGCAGGCTAATCTCGCAGAAGACGTCTTGGAAAAAAAAATCACGGGGTTCCTTTCCTGCACCGATATCGCTATCCATGATGCGGCAGGCGAAATTTCCTCCCTCTTCGCCATGGCCACTCTGAAGAAGAGGGAAACTTGGTGCTCGTTCTTGTCTAAGGCTGTGACTTCTTCGCAGAGAACGGCTTTGATGTTCGCACCCTTTGACAAGGAGGGCCTCTTCCCAGAAGCAGTAGTGAAAGACGTCCTGTCAGCCATGGATAAGAGGGCGTCGTCACACATCCTGTCTATGTCTTCCACCAGACCGAGGCCTGCTCCCGCTCCTTTGACCAAGATGGTATCTCCTCTTAACAGGCATCCGTTTCGTAACTCCAGGTCCAAACCTTACTCAAGGTCCCGTTACAACTCCAGGGGTCACAAGTTCTCCTCAAAGCCACAAGGTTGTCATACCAGTAAGTAGGATCCCTGTCCTCCATGCGCCGGTGGGGGCCAGACTCAGCCTCTTTTGGGAGGAATGGAGAGACAGAGGTGCAGATCAGTGGGTGGTGCAAGTGCTCCAGCTAGGCTACCGTCTGCCGTTCGCCCAACCTCCTCCTCTCTCCAATTCTCCCATTTCCTTGACAGCATACTCAAGAGGCTCAGTTAAGTTTTCGGCCCTAGAGACAGAAGTCCGGTCTCTCTTAGGGAAAGCGGTCATTGAAGTAGTGCAGGACGTGTCAACCCCAGGTTTCTACAACCGCCTGTTTGTAGTCCCCAAGTCATCAGGGGGTTGGAGGCCAGTTCTCGATGTAAGTGCTCTCAATATGTACTTAGTGAAAACCAAGTTCTCTATGGAAATGAACCGCTCAGTTCTTCAGGCACTAACTCGGGGGGATTGGATGGTGACCCTCGACATGGAAGATGCCTACTTCCACATTCCAGTACATCAGGACTCCAGGAGGTATCTTCGCTCTATTTTCAAGGACAGAGTTTACCAGTTCTGGGCCCTCTACTTCGGCCTGTCAACAGCCCCGCAAGTGTTCACCAGGATTCTCGCCCCGATAGGTCATTGGCTCCACCTGGAGGGAGTTCGGATCTCCTTGTACCTAGACGACTGGCTACTCCTTTCATCATCAAGGGACCGCTGCATGGAGGACCTTCACAGAACCCTAAGGTTAGCTCGGGACTTAGGGATTCTGATAAACACGGAAAAGTCGAGCTTAGTTCCTTCACAGAGGATTCTTTATTTGGGGATGACTCTGGACAGTCTAGCTTTTCGGGCTTTTCTGTCTCCCAAAAGGGTCTCCTCCTGCCTTCAGATGGTGGAGAAGTTTCTTCTCCTGGACAGTTGCTCCGCCCGTCAGTGGATGGCTCTCCTGGGAACTCTGTCGTCAGCGGAGCAATTTGTAAGGTTAGGCCGTTTGCACATGAGACCCTTACAGTTTTTCCTCAGGGACTCTTGGGACAGAAGGACCCAAACGGACTCCATGGTCTTCAACATTCCCCACGACATCAAGGGGCATCTTTTCTGGTGGGGGTCGCCGGAAAGGCTTTCGGAGGGTCTGGATCTCCTCCCAAGACAACCATCCCTGCAGATGTTCTCAGACGCGTCCAATGTTGGGTGGGGAGCACATCTAGCCAACCTCAGGACGTCAGGAGTTTGGTCGGACGAACAGAAGAAGCTCCACATCAATGTCAAGGAACTGTTGGCCATTCACCTCGCTCTCCAGGAATTTTCGACCCACGTCTCAGGCCAAGCAGTAGCTGTTCACGCCGACAACTCGACGGCTCTAGCCTACATCCGGAAACAGGGAGGTACCCATTCCTTCGCCCTGTTCAAAGCTGCGGGGGACCTTCTTCTGTGGGCGGACAGCAACAGGGTGGCCCTGTTCCCTCGGTTTGTGCAGGGAAAACTGAACGTCCTGGCGGACCAACTCAGCCATCGGAACCAGACTCTCCCTACGGAGTGGACCCTGCACCCGCAAGTGTGCCTAGATCTGTGGAATCTGTGGGGCACTCCCATAATAGATCTCTTCGCTACCTCCAGGAACCATCGTCTCCCAGTGTTCTGCTCACCAGTTCCAGACCCACTGACTCACTTGGTGGACGCCATGCTCCTAGACTGGACGAACCTGTTTCCCTATGCCTTCCCTCCTTTCGGGCTCATCAGGCAGGTGATAAACAAAGTGAAATTCCATCAGCAGGTCGAGCTGATCCTCGTTGCCCCGTTCTGGCCAAGGAAGGAGTGGTTCCCGGACCTGCTAGATCTCCTGATAGACTTCCCGAGGCATCTCCCTCAAAAGAAGTTGCTTCTCAGACAACCCCACCTAATGAAGTTCCACCAGGGATTGTCCACTCTCGCTCTGACAGGCTTCAGACTGTCAGGAAGCTCATCAGAGCGCGAGGTTTTTCAAGAAAAGCTGCAGAGGCTATTGCGAGGTGCAGAAGGGACTCCTCGAGCAAATTATACCAATCCAAGTGGACAGTCTTCAGGAACTGGTGTAGAAAAAATAGTATCTCTTCTTCGACGTCTATAACTCAACTTGCCGATTTTTTCATTTACTTGAGGGATTCAAGAAAATTGATGCCATCAACCATCAAGGGCTACAGAGCTATGCTGTCCTCCGTCTTCTACCATAGGGGGTTAGACCTATCAAATAACCGAGACTTGTCAGACCTCCTCAAGTCCTTAGACACAGCTAAGGCCCCAAAACCTGCCCTTGCTTGGAATTTAGATGTAGTTTTGAGGTGGTTAATGTCTCCAAGGTACGAACCTTTAGAAGGTCTTTCTCTTAGAGACCTCACTAAGAAATCCCTTTTTCTGGTTACTTTAGCAACGGCAAAGAGGGTTAGTGAAATACAAGCCATTGACAAGAAAGTGGGTTTTTCACAAGGTAATGCTGTTTGCTCGTTCACCTTGAATTTTCTAGCCAAGAACGAGTCTCCCTCCAACCCGTGGCCTTGGTCCTTTACCATTCAGAACCTCTCCGAAGTGGCTGGCCCTCAAGAATTGGAGGCTTCTTTGTGCCCCGTTAGAGCTATCAAAACTTACTTGGCCAGAACGGCCAGCATCTGAGGACGTTCCTCTAACCTGTGGTGTTCAGTGAAAGATCCAACCAGACCTTTATCCAAGAATGCCCTGGCTTTCTTCGTGAAGGAACTCATCTTAGAGGCGCACAGGCACATCAACGAAGAGGACGCACGCCTAGTCAAGTCTCACATTCACGAAGTGCGCTCAATAGCAACTTCAGTGGCCTTTCGTCATAATAAGTCACTTTCGCAGATCACACAGAGCACCTTCTGGAGGTCGAAGTCGGTGTTTGCGTCTCACTACCTTAGGGAGGTTGAAGTTGCGTATCAGGACCTGTTTGCGTTAGGTCCCGTATCGGTAGCAGGCTTGGTTTTAGGGGGAACACACTAGGGGGCTAGGTTCCTTATCTTTCCTTCCCCCTGTGGTTTTATGGTTGCTGAGTTAATGGGAAGCCGGGGGTGCTCAGTTCATCTGGAGTACCCTCCATTCTAGTTGAGCTGCCGAGGGTATAGGGAAGGGGGATGTATTTAACTATTTTTAGGTTAGGCGGTGAGACCCGTTTTTTAGTCTGGTTGCTTTCCAATTGCTCAGGGCAAGAGCAAAAGGAAGTCACCCCTTGTCTCAGTCAGCGGTGTACTTCCCTGACTGCTTGAGTTGTTATGGAGCAGAGTGGCTAGCAGTGCTTACGCCCAAGGCCTCTGCAGGTAATGGAGCTTCAACCAGCAGCAGTACCTCCCTGCAAAAGCCCATCTACCAGGTAAGGTGACTCCTGCCCTTTTGTTGGTATGGATCCTTAAGATACCTATGGTTAGAGTTTGTTCCTTTTCTTTTTTTTGTGTGTGTGTGTAACCTTTCAATAACTGGTACCTCATCCCCTGCCCTTCCACCTTAAATGTGGAATCAGCTTTTACAGTGTTTTGGTAAGTCATTATAATGAAAATGACATTTTTATGATAAAATGATGTTTCATTATACTTACCAAAACACTGTAACGTAAAGGCCTCCTCCTCCCCGCAGGGGGAGACGTTATCTCAGGTTTTCACTAATTGTGTATACCGAGAATGAAACTGACCTGGGTTTATGGGTATGTCTCCTGCCACGCTACCCCCACCGGCATCCGGTGGGGTTGGGTCTCCCGCCAATTGTATCAGCGTTCCAAACAAAGTTTGAAAATTTATATCTCGGACGTGTCGATTTTAAAGAGATAAAAGCTTTTACAGTGTTTTGGTAAGTATAATGAAACATCATTTTATCATAAAAATGTCATGTTTCTTTAGATTATTTATATTTGAAACAGGTAAATGTATGTTTGTGTTACAGATTACTAAGGAGGAAGCCTATAGAAGGAATTTCGAGAACTAGACTGTGGAAAAGACAGTACAGTACAATACTTGAAACTAAATTTTGCACAACTGGCATGTAGTTTTAATGTCTTATCTAGTTAAGTTATTTCCTAGTGAACTCATCATAGAGGAGAATTTTGAATGCAGTATGGTGTCACATTCTTATGCAAGTAGTAAATGTACATATAATCAACTACATTACTATATCAGACAGAGTTCTTGCTGGAGACTCACTTGATTTTAAAGGAGTGTTCCATGTTTTGTAGAAAACTGGACCCAAGAATTTATGTTATCATTTTGGGGAAAAGTTGATGGCCCTGAATGGAGTTGATAGATTGATGATAACTTTCGTACATGCAGTTCTATTTAGTCCCTTGGTAGTAATATGTTGAATGTAGGTATATGGGCCAGGTTGTTTCCATAATCAGATATGGGCTAGTTCAAACTCTGGTATAGGGAGTTGAAATCAGGGCCTCCTGGATTTACAGGTTTGATCATCAGAGCTCCTGGTTTTTTAAGATCTGTGACAAATTTTTTTGAGGACACGAACATCACCAAAACCACTGCCATATGTTTGAGGTATTTTGTTAGATTAGTTAAGAGAGACAATGCTGGTTTGGATATTTTTTTGTGATTTGCAACTCCAAGAATCATTAGTCCCTTTCTGAGGAATAAGGTGTCTTCTTAGACTGACCTTTCAGACTTTACAATTTTTAACTTTTCTGAAATGATTTGTGCTGCTGTTTCATTGCTGATTGCTGATTTAATTTGCCTATCTGATATGTTCTCCCTATATCTTGTATCAGATGACTTTCTTAGTAATTAACTGCCTAGGAATTGGTCAGTGTTTAGTCAATTAGATTTGATGAAGGGTGCAGGTGGATACCTTGCCTTCCCACCATTAGAACTGGAATGTCCTACATGGTCCTCCAAACTAGTTTCATCTCAGTGGACCAAACTCAATGTGGCATTGAGGGAAATGCAGATATTCAGTGAGGTCTTTTTATTCTGTTATGAGATTTTTATTTAATTTAATCAGTGTTTAATCCTTTAGTGTAGGTGTAGACAAAGATTCCTTGTAGTACACAATAACTTGACTTTCTCTTGAACTGAATCAGTTAGACTGGAGGGGGGAGAGGTCCTACATAAAGAGAGAAAAAATAGAATTTGGACAGTGAAGTTGTGTGTGTGTGTGTATTGTACCAATCTATATTTGATCAAATTTATAAGGCAGTACAACCTTCTTGTAGTGAACTGTGAACTGTAAGACTATATAAATATCAGAAACAAGGGCCAAGGAGCCATTGCTTACACTACCTCTAGCTTGAAAAATTACTAAATTAGTTAATAATAACAATTGTTACTGGATCCAAAGTTGTTCAAAGTTCATTTTACCAGCACCTAAACTACTAGTTGCTAGTAGTTCACCAGCCTAAGCTAGCCTATATAGGCTGGTTGAATGGCCCAGTCTATTAGGTTCCTTAAATTATTGTGGAATTTCAACAGTAAAAAAGGAAGGTGCTCCTAAACCTTGCAAATGAGGTAGGGGTAACTGGAGTTATGTCTAAAGTGTCTTAGGTGATGCTGGCTATTTGTTCGAGACCAGTAGAAGAGAGTGATTGTTTGTATTTTAAGACTAGACCTGTTATATCGGGTGCTTTATAGTATAGTGTTTTGGAACTTTTGTTACTTGTAGTCTGTACAAGGGACAAGTTTATAGGACTTTCGAATAAACTGTAGTATTGTATACATTACGTAACTGTTCACTTCAGTATTACAGTATATTGTATCTTGTGTCATGGGTCATTAGGTTGTTTATCATCCCTTGCCATTATTTATTTGGTGTATTTTGTGTGCAATTATGTGTGTTGCATGTTTTGGTCATGTCAACTTAGCTGTTGTGTAGAGTCCCCATGTTGGTTGATCACTGCATAATCTTGGAGTTTGCTTTAACCTGTGTACTATAGCTTTCCTCAGCAATAAATGGAAGTTCCTCTTAGGGTGTGCTTAGGTGCTATACTTGTAATGTGTCTTAAAGAGGCTAGTTAGAATCCAAACGCTTCACATACAATGTGACAGTGCACCCTCATCCCATTTTTGTTGATTGGTACATGTAGCCAAAGTTCAAGAGTAATTGCTTGTTGCATGGAGCATATGGAACATGTGACCCCAAAAAGCGATGAGAGGTTTTGCCTATTACTTACTTATTTCTTAGCCATTTGTGACATATCATTCAAGGTTTTGGTTGTTCTCCACTTAACTGGTGCTACCACAAAAAGAACGATTGTTTTACAACTCGTCATACAACTGAACGTTACCTCCTGCTTACATAACCTGATTTCTGTGGGTAAATTTAAGTGATACATTATTTTTGTTGTGCAGGAGGGAGTTGAAATAAACTCCTTATACTTAGAATTCTGTAACACCTACAGTACCTTCTGGTGGCTGTGTAGAAAATGCCCTGTCAGATATGAAGTGTTCACTGATCATGCTGATTATGTAATGCGCTTATTTTTTGTGAGTATGATGTGGATAAGCTAATTGTTAAAAAGGTGGTTGTGACTTTTTGACTTTCTGAGCCCAGTTTTGGCTCTCAATGTTGACCATAAGCTGCAAATAACAGTACAGTAAACTTCACTTTAAAGACCTCAGATTAGCAAACTTGTGTACTTATCAGCTACCGTATTGTAATTATTTTTTTCCTTTATCATTTTTGATGTGGTATATTTTTAGAGAAATCTCTTAAATTGATTGTTAAGTGTAAAGTACAGGTTAATTTGTCAGGAACTGTGTGGAATTGCTGTTAGCTGTAAGTTATCTTGAAAATGCAGGCTATAATGTAGGATCTTCATTACCGAATGGACTTTGCTACTTATCATGAAGGCCAGACTCCCAAAGTGTCTCCTATGTTGAGGCACTACTGTACCTCAAGTCATTGTATAATGTTAGGGACTTGGGTAACTAACTGCTACTTTCAAGAAAATCAAATGACGCAGTGCAACATTGTGGTTACCATTTCCCCACTTTTTAGAGAATTTGAGGACTAGCATCAGCCTTTGACATTACCCAACGTTCAAGCAAAGATGCAGTGCATTACTACCCCATCACTACTGTATTCTCCTTGCATTTTAATACAGTTTTATCTATATTAACTTATCATAGTTTTTCTTCAGTGAATCTCTGCTTTCTGTACATATTTCCTTTTACCTCCTCCTACTTCTTCCTATTGAACACCATATTCTTTGGAAGCTTGAATTTCAAGTCAATGGATCCTTTGGGCTTTTGCCATATGAATAGGGTTCATCTTCTGAATAATAATAATAATTACCAAACACTTGTGACATAGACACCTTTGAGGATTGCGCTGGTTCCTCCATCAATGCCAACGGGAAGGAAATTCTGTATCATTGTATGGAGTACTGTACTGAATTTTCATGGCCCATAGGCCTTGCCTAAACTACAGTTCATCTGTAATAGAAAGTAGGGCAAGGTTTTGTATTAAATTGGGATGAAGTAGTGTGTTTAAATGTCTGCATATGTTCTTATAACTATTAGAAAAGTGATGTCATGTTCATGGCTGTTCCCTTTTATTATTATTATTATTATTATTATTATTATTATTATTATTATTATTGTTCAAAAGATGAACCCTATTCATATGGAACAAGCCCACAGTGGCCATTGACTCAAAATTCAAGCTTCCAAAGAATACTGTATGGTGTATATTTGAAAGACAACAGAAGGTAACAAGAAGTACAGAAACAAGAGATCAGTTATTAGAAAAAAAAATGGTTTAAATAGATAAATGAATAGATAAAAATGGAAGAAAATGCAAGAGTACAGTACCATAAAACACTGAGCCCACAAACCACACATGCAGTTTAAACCACACTGAGAATGAGAATATGGATTGGTTTCCCTTTCTCAGTGGGGACAGTGTAATTTCCTATGAGAAGAAACTGTACACAGTTCCTTCTTCCACTAAAGTAAATAAGTGCTCCATTTTGGGCATTATGCAGAAATATAACGAGTGGTTTGTGTATTCTGTGACTAGAGAGATTTCAAATTCATTCTTCCTTGTTGTTAGAGATTTCTACTATTATGGATGCAGGAATCATTCTGACAGTGGTATTTTGTATTCAAATAATAATTTACATAAAATTAAAGGTTTTATTTAGAACATGAGTTATTAAGGCAAGAGTATTTCAAATAATTGTATAATTTTATTTTATGGAAAAGTGTTCATATTATGACAGTGAATTTATACTTATTTTTTTCATTACAGGTTACTTCAAGACCAAATTGTACTTTTCATCCTAGTAATCAGCAACCTTCAAGGTTTTGCATTTTGGAGATACTTATAGGACCACATGTATGCACATGCAAGAGATTGGATTCACCTGAAGAGATTGCATTCAGTCACACTGCTAAGCTCACTACTTATTTGTCGTGAATAAGAATGACTTATACAAGGAGGTCAAATTTTAGAAGTTAGAAGTCTAACTTCTATAACTGGTGAAGAGTATGAGAGAGCAATGCACCTTTGGCTGAAGGGATACCCAAGAGAATCTTTAGTTCTATCCATTTTGTGCTGGGGCTGAGCCTTTACCTTCAGCTTGGTTTTGCTTAAGGTCAATTCTGAGATCATCAGTAGGTCTATCCTATAATTGGTTACTTTGGAATAACTTATGTTTGTATTTTATACATCGTCGTCATCTTCATTCACATTCTTACATCAGGTTTTCCCCATAGTTGGTTAGATGTTTTAAGGGTTTTCTTCATTGTCTTATACTTGGAGTGCTTTCAGACAGAATTACCATGTAGTTTCAGATAGTTCCTTACCCTAAGCTTCCTCTTTCATCATCATAACCTTAGTTTTGCTTGCTTTGATATTCAGTCCTTAAGTCCCCATGCCAGTCTTCAATCTTTCAAAAAATACTGTAAGGATTCTTTCTCAGACTCAGCCGGTAACACCAGGACATCTGCACATGGAAGCTGCTAGAGGCCTCCTTTTCTTCATTTCTCTGTGACTTCATCTATGACTGTAATTAACGGTGATGGACCCTGTGCTGATCTGTGTTGGGCACCAATGTTTATCTCAAATTCTCTGGATGTTTCTGCCGCAGTGTTCACTCTAATTCTCTTATCATGATGAAGTTCCAACACTTATTAAGTATTAAGTCCTCCATGTAGTGCCCTATTTAATTGCTTGCCTGAGTACCCGTCAATGCTTTCTTAATATATGCTGACCTCTATTCCTTGCATGATTCTTCTTATGTACAGTAATTGTTAATTTTAAACAGATTTTTAAACCCTTCGTCCACTACCTGTGTTTAGTACACCATGTTTGAGCAGTCTTCCTCCTCTGTATTTTGTGTATTGTAATGAGTCGCCTGAACCTTTATGTACATATAATATATACAGGTATCTTACTTGTTCCTCTGGTCCCATCTGCTCCTCTGTAATGCTGCCTTAAAGTGCATTGCCTTATTTCATTCTTGTGTCTTGTTCACATTTATAAACTTCATATGTATGTTTTTGTGGATGTCTATCTGTTGGTATTTATTTGCTATTTCCATTACGTCAGTTCTACACGGGGAATTCCATCCTGCTTGTTAATGGCCTTTCAAACTTGTTTTAAATGCATGAAATGTTGGCTCAGTATGAATAGGCATTTATCGCCATGTGTTCTTCTTCGGTTCCTTAACGATTAATTCTCTTGCTGCTTTATTTACGTGTGAAGGATTTGCCTAACCTCTTCAGATGTTGTGTTGATCCCTTTATCATACCAACATCCTCCAGTTCATGGTCTTTCTCTTCACTGTTCTTCCCCGTCTTTTTATTCTAATTTTCCCTTTCATATCTTATTTATGTTTTCTTTACTGTCATGTTAGTCCAGGCATATTCTCTGTCTGATTCCATATCTGCCATAGCATCGTCTTCTCTAGCCACCTGCCTCTTGACTTCCCTCCTCTTCGCTTAATAGGCCTTGCTATTCTCTCCGCCTGTTCTTTGCCAGAATTTGAAGTTTCTTCTTATTTCTTTGTCCCTTGGAACCTTAGCCAATATCAGAGTATGTGTGAAGTTGCTAAGGTCATCAGTTCCTTTGGAGTCTTGCTGGTTCTAGGTCTACCTACTGACAGCGGTACCTATTTCTGATCTATGACAGCCTTGTTCAGGGCTACCAATCACATTGCAACTTGCATGGCTCGCTGAAGATGGTACTAAAGGTTCTCTTTGGTGTATTTTGACCACGGCAGCATTGCTTTCTGCATTTTACTCTTCAGCTTGGCATTGTTCAGTTTCCAGTTGTCTCCTTTTGCTGTTTATTGTACGTTGTTCAATATTTTTCCATTCACAAAGATTGCTAAGCCTTTCCATTTCTGAGGTAGACGAATAGGCCTCATCTGTTGTCCTTCAGTTCCCCAGTGAAGAAACACACAAATTGTTTTTTAAAAGAATGTTAAATAGAAGCATATTATTGTTGAGTTGAAAATGTGAGAGACTTTTTCCCCGTCTGTTATGAAATTTTTTTCAGAATCCTCAGCATTTTTAAATTATTCTGTTATACATTTTTGAGAGATCTGCAATTTATTAAGTGGAATGTAAATATTGCTGTTAAAAACAAATTATTTGGGTCAGCCAGCAATTTATTTAATGTAATTCAAATGTTGCTGTTATAAGCAAACTATTTAGGTCCACCGTATGAGGCTTAAGTGTTTAATATACTGTACAGTAATACAGGTTATAATATTTTGATAACTTATCCCAGGGCAAGTCGTGCAAGGTTTCAGCAATGTGAATTTTTAGGCTTGTTAAATGACTGCACAGTAAGAGTGTAAAGGTGCCTTATATATTTTTGTAATGAAATTTTTTGACAGCAATTTTTAATAAGAGTATTTTTGATTACAGTGTTCTTTACATGTAATGTTACATTGCTTTTAGGCATTTTTATATTTTTATTTTATAGCTAAAAGTGTAATTTGCATCCGTGGTTTAGTTTATTTTTTCATTGCTTGATTGCAGCCAAGCAGTAATTCCCCCAACTCATGGTTAAGCTTTGAAGATGAAGAAAAACAATAGTTTATGTTTCACTTTGTTAGACCTTTGAGTACATTTTATTTCTTCAACTGTAACAAATCTAATGATTGGGATGTTTTTCATAAAGTCTTGTATTTTACGTTTTTACCTTTGATGGTTTGTTGCTGCCATATGGGTATGTGACATAAGTGGTAATTTATTAATTATTGTTTTTAGAAGTATTTTTTGTGAGACTTTAAGATTATTTCTTTGAGCAGCAGAAAATTTAACAACTTCTCCCTGTTAAAAAGTTCTTTGTTTAGTATTTACTTTTGTCTATTGACCTAGCCTTGTTTGTGTGACTTTCTAGACACTATAATAATCTACTATATAAAGAAAAAGGAGAACACTAGGCCGTAGTTGATGACATTTTATTTTTATATTAGTGTTTGCTTTGTCTCAGTTGATTGGTGACTGCTCTGCAGTTTTAACTGGAATGCATGTTAATAGTTTGGTAGGATCCTCAATGATCCCAGATGTTATAGCTACCAGGTTCTCTCATGGCTAACTTCCAATTTTGCCTGTTTGAACACATTTCCAGCATTACTTTTCTATGCGCAGTAGTCACTTCTTGCATTTTTTGACGTAGGAAAAACTGGGTTCAGCTTCACTGAAGATAGGGAAAATGCCCTCTTATCTTTGAGTCCATTATTTTCTATCACGTGTCATAGTGTTTTCATTACAACACAATACTGTACCTGGCTACAAGACCAGGCTAGAAAGATATTTCTTTGATACTAGTGTAGTCACCATGGAGCGCTAGCACACCATGGTGGCTAACTCCTTGAGGACTCAACAGCGACTACCAAAAAAGGGTTTTTCCTACGTCAAAACCTCTTCTTTAATAGAGACTGATTTGTTTACACCTCTTTCCTTTCAGCGAGATTCACTTCAGGTTTTGGTCTTTTTCTGAATTTTGGATAAAAATCCTGCATTTCAGGAAGTTACAGCTGTTATTGCTGCACATTCTGATCAATTAAGAAAGTAAAAAAGTCTTCTTGGTTCATTTTAAACTTGTGTTTTTCACTGGCTGTTCCCTGATGCTTCATTGAACTTTAGTTACTTTGGCTCAGTAGCTGCAACTGGGTAAGTTACCATGTCAGTAATCTTATACCTCGTCTTGATTTCCTTCGCAACTCGCCAGTCTGCAAGGCATACTATTTCTAAATTTCCTATCCATCACACCTCTCAGAAGTTATCCACTGGTTTCCAGCTGGCACCAGAAGATTTATCCTAGTGTTAGGGCAGAAGGTTTGTTAGATATAAAAAATACAAATTAATTAAAAATTTGTCATATTTGGAAGAATTGCAGTCCAGCCCCTGACCCCTTATGCCTTTGAAATTTTGAATTTCTTTGTATCTCACAATCCAGGGAGCTCCTTCTTTGGTCTTTTCTGGGTTCTTTCAAATGGTTGGCATTGTAGCAGCTCTGCTTAGGTTAGAGTAACAGGTTTATGAACAACAAGTGACACGATTTATTCACAAACCCATTACTTGTAATTAAATTCCCCTTCTACTGATTCCTTGGCTCTTTTGCACCCCTATCTGCAAGGAATAGTTCGTTAACCATCAGTGGCATTAAAGCTTAATGAATAGTTTTACTTTTGTGTTCTATATTGCTAAAAGAATGCCTCACTCATGTGACTCATTGCAGTTTGATGAATAACTCAACTGACCACCCGGCCCTTGAAGTCAGAGAATGCAGATCAACACTTACAGTCAAATATATCTTTAGTGATTGCCCAACTTCCAACAGGCAGTGTATATGAAATATTAAACAAGATTGAAAACTAATCCATCAATAACCCTGTAGTTCCTTGCTCAAATGTACTAGGTTACTGGACCAAGCTGCTTTTTTTTTTGTACCAATGGATTATGGTATCAGGGACTTTGCACTATGCAATAATTAAGCCAAGTTAGGGTGCTGGGCTAGTATAGGATAATTAATTTTGTTTTGTATTTGTATACTGTACTGTAGTTGTATGTTATGATGAAATATTTGGTATGATAGATCACAGGGCTTTTATCCTTATGCAGGAGTGCTTGCTGTCCTTATGCTGTCTTATTTGCTTTTTCTTTCTATTTTAGTAGTTGCTTCATTCTGTTTGCTACAATTTTCACCTCTCACTTGAAAACAGATCCTTTAGATGGGCCATAAGAGTGGGAAATTGTAACTCGGACGTCCCTTCAACCTGCATTGCAATAACAATAATAATTAAGATTTCCCCCTTCTCTCTAACTCTCTTGCATCAAAGAAATACTGTTAAAGTCACACTCAAACAAGTAACTGTTTTAATGAAAGGTCTTTCCACTCTGACTCTGCTTATAGCACAAAAGATGTTGGATGCCTTGTATGGATAATATATCAATTTACATATATAAAGAGAATGTGTAAGACGATTCAAATTCTGCTATATTTTGATTTCACATAATGTTATGTAACTGGAAATTACTTTTTGGTATGTAAAAATTGTGAAGATGATGTTACATATCTTTTTTTTTTAAATAAAATGTCTTGTGTTTTATTCTCTCTCTCTCTCTCTCTCTCTCTCTCTCTCTCTCTCTCTCTCTCTCTCTCTCTCTCTCTCTCTCTCTCTCTCTCTCTCTCTCTCTCTCCATACCAGAACAAACCTGTTATATTATGAAAAGCCTTTATTGTTATTTTCAGGCATAGACCAATTTCTGTTGATTTTGTCCATTCTCGGTATTTTAGGGAAATTTTTTTTGTTCAGACATGGTACAAACCATTGCTTGGGACGTATTTACGTACTGTAAGGGCAAACCAACTTAGAAGAAAATCTAAATTTTTCCAGTTTTGTGAGAGGTCCCTGGAAGGAGGCATGACTCAAACTTCTTTGTCTCATTACATTGCTCTTAGTCTCCTATCAGATTACCACACTTTTGTGTGTTTTGCTCATTATCTTCTTTTTTCATTCCTGTTTTATCAGTGTTTTGTGATATGCCTGACTGTTTCCCGGTAGATAGTGGTTGTATTTGCTCATATTGTTTCCCTTTATATCTGCAGGTTATTTACAACCTCAAGTGTGTTTGATGAGTAGCTTGTGTTTTTCGTTCTTGGGATTCTGTGGTTTTGTAACCAGTTATTCTCGTGATTCTGTTGTTTTGTAACTGGTTACTCTCAGGAATAACCAGTTATTCTTGGGATTTTGTATTTTTGTAACCAGTTGTTTTCAGGATTCTGTTGTTTTGTAACTGGTTACTCTCAGGATTCTGTTTTGTAACTGGTTACTCTCAGGAATAACCAGTTATTCTTGGGGTTCTGTGGTTTTGTAACCAGTTACTTTTGGGACTCTGTGGTTTTGTAACCAGTTATTCTTGGGATTCTGTGGTTTTGTAACCAGTTATTCTCAGGACTCTTGTTTTGTAACTGGGTACTCTTAGGAATAACCAGTTATTCTTGGGATTTTGTGGTTTTGTAACCAGATCTTGGGATTCTGTGGTTTCATAATCAGTTATTCTTGGGAATCTGTGGTTTTGTAACCAGTTATTCTCAGGATTCTGTTGCTTTGTAACTGGTTACTCTCAGGAATAACCAGTTATTCTTGGGATTTTGTGGTTTTGTAACCAGTTATTTTCAGGATTCTGTTGTTTTGTAACTGGCTACTCGCAGGATTCTGTTGTTTTGTTAGTTAGTTATAAATGATTTGTTTAACCAGACCTCTGAAGTCTTTTAGGGTTCTTCTTGGGCTGGGATCTGTTGTTTTGTAACTGGTTACTCTCAGGATTCATTGTTTTGTAACTGGTTACTCTTAGGAATAACTAGTTATTCTTGGTATTGTGTGGTTTTGTAACTGGTTACTCTCAGGAATAACTAGTTATTCTTGGGATTTTGTGGTTTTGTAACCAGTTATTCTTGGGATTCTGTGGTTTTGTAACCAGTTATTCTTGGGATTCTGTGGTTTTGTAACCAGTTATTCTTGAGATTCTGTGGTTTTGTAACCAGTTACTCTTGGGATTCTGTGGTTTTGTAACCAGTTATTCTAGGGATTCTGTGGTTTTGTAACCAGTTATTCTTGGGACCCTGTGGTTTTGTAACCAGTTATTCTTGAGATTCTGTGGTCTTGTAACCAGTTATTCTTGGGATTCTGTGGTTTTGTAACCAGTTATTCTTGAGATTCTGTGGTCTTGTAACCAGTTATTCTTGGGATTCTGTGGTTTTGTAACCAGTTATTCTTGGGATTCTGTGGTTTTGTAACCAGTTATTCTTGGTACCCTGTGGTTTTGTAACCAGTTATTCTTGAGATTCTGTGGTTTTGTAACCAGTTATTTTTGGGATTCTGTGGTTTTGTAACCAGTTATTCTTGGGATTCTGTGGTTTTGTAACCTGTTATTCTTGGGATTCTGTGGTTTTGTAACCAGTTATTCTTGGGATTCTGTGGTTTTGTAACCAGTTATTTTTGGGATTCTGTTGTTTTGTAACCAGTTATTCTACATTTTTCTTTGTTGTGCCTCATCAGTACAGCTTTAAATCTTGTGGCCAAGCATGTAATGAGGTCAGACATTCCGTACATGTAAATCTCGGTGTGATAGTATATGAATGCTGATTGTTTGCGCATCATTTATGAACTCGCCCACTCCTGAGTTAATCAGAATTTCATTCTCTTACTCCTTTTCTCCTTTTTCTTGGAAAAGACTTCTGCTTTTTTTTCCCTGTAGAAATGAGAATGGCACTCAGACCTGCCTTATTAAAACAGGTGAAAGATTTTGAAGGACTTGTTTCTGTCATCTCTCCCTCTGTTGCTACAGTCTTTTGCTGCTGTTTTGGAAACTTCTATTTTCAGTGCCCTTCTTCCTCCAAGCAACCACTTTGGAATCTCTATCTTACTTTGTCAACCATTGTAAGAATTTCTCTTGCTTACTGCTGAGGCCAAAACTGCAGAAATTGCTTGCTTCTTTTCAAGACTTGAAGGACTGCGTTGAGTAGAAGATGGAAGCTGTCACAGTACTGGGCTGAATTTCATTCCATTTTGCCATCATTTCTTATCCTTGCAAGAAGCACATAAGTGTAAGAGCTTCCTATAAGACAAAATGAAAGCTTTTCAAGACTTATTTTATGGGTTCTCTTGCATGATTGCCGTGCAGAAATCCTGGCAAGGTTTGTACCTCGGCTATGTCAATTAATAGGTAAAGTTCCTGATGGGGAAACCATGATTATAGAAGTGCCCATGAGATGACTGCACATTTCCCTCTTCACTTGTGGTTAAGAAAGGTGCTGGGCTCCCAGAGGCTTGAGGATTTGTTCAAAGTGACAGACCCTCATATTTTTGAAACAGTACTTAAGTTGACAATGATTGAGAGGTTTAAGGCCAAGTTAGGATACTTTGTTTCCTCTTGCTAACCCTTCCTGATGTTTTACTTTATACATTTGACTTAATCATCATTTGAGCCATAATGTATGTAGCTTTCTAAAGTTCTCGTTTCCACTTTGATAAGGGTGTCCATGAGACTTATGCAATATTTCTCTCATATATGACCCCTCTTTTCTATATTTTATTTCTTCAGTTGTGTACAGTACTGATTTTTAATACTAAAATGGTCATTGTTTTATTTATTTACTTTGTGGAAACAGTAATCTCTGGATTGTACTGTTTCCTCTCTTTGCCATTTTGGAATTTTAATTCTGTTTCATTCTTGGAGCACAGCCCACTTCTCATTGCGGACTAGCTGAAGGCAGTAGGATACCCATTTCAGCATCCTCTTCATGGCAGAAAAAGTAATATAGCATCTGAGTGACCTTACATCCTCGGGCAAGTTGATATTACGACAGACTTGAATAGTCTTTTTCTCACCTGATGGTGTCATTATCCCAATTGAAGGAGACCACCTTTTACCCATGTCACTACCTGGATTGATAATCGGTTCCCTGGAGACCAAATTGTTTATGTGAAGGCCCTTAGTCTCTCCTTTCTATTGTGGGTGCAAGATTGTGTCATCCACTTGAGAGTGAAACTACATAGAGTGGGGTTACAGGAAAGGTGAGTCACACCCCATTGAAGAGTCATCCTTTCTGCTATGTGTGCCTGAGGTTTTCTTGTCAATATTCTGCCTTTGTGGTACAAAAGTAATATGGTACATAAATGCAATGGTTTGTACATAGTACAAAAGAAATCAGAGTGTATTATATATTGCATTTGTTGCTTGTGTGTATGCATTTGTATTGGCTGTTTGCTGATATTCATCCAGTCTTGTTCAGTTAAGTACAATACCAATAATGTGTTGCTTGTCAGTTTTTGTTCCAAGTGTTGATAATGTCTGTCTACAGCTGTCACTTTCCACAAATGACATCAACCTAATGTCATTTGTGCATTTTTGTATACTGATTAAGTGATCAGACTTAATGTGTTTGTCCAAGGCTGCATCTTCCTACAATATCACTAACTCACCTACATTCCATCCATGAAATGCACCTTCTCACATACAGTATTCCATTTCATTTTACCATCAGGTCGTCCGTCTCTGAAGTTAGGACATGTCCAGATTAGCAGTCTTGAACTTTGTGTTTCAGTACACTTGGCATCTTATCTTGACTTTTTCTCATTGCATAGCCTTTCATTGGTCTGGTTAAACTGTTTAATGATAAATTTATAATCCTTCCTTGAAGGAAACAGTTAGGTTCCACCTCACTTTTTAGATTTATGCAAGAATCTTACTTCTTTAAGACTCTCAGTTTGTATTGTGCAACAATGTGATTTATGCCTTCCTGTGACCTTGACTCTTGGCTTTCTCTGTTTGCCTTACGCCACCCTAATAGTTTTACATTTCATTCCTATTTTAGCTGTTGTTCATCGTACCCATCTGTAGTCTCTTTCAGTGGTCATCATATGCCATCACTTGTGATTGTAATGAACATATTGAAGTCTCCCTTTGTAAACTCTTGCCATACTTGTTTCATTATGTCTGCATCATGTACGTAAAGCAGTTTCTTGGAAATGAAATTATCATTACATGTAAGACTCTGTGCCAAGTTTCACTTAATAACACTTTCTGATGGGAGGCATTGCAAATTGTCCTACATCGTACAGTACATTGTTTACGGTAATGAAACCATGATGTAGGTCTCTCTCTCTCTTATCTATGAGCCATTTTAAACCATTCATGAATTTCCAGGTTAATACAACACCTTTGTAATTACCACGGTCCAAGTGATGATATTCCACATTGTAGAAATATTGTACTGTCATGTTCCTAAACTTTGGAACACATACTGCATGTCCTGCTTGACCAGATCCCCCTTTGCCATTAACAGTTGGCTTTCCTCTGCTAATTCTGTTCCTTTATTCTGTCCTTTCAAGCCACTAGGCCTTTTTGGTTTGTTTTTGCTGGCTGATTTAGAATGTTAATGGCCTTCTGTGATTTTAAAAGTTGCTGTTGACTTGGCCCTGCTAACTGGTCTAATCTTCCATATTCGCCATTTGTACACCTTGGTAATGACTTCATCTGTTTCATCCATCCACCATGAATCATCTTTGCCATTGTCCCTGTGTCTCTCACTTTAGTTCTACCTTTTATTGCCTGGCAAACTTCAGCCATTGTAAATATTTGGGTGACTAGATACATAAAGTGTGAGCTTTGCTGTGTAACTCGCAGCTCACCCAGCAGCACCTGATTTTCCTCCAGCTTCAATATTCTCTCCTTCTTGTCCAGGTGTCCTTCTCTCTTGAATTCAGGTTTTGCCTAAACTCCATAGTCTCTGACATAGCTTTCCTTGAATCTGTGACCTCTGCTCAGGTCTTAATATTTCGGTCTAAGTCTGTCAGTTGTTACATCAACCTTGATGAAAGTTGTGAGTCCTTTCTCTTCTCTTCCAGTTATTCTTTATTAGCTTCCAGTTTGTTTCGTCTGCTGCGTTTTTGCCATTGTATCGTTCATAAATTTTCCAGCTGTTGGTAACTTCACTTTCATTAATCAGTATGTAAAACCTTTTCACACTGTACATTGTGTCGAATTCGACCAAACCATCTTTTCCCTGTACTATTAGTATGACTATATATACTTTTATCACTTAAGTTACTCACAGTGTTCCCAGTGTGTCTATTTTATTACTAGCACAGATTTTAGTATTGTTTCTTATTGCATCCACCACTTCCTTGCCTACTGTATATTTATTGTATTCTGCCCACCACTTAGTGTACCAGTTGGTGTCATTTCAGCATTTTGACTTAATATTTACATTGATTTTCATGCAGCAGTACACCCCTTCTGTATATTGATTTTTCATGCAGCAGTACACCTCTTCCTTCTGAACTTGACTCGATGCATTCCCCAGAATCCATAGAAAGTAATTTTATTACATTCTGATGACTTCGTAGGTTTTGTTGATAGTGTACAAAACAAAATGACAGGTTTTCCCACTTTCTTCCATCTTGGGCTCTCTTCTGAAACTTCATCTGGTTCTCAGTAAGTTTTGTTCATCCGAAGTTCCCTCATACCCAGATCTCATACTCCTATATATATATATATATCTGTGAATGAATGACTGAGAGGCTCCATTGAGTACTACGTAATTCACTTGTGCATGCAAGTCATACCATCTAAATTGTCTCCCCTCTTTGCTGTACCATGAGGGCACATTTCTAGACTGGACACTTTCCATTATGAATGTAGTAACTAAGTGAATCCTTAAGCATGGTGTTCACAGTGTGGTCAGGCTTTGTTTTTATTGTGAATTGTTTTAGGCTCTTTGATGTAAAACTTTGACTTCTGCTCACTGCTTTTTTTGGTTTTCAGTTTAATATCCTCAATATCTATGTCTTTTGACACCATTTTAATGTAACTAAACTTCCTCAGCCCCTTTTTTAGTTTTTGTGATTCTTCCATCCACCACCTTACTCTTATTTCGTAATTCATTTTTGTTCTATTTCGTCTAGGCTAAAGTTTTCCATATCATCCTGCAAAGGTACTGCTTTTGCTTTTTGCTTGTTGCAGCTTCATCTTATTACTTTATCTTAGTCCCGTGATGTTTGTGCGTGAATGTGTGTGTGTGTGCGCCATGCCCATTATAGTTTTCCATGTCTTTTAGATATGGCCCACCTGGTACCGTTTCCTTCCTAGTAAGATGTTTGCAGTGACAAAATGTTTTTTTCTGTTTCAATTTTCCTTTTTCATGTACATTTCTCTTGTTTAGTCTGTTTTTTAGATTTTCTCTGGTTATTAGTCTTTATGCCTGTATCACTTCCAGGTCTCAGAATTAGTTTGATCCACCTCTTTGTATTCCAGTTTTCTTACATGATGATTATATAACTTATTTCCCCAGCTGTTAGTAACTTAACTGACACGTACCTGTCATTTGGGCTTTTTATATGAAAGAGTAGTTTGATACACTCTTGACACCACCCAAAAATGATTTTGTTTCACTCCACTAACATAGACAATTGTTTGTTTATCAACAGTCTCTCTCTCTCTCTCTCTCTCTCTCTCTCTCTCTCTCTCTCTCTCTCTCTCTCTCTCTCTCTCTCTCTCTCTCTCTCTCTCTCTCTCTCTCTCTCTCGTTTTCCCCATTCCATCATCATTCTTTCTGTTACATCTGTTACCAGCTTGCTAGAAATCCATCCTAGAGGAACCCACTAACGCCTGAGGCCACTTACCCACTTTATTAGGTGCACTTGTTTGCATCCAAAAATGTAACACTTAAGAACAAGCATCGATGGTCTGTTTCTCGTAATTTCAACAGAGTTTGTTTTGAGATGACCAGGTACTCTGGTACTTGTAGCAGATGTGTAGGAAATGATGCCAGGTAAGATTGAATTACCTAAACTTCCTTTCCTGAATCAGTCAGCTGAATCTATCTCTCAGGGTATAGCTGAATCTTCTAATGTTTATTGCTGCTGGGATTTAGATTACCCTTTCAGAATTTAGTGTTGGAGGGTTATGCATGTGGGATTCATGCAGAAATTTACAAATTGTAGAAGATTGATTCTGAAAGCTACAGGCCGAGGTATGTCTATTCATAGATGTGGCCTCCTATTGTAGTACATATTGAGACTTGGTATGGTCTTATTGCCATTTGGTTCTGAAAGCTTCGAGGGGAATATGTCTACTCATAGATGTGGCCTCCTATTGTAGTATTGAGACCCGGTAAAGGTCTTACTTGTCTGATTGCCATTTAATACTGAAGTACAAAACTTGGTCTTTCTGCTTGAATGAACAGTAAGGGCCTTTGTGAATAATTAAGGTTTTATGTCTGAGTTTTCGTTATGTTGAAATATCCCACATTAAATGGTCTGCAAACTCACTCTCTCTCTCTCTCTCTCTCTCTCTCTCTCTCTCTCTCTCTCTCTCTCTCTCTCTCTCTCTCTCTCTCTCTCTCTCTCAGGTTCAGAGACTTGAAATAGGCCATACAAGACCACAGAATATGTCAACAAAATTACTCTATAGAAGGTATTAGTCAGTTTAAGTTGAACAACATCTGAGGAAGTATGGCAGAAGAAAGGGCAGAAAAGCTTATTTACAGTTTTTTTATTAAGGCCAAAACAAAGCTTTTAAGAGACAAGAGTACCCGATTGTAGCACATAGACTAGGCCCAAGTAAACCCCGTAAAAAATACTTTAAACTTACGAATGTAAGTTAAAAGTTGTAAAGACACCACATAGAACTAATGAATATCGATAAAAGAAGGTCCATTAAAATAAGTAATAAAAAAAAAAAGGTTACCGTACTAGATGACGTCATCAAAGAACCCAGTGTAGTGTAAGAGCATGAGTGAACTCTGAATGAATTAAGAAAATGTTTAATGTAATCGTGCTAATTGATGACGTCATCAGACCACTGCCAATGAGAGGCGTAAAAACTGATAACGTCACGTGACGTAATTGTACCACTTAAAAACTAGTGGCATCATAGATGACTTAAGCAAGAATGAACTGGTGAGGTCATAGGGTGTTACGTAATTGTACCGCGTTGAAAACAGGAACGTAAGCGTATAAGCAAGGCAAGTGGTGACGTCATAGGTGTAATTGTACGAGTTATGACGTCATTGCGTGTAACGTGCTATTTTTTATACTCAAAGACGTCATAGGTGACAATCATCAATGTATAAGCAAACGATGTAGAATATAGAGGAAATAAAAACTATAAATTAACCGGACAGTTTAATTTAAATCCAAAAAATATTTATTTCATATATAGGGAAGGTTACTCGTGATAATCAAAAGAAACTTCAATTTTTTTTTACCCCATGGAGCCAACACTGCAATGCCCCGAAGAAAGGAATGCCCCCCGGCAGGAGGTATACAGCCAGTCGGTTACCAACTTTGAAGCCGACCCAAAGGGTTTAGGTTTTCTAAGCCGACAGCTGATTGGCTGAGATGGGCAAAGCCTTCTACAGACTTCCCTTGTGCATTCCCAGGTGTATATTTCTCTATGCCACAAATGAGGGATGTTATAGACCCTTTCAAATGTCAAAGAGAACTCGAGTACAGAAATTCCAAAATGGGCGTGGTCAAGTTACCACTGACACAAGCCTTAACTTACGTTCAGCTCTTAAGGCTGTGATTTCGTACTTAGCCAATGCTTGCTTGCCATAGTGTGCCCAATGAAACTTGGCGTGAAGAACCCGTAGACTTTTACCACCAGACTTTCGTGTAGAAGCATGATTGCCAAAAATATTCAATGTTCAGTTCCTCTATGGACAACTTCGCAAGATATCTACGGGTGTGAACATACATTCTGACATTCTGCTTCCCGTTTTCATTGAGAAAGTGTTTCTCTAACATCATAACTAGAAAATGTCTCTCTTAGTCAACCTCATAGAAAACCGAGCAGGAGCACTAAGACGAAAACACTTCATGATATCTATCTATCTTGAACGTAGGAGCCATCTGACACTGACTTTGTACCTGACAGAATCTTGACTTAGAGCTATAGAGGCTACTTATAATCATTAATTGATACGGTTATTTTATCCTTGGAGATATTTATTTAGAAAATTGACTTCTCTCTCCTCAAGGCACAGTTGACTAAAATAGCTTAGTACATTTGAAAGGCCCCACACAACCTGTTAGCCTGACAAATTCCACCATCCTGACGTCGAATTTGATGTCAAAATGCCAATACCGGTGGAAAAATTGGATTTTTGTCGCGTTCATAACGGTGTTACAAACATAAGACTTCAATTTTGCCATGAATATTGCCATTTTGATATCAAATCTGGCAAAATGCTGAAAAAAGTCAGAACAAAAGCTCCTGCGACACCACCATCCGATGTAGAAGTACTCTATAAGAATTACTTCAGAGTCTTAGATTATTCTTCGAATTATTCACATTTCACTCGAGTGTTTTGTCATTAGATTTCGTTCCGTCAAATACATTTGCCTGGCTAACTTGACTCGCGTAATAATTACTCGAAAAAAAACACCAAGCTCCACAATTAGAGGGTCGGTTTTGGACGAGGGAAATAAGTGAAAGATTTCAAGTTTGACAGAACTCGTAAAATAGACATTTTTAAAGTTACGTACACGCTCAGTTACTAACTTTATCGTATATTTACAGCAACTTTTGATCGTTAGTTTGTCTTGTAACAAAATTTAACGTGTTTGCTTATATATTAAAATTTCAGTTGGATTTTTTATCATTTTAATTGCGTTTTTTCTCAGGCTTGGTCTGTTAATGCTACATGCACCAAAATATTTACTTAATCAGAGCTAAATTTTTGCGAGACTTTAAATTCACTTAATTCAAAACTTAAAAGTTACATGCTTAATTTGGTGCTATTTTCGTAAACAGCAAGTATGGAATATTTATTTACATTCTTAGATATTGATTTACATTCTCAGATGTCTTTCTGAACAAGAGAATTACAGGAATTTCACAAATAAACCAAACAAAAACTAATTAACTTTATTTTATTCCAGATCACAAGTCATCCTCCAGTCTTTTGTTACAACAAAAGCAATTATTTATACCATGACACATACAGTCCCTCCAAAAGCAGACAAGTGACCCAAACCTCTTCAGGTGGAACAAATGCGCCTTGAGGCACCCCGGCCCTTCCCCAGAAAAACCACTTCGTCTTATAGGCCTAATGACACCATTCAATGTAAGTGATTGAGTCAGGTAAATGGGAAGAGACGTGTAAAGCTAATGTCCTCCTGCCCCGATCTTCCTCCCCCAGCAGGGCAGCAGGTCGGACTAACGTCAGCCTTCACCGTACACGTGGACCACCAGGCCAGTTTAGGTTCTGCGTGATACGTCTTACAAAAATCCATCCCATTGCCAGGTAATTAGGGCGGAATGTCCAGGACTTGATTGGAACATTCCTTCGGGTGTTTTTGAAGTCTCAAATTTCTCAGCGTTTAGTTTTTACAAGTTTTTGAAAAGCAGTTTTGCACTGATCACCCAAATAAGGCTGCAAGATTAAGAATAGTTTTGTATTTCTCACCACCTACAAGACTATGAAGATTCCTGTTTGTTTAATTTATCAGAATAGGGCTACGTATTAAGATTGCTGTTTAATACTGAACAAGAAAACCACAATTTCATGTTACTTACCAGAACTGGCCCAAACACTAAAATTACTGTTTCACATACTCACGAGAACAAGGCTACAAGACACCAAAAACTACAAGTTTGCACTAATCCACCAGTATGGGGCCATAGAATGATGAAAACTGCCTTTTGAAATGAGTATTGGCCACGAAAAACTTCGTGGAAGAGTACTGCTTTCAATTTAGACATCATATCTCAAGACTTGCCTTTAAAATGCTAATGCTAAGCTACTGACAAACCAAGTTTCAGTGATTATTTTCTTGGTACTCTAAATCATGGCCATTTGTCTTATCTCTTCGATGTCAATGGCACACTTCTTATAGACCTTTTTAAAACAACAAACAAAGCTTTTCTTGGAAAACAAACTCACAGAAATACCTCCTCAGCAAAGAACTAGTAAAATGAAATTTTTTTAGGGGTAGAAACTTTTAAACTAACAGATTTTCCATCTATAATTCAGACTGATAATTTTCAGGCAAAACAAAAACCCCACTGAATCAACAGACTTTCCTCACAAAAGCTTCATCTAAACTAATACACTTTCTAGGTAACAATCTCTCAAACTGGTACACTTTCTATGCAAAATACTATCCCAAATTGACACACTTTCCAGGCACAAAGCTTCCCCTAAGCGACCCAGTTTCCAGGCGAAAACTCTAAAGAACAAACACAATAGCAAATAAGAAATAAAGCACTTCTTACTAACATACTTTCTGGGAAAAAACTCTCCCTGACACTTTTCAGCTAAAACCTCCAATGAACTGACACCTTTTGTGCAAAAATCTCTTACAGAGATACACACTTTTTGGACAAAACTTTAAGCATAAAACTCACTAGATATGAAGCACTTTAGGCCAATAGCTCATGAATCATAAAAGGCATTTTAAGCTAATAACTCATGAATCCTAAGAAGCACTTTAAGCAAATATCTCATGAATCCTAAGAGGCACTTTAAACCAATAACTCATGAATCCTAAGAGGCACTTAAACCAATAACTCATGAATCCTAAGAAGCGTTTTAAGCCAATAATTGATGAATCCTAAGAATAACTCCCAGACTAATACACTTTCTAATCCCAAACTAGAAGAATTATTAGCTGAAAAAATCACAAGCCAGCAAACTTTTCCGCCAAAAAACACAAAGAAGTGACTTTTTAGCCAAAAATACATCTAACATACTTCCTGGCGAAATGAATCACAAAACTAATGAATTTTCTAGCCATAAAAAATTGCACACAAACAGACTCTTTAGTAAAATATATCCAAAAACAGACTTGCTAACTAAAAAATAAAAATGCGATTTAACAAGAATTCTGAAGCCAAAAAAGACACAGACAGACAAAAACAGTTTTTAGCAAGAATAGCAACTAAAAGACTACCAAATGAAATTCACCGACTAACAGGTTTCTTAGCAGAAACAAAATCAGACTTCTCGAAAGCCTAAATACCAAAGCTAGCAAACTCCGGGAAAGCAAACCCAATATATTAAAACTCCCCCTAAAGGCAAAACAACCACAAAGCAACAGATTACATGAACGTAAAAGCTGCACAAAAAACTTCCACTAAAAGCAAAACAACCACAAAGCAACAGACTTCATGAAAGTAAAAGCAACACAAAAAACTTCCCCTAAAGGCAAAACAATCACAAAGCAACAGACTACATGAAAGTAAAAGCAACATAAAACAAACTTCTCCTAAAGACAAAACAACCACAAAGCAACAGCCTACATGAAAGTAAAAGCAACACAAAAAAAGTTCCCTAAAAGCAAAACAACCACAAAGCAACAGATTACATGAAAGTAAAAACTGCACAAAAAACTTCCACTGAAAGCAAAACAACCACAAAGCAACAGACTTCATGAAAGTAAAAGCAACACAAAAAAACTTCCCCAAAAGGCAAAAAACTCCCCCTAAAAGCAAAACAACCACAAAGCAACAGACTATATGAAAGTAAAGGCAACACAAAAAACTTCCCAACTTCCCCTAAGGCAAAACAACCACAAAACAACAGACTACACAAAAGCAACACAAAAAACTTCCCCTAAGGCAGAACAACCACAAAGCAACAGACTACATGAAAATAAAAGCAACACACAGACACTGTACAAGAAAATATGTCACAAATTTTCTAAACCTATTACAACCCAATACATTTCTTGAATCCCAAACCATAGCAAGCAGACTTTCTGAAAGAAAACTGCCATGAAGAATCAAACTTTCTCAGAGAAAGTTTCACAGATTAAGAGACTTCTTAAAAGTAAAGGGACTCTCTAAAGTAAAAGTATCACACAATAACAGACTTCCTAAAAGCAAGAGTGTCACAAAAAAGTTCCTGAAAGAAAAAGAAAAAAATAAAAAATTCCCAAAAGTCTCAAGCAGTGAAATGTGAAAGAACCAACGACTAACAGACTCTTAAAAACCAAGAAATGTGAAAGTACCACAGACTTTCTGAAAACAACACCATCATAAACTAACAAACTTTCTAAAACCAAATCTAGCAAGAGCAAAGACTTCCTGAATCCCAGCTGATATTAAACCAATCTTTTCTGAAACATGGATTTGTTTCAAACACCAGCAAACATATCGAGTACTTTAAACTTTGTATCTCATACTCAGGTACTTCTAATGATGATGAATCCTGATTCTACCGTCGTGCACCAGCAAGACAGACCAAAATTATCACAAGCAATGCTTGGAGCCCTATTTACTACACAGTAAAGTACGCGAATTAAATCTCAGAATAGATATCACATAATCAGCTGTTAAGGACTAATACTCACATTGAATTCGATGCTCCAATGTCATGAATTCATTTCTGAACACTGAAATCCACTATCAATTTATGAATATTATAAACAACTGTCATTAACTGATTTCTGAATACTAGATTTCAATGTCACGAAAAATTTTGCAAAATACCAGATCCACTGTCTTCTACAAATAAATGAGTACCAAAAAACTTGGTCATCACCTGACACCCGAATATCAAGTCCATTGTCACCAAGCAACAGCTGAAGACCAGATAATCACTGATAAACATTTCCAAAATGCCCAACACTACAGTCACAAACTAATCCTGTAAGCATTCCAAACTCCGCGGTCATGAACCAAACTGTCTTAGTCCCAAAGTAGACCATCACAGAAGAGTACTTCAATAATCTCTATCACAAGGCAATACTGACCAAATGGAAAATTCCATCACGATCTCTTTTTAAAAGTCACAAGCTATGAAATATCAAGCTTTCCTGCGAAGCAAAGATTACTATCATGAACTAAGAGCACATTAATCACAACCTCTTATCATTTACGAACTTCAACCTTTAGCTTCTCTTTCACAAAACTCAACCATCGTCAACTAAAACCACGAATTCTGAAGCATCACGAACAAAGACTTGATTGAAACAAACCACCATCATAAAAATACTTATTTAGTCCAATATTACAAGTATTGTCAGCTTCGACCTTCAGTCTCAAACTTCAAAAACCTCTATACAAATCCAATGACGTCTTGAAAGGTAAAGTGCACATAATGTAAAAAACCAGGAAAATTTCCAACTTACATTAAGTTATACAAGATCAGGTATGTCAGCTGTTGAAATCAGTTAACACTATAACACAGTGGTACTGCCAAGACAATTTTGAAACAATGAAATAGCTATACCTGTTGTACATCTAAACATCCACAAAAACAAATCAGACATTCTCTCAGCAACAGAATGCCCCACAACACCACCAGTCCTGCATAACCTTACATCAGGGGCATGCTTCTCCAATACTGTGAGCCAACACACAGCTCAGTAAGCCAATACAATGACTCCATTTTTTGAAACCCTCAAGAGGAAACCCGTGAACACCTGAAGCCAATTAACAACATTTAAGAGTTTCTGTAAGTTCTGTAAGAAATTGCATCTAGCTTCTCCATAGCATCTGATTCATCTAAATCTTACCAAGCTTTACACTGGTATACTTTTACATCAATAAAGCCCACCACTGGAAAGGTAACCTAAAATTGAGGACAGTTTCTACATCATTAAACAACAGGGAAAGCCATTAAACAACAGGGAAAGCCATTATTCAAAAATTCATTTTCTGAAATCATTCAAGTCTCAAAATCCCAGCATGCTCTTGGTAAGGTATTTGGAGACATTCTAACGAACTTTTCCAACGAATGACAGGACACATTATTACACATTACTCTTGTCAAGCCTAATTTATGTCAATTTTTAGGTTAAGCATTATCAAAATCCTCCTAATTAAGAAACGCCCAGTTTTTCCTAATTCCTGACGATACTATGAACTTTGTAAGGTTTCTCAACAGACTTCTAAAAATGGCCATCGTGGTTATTTATCCCTTCTTTATTTCAAGTACACGAATGTATGTCAGGCCTAAGACGGAGAAGGTGTTTGGGCCCCAAGCTGGTACCCCCTTTTGGAAGGACGGCATGTGTCCGAAATATAATTAAGAAGTTTCGTCATAGACTTGACCGACAGGATGACTTTTAACTTTCCAAATGTCCTGATAAGACTTACTTTAAGGCTTTACAAATGATTTAAAATATTGCATGTTTTAAGACATCTGGAGGATATAAATTATATTAAATACTTAAAAGGCAATCTTGTGAAACATTGTCATGTAAGCTACTGTAGAAAATCAGTGTTTGATACAATCAGTTCAATACAAAATCAGCAAAACTGAAAAATTCTGCCCAAGAAAATAAGCATTCTAATCTTAGTAAATAGTAAATGATGCTTTAGAAGTAAATAACTGCCGATTTTACATCACCAAATCTAAATGAACTTCGCCGGGAAAATCATTTGAACAACCGAGTCTAATCATTAACTTACAAGTAAAATGTGATAATTCAAAATAAAAATTTCCCCGAAATGAGGATTTTCTTGGAAAATAATCCAAAATTTTGAAGTCATACATATCGACTAATTTTACATCGAATTATACGAAGCAATGTTAGTCAACTATCCATAAAGAGCAAGTCAGTTTTATAAATAGATATCTCTGAAGACAGATCAAATTCCCCTATCCGTAAATGTTCATACGTAAATTTATACACAGCTCTAAGATAAGAAGCTGACAGCTAAAAAGTCATGAGTACAAAGGCAAACACATTCGAAAATATATTCATCATAAACAAGTGTCTTTGCTTAATGTTCCTCGTATTCTACAAGATAAAATAAGAGACTCAGATTCTGTAATAAGACGCTGAAGAAAATTCTGTAAGTATTCTCAAAGAAAACCGACAACACAGTGTCAAAATATAGGAAAACCATAGATTTCTTTACAAATTATTCATAAAACGGTGAACTAATGATTTTTTTTTTTTTGACCATCATACATCGTTTGATACAAAATTCTAGTGTTAAAAATCTACAGGCTCATGCACTGTATCAGGACACTACATACCAAGCAAGCATTGCGTAGTACAAATACTACATCAATATGAGTGAATAGGTCTAGGCTTGTCTTAGTCGTGACATGACCACTCTCTCCTTGGACTTCCCGTACATAAAAGTTTTTTGACATTCAACATTCTCATTTGTGGCACAGAAAACTGGAACATCTGGGAAAGCCTAAGAGAAGTGTATACGAGGCTCTTCCCACCTCAGCCAATCAGCTGTTAGCTTAGAAAACTTAAGCCCTTTGGGTCGACTTCAAAGTTGGTAACCGACTGGCTGTATACCTCCTGCTGGGGGCATTCCCTCCTTCGGGGCACTGCAGTGCTGACCCCAAGGAGTCCTTTATTTTAATCATTTCCAGTTTTTTACACAATGTATATAATATACAGTATATATGAGGACTTCTGTACTTCAACTTACATCCCTTAATAATGAGCAACAGTTCTCAGTTTCTTGAAACTGTTCAGGTTAACAGATTAATGTTTATTTTTTAACAGACACTGTTCAAGTTCTTACTTTGTACACAGAGCTACAAAAAAAGCCTCCCTTCTCAAATATTAAGATAAGATGAAACTCCTAACATAAGCACATTACAAACCTTGAACTACTCCAATTTACGACAAAAAAAAAAAAAAAAAAAACTCTAGAATTCACTTCAGAACAATATGGAGACAAAACAAAATATCTTTACATCCACAGATTTACCTCAATTTCATGCCCTACCAATCTAAGATTCAAATATCTATTATCATTTACAAATGAACATCTATAAGCGTGTAGTTTACGTGTGATTAGAGTAGGAATGTAAGTGTGAAAATGCGAGAGGAGGTACTGAATCCCGGTGTCTGAAACTAATGGCAACAACTCCTTGGTGTGTGTGTGTGTGTGTGTGTGTGTGTGTGTGTGTGTGTGTGTGAGTGTAAGAGTGTGTGTGTGTAGTTAGGTTCAGTGAAGCAGGTCAAGTGCCCAAAGAATCCTCCAGTAGAGAACGCTGCTTTGAAAACAAGGTAAGGCGTACAAGGCAGCTTGGGAAAACTATGTAATGAATCTTCAGAGAACCTTGTCAAGACTTCGGAAAGGAACAAAATGTGTAGAGATGGTTCAGTAAAACAGGGAGAGAGAGAGAGAGAGAGAGAGAGAGAGAGAGAGAGAGAGAGAGAGAGAGAGAGAGAGAGAGAGAGAGAGAGAGAGAGAGAGAGAGAGAGAGAGAAATCTCCTCAGAGCAAAAGCACGTGGACATTATAGGATGAATTGTGCAGGTCTTCTTCTGCCAAGTGTTCAAGTGATCAGAACTGCTTCTACAGTACAAAAAACAGCTGAAACTGGAGACTGAAGAAATGCCCTTGAATGTGCTAGGTTTGTGATTTAAAGTTCATCAAGAGGGAAGTCTAATCAGAATGGTAGGTCTTAGTTATTGAAATGAATGTACGAAAATATCTGGTTTCAGCTATAAGTATACGAATTCAGGTTCATCAAATCTACAGTACAATATCTGTTTGGTATACCAAGGAGAAACTAGAGAGAGCTATAATTTTCTTCGATGCCACTACAGTTTTTTTAAATATGTTTTAGTCTTGTTTTGGTTTACTATGAACTAATGAAGGCACAACTAATTTTTTTTTGCTAAATGAAGGCTAAATCTTGGTGAGAACTGAGCAAAAAGTTGAAATACAGAAGTCCTAGTAAAAAAAAATAATACAAATTGGTATTAAATAATTTTCCCATTATTTAAGTTTTAAAGTTAGATTTTAACATTAATAGTTAACTGAATCTTAATCTGATGAAATTACTGAACTTCAATGGGAACTTTATGAAACATAATTATTAACACACACACAAAAAGCAAAGAAACCGATTAAATCTTAACCTAAAATAATCTCCGTAAGTCAAGACACTGTCGCATTAGGAATTCTGAGATTTACAAAACATATAATCAAAAATAATAAACGTGAATTTCTCAAACAATTTATGTTAAAGCTTTTCAAAAGCATGCAAGATATACCTTGTTATAACGTGGCTACTTTCTCCCACCTGACTTAGTCCCAAAGCTGAGACAGAACGCATCTGGCAAGATTTCATTTGAGATGACCTGTACTTTATATGGCTACATGTTGACATGGCTTCATTGGGAGTCATTCTTTTGAAAAGTAAACTTGTAACTAGAATTTCTGACTAATAATATCAGTTAATTAAACATTTTATACCATCCTAATTCATAAGAAGTCGGCTAAGATGTGAACTTCGTTAATAACAAAGGTCTGAAAAATATTTAGTGCTCTAACGACAAATTAATGAATAGCCCTCCCAAGATGATTTTATCTTTACAAAAACTCCATCAACCAAAGCAATATTAAGACGATCAAACCCTAACCATAACTTAGTTTATTCATATATCAGAATGATCCCTGTCAACCTCCCTTTAAAAGAACATTTTCGAGTTTACTTATTCATATACCTAACACCATTGTTAACAACACCTAATCTCATTTAAGGCAACGTTTTGAACTTCGAGTCTACTTACAGATTCATTTACCCACAACATAATTTCCAGGAAAAACCCAATAATCTTCAAATAACGCATTCGGTTTGACTGCAGCATTTACCTAAAGTATCTTGATCAGTGTTGCAAATTCCCCTTAAAAGTAACGTTGAAATCTAGAGTTCACTTTTTGGATAATTTATCTATGATATAACTGTCAACAATAACAAACTGTCCTCAAAGTAGCACTTCAGTTTGTGACCGTCTCATGCCGCCAGTGTCTTGAAATATCGAGAGGTGCCATGACAATAATACTCTTGGTATGGTACTCTCTAGTATTTACAATATTCACTTTTAATTGATTTATGTTTGATTTTAAGCAAGATGCATTATTTTCATGGGAAGTTTTGTACAAAATTCGCAGAGTATCCTTTAATCGTTTGAAAAGAGTGACACAAGCTCTTTTATGTCATCAAATTTGAGATAAAACTAATAAACTAAATTCTGAAATATCTGCTTTCTTAACAGGGCAAATGTGTATATGCTTCAAGCTGTGATATCTCCCCTGTGTTAAACAGAGCCTTTCAGTAACCTAGATGTTTAAGTAAAATTACCAACACTTACTTAACATTACAATAAAGCAAGACCTCAAAACTAATATAGATTTAATTCTAAAGATAATCTGTTATAAATCAATAAAGAAAAACTGTGGATGAAGGCTACGAGGAATGTATAAGAAGATTAACTTCAAGTCCCTACTGTGATGGAAGCTAGTACAAGAGTATCTGTAAAACTCATTTAAGAAAAATAACAGAAATCATTAATTTGTACTTTAAGCGAAAAATTACCTATTCTATAAAGGTTCATACCTCACAGGTTTGACTTCACACAAGTATTCCTAACTCTACAGACTACTTCGAAGACATTCCATAAAGTCAGTAAAACCTGTTCTTTCTAACTAATGAATTTTTCGCTGCTGGTAATTTTTGAACTTCAGGAAAATTACTGAAAGTAAAAGCATAACCAACTATTAATCTCACGTGACCTTCGTACCCAGGCAAGTATGCATTGAACAGTGACTTACTGGAGACTGCAAATCAGAATTAAGTTGATTGAAAAATTATATCCTTAAACATCCGTGACTTCTCGATACGAAATAGTCAAACTGTAGCCATGACTATCCATAGCTGATATTTCGCTAGTAGGAAATTCAAGTTTAACTTTATATTCCCTGAAACACCCTAGGCTACCTGATAGATGATAAACTACTAATGAGAATTATAGCAAAAATTGTGTCCTACAACTTACTACACTCCTTGGCAGCTGATGTTAACAGTGCTTAGAAATTCAAGGGAAAACAACTTTGTATCGCAAAACATAGCTGTATTAAATTCATAAGATATTCTAGTAAAAAATAATAAAGTGAGAGAGAGAGAGAGAGAGAGAGAGAGAGAGAGAGAGAGAGAGAGAGAGAGAGAGAGAGAGAGAGAGAGAGAGAGAGAGAGAGAGAGAGAGAGAGAGATTCTAAGCTTTTTGATAGCATGTCACACACATACGGATGCTATGTAAAGAAAAAAAAACATCCCGAGGCATGACAGAGAGCGAGCATTATATACGAAAACTAGATTACCTACGTATCAGGGGGCACTGAGCTACTTATGGTTGATATCAAGCTGGCACTAAAATAGTTCTATGTCCAAAACAAAACTATGTATCCTGAAACATACATAACTTGATTGCTGATGTTAAAAGTGATAAGAAATTCGCATTTAAAACCTAAGTATCCTAAAAATGGTTGAACTGGTAGTCATTTTAAGCTAGTAAGAGATTAAAACAAAACTGTCCCGATATGTACTTAAGTATTAGACGCATTCGACTTATGATTCTTACGCAGAAAAGACTCTGCATCCTGAAGTATATTGAGGTACATTATGGATACAGTTGATCTGATAACAAAAATTGGGATCTTTCTTAGATAGTGACCCCCAGAAAAGTTCGGGGTTGTTACCTAGGACTAATATTTCTTTGGGGTCATTATCTTTATGGTATTCAGTCTTTTGTCCATCGGGCTTGTACTGAACACGTCGTAAAGGTGGATACATACCGGGCTAAAACCCTTGGGGGTCACTATCTGGGAAAGATCCGAAAATTAAGCTAATAATAAATTTATAGGGCGAAATGCTGAGTTTTCTTATAGCTGAAGAGGGAGAGTCAAGTGGACAATAAACTGTCATGAAATACAGTAACTATGATATGAAAACGATTAGAAGTCGTAGCAACGAAAACTAAGCAACTTTAGACCACATGAGCGACATTTTAGCTGTCAAACTTATAACAATGATGAAATAAATCCTTGGAAAGGTAATATCAAACTGATATGAGTTTCAGGTATAAAATAAGCCTACGCATCTCAAAATAATAACTGAGCTACCAGATGGGTAATATTTAATGAACATGGAAATTATATATAACGAAATAGTAAAAAAATAAAAAAAATCAGGCTCAGATAGTAAACTGTACTATGTAGCATGAATCACAGTGAACTTTCCCATATAAAAGACACTTACGTCTCCAGTTCAGTTATTACCAGATTCAAAGCTGAAGTCATCCCATTTCTGGGTCAACAGACACTCATAATACTATAGATTTAACCCTCTCATACTTTTAATAAGAAAAAATGACGCTTCCGAACATCTATGTAAATGAGGCCATTTTTTCTGCACTCTGGCACACAGACACATTTGAAAAACGAGAGAGTGGTCGCTTCTTGAATCTTCGTTCTTCTTTCATGGCAGGTACCCGTGGAATTTCAAGGCGAAGCTGGACTCTATTCGAACTTGTTCCATGTATTCTTGCAAGTTGCATGCACTTGCCTGAGAGATGAGGAAGAAGTTAATGACATCACGTCACACTGAGATTTTTTGGCTGACAAGATATTCAGATGAAAAATCATTCATTATAACCAGGCCCCAAGCGTAGTACAACTAGGCCCCTTTTACTAAAGGAGCAAAGAATTTTGTAGTTTTTTATCAATGAAATCTCAATTAAATGAAATTTAATTTGGCCACGACTAATATATATATCACTTTAAAACTGGATTGAGGTGCAAATTTCACTAAAAAATGAAAGGCTTCTTAGTGTAAATTTCAATTTGCAAATCAAAGTAAAATGTTCCATATCTTTATCTGTATTATTATTATTATTATTATTATTATTATTATTATTATTATTATTATTATTATTATTATTATTATTATTATTATTATTACTGCTAAGAAATTCACAATATCGCGATAAACTTATGTAATAAAAATCGCCATTATATATTGTACTGATATACATATTTATAAAATTTATTTGTATAATTGTGGATATTATTATTATTATTATTATTTGGGCCTGGCTCTAACATTTATAAGACCATTTCAACACTTTCGCGTAATCTTGTCAGATTTTTCAGCGCCAAAGATGTTCAACGTCTCTCTAATTTGTCTTAGATCATCCAGATATTTCCCTGGTTGGCTCAGGTACTTTCAGAAAAGAACAAGTTACTGCTCTCTCTACTGACTTTCTAACGGTACTCGTCATAAGCCAAACCATTCTGTTAATTACAGCACAACTGACCCATAATACCTAGGGAGTGGCAGAGGAAATGAAACTAGTCTTAAAGGACTTCACAATTTCAAAATACCAAGATTTTTTTTATACAATGGTTATGAAACCTACCAAGATCTACTACCCCAGCTCATTGTACTATTGTAGTTAAAGTTTCTTTAACAAAATTATTAAACTTTATAAGAATATTATAAGAATAGAGTTATTGGCACTGACTGTCCACAAGCTTCAGTTTCACTTTTAATCTCTATTTCTTCATTCTGTCCTAGGACTAGGTCCAATACTTTAAAATTCGTCATTTTGAGTTTTTATAAAAACAACGTCCAAATGCATAGTTTCGACTCCATATGGACAAACATTTTGATCCCGCCCAAATCATACATTTCCCCAAAGAAGCACATTTCATGTGTATCACACACTTACCTTTCTGAATGTTATACAACTTCTTTGGAACATTTCTTCAAAATTATTCAATTACCCCCTTCAAGAACACGCTATCTGTGGATAACCTGAAGGAATGAGAAAGGCATTAGTTAAATTATGGAAAATTAAGGTCTTTTGAAAAAAGTGCCTTCAATATTGAGTAAAAAATGTCTTGTACATTAAAGATATAATGTGGTCCTGACACTTAATTCAATAACAAATACCCTGGACATCAGAGGTAGTCTAAGAATGTATCTTGACTTAATTCTAAACCAATGCTCGACAGGTCAAAAGTTGTTCAGTAATATTCTGGTCACAACTCTTTGATACAGTAAATATGCACTCAAAATCAAAGGCAATTCAAATGTAATAATATTCCTTAATCTTAATTCACTGGAAATGGCCTTCACATCAAAAGTAGCCCAGTAATAATGTGGTCCTTTCTCTTAATTCTGCACAAATGCCCTGCACGTTAGAGGTATAGGTCAGTGATGACATGGGCCTGTCTGTTAATGCTCTGAAAAAGCGAAGTGAAGTCTCAGAGCTAAAACGCAAGGAAAAAAAATTTCGCTGATAAAGCTCGAACATATCTTTGGTGACAGTATTTACCGAGCTGTGCAGTGTAGCTGAAACCCTAATACTGGCGAAACTAAAGATAGGAAAACGAAGTTTTAACATTTTTTGTTTAGAAATGAGGTTGCAGTCAATACTGTCAAAAGACTTTTGCTTTCCGGATTTATGTATGAAAATGTTTCAAGAGATACAAATGATTTCTTCAGGACATCTTTTAACCAATCAATATTTTCAAGTAACAAATGCAAACATATCTCATACCTGTGACCCTGGGCCGCAGATACTTTGAACCTGTGAGCTTTTATATCTAGCCATTTTAGAAATCAAGTAGACCATATGAGTATGACCCACTTGGGATATTTTTTGGGTCGCGAATAGCCTTCCATACAGTTTATATTGTCAAAGTTGACAGAGGAGCTTTTGTTATTTTATATATAAAAAAAATACAGTACATCAAATATTTCTGGCAAGTTTCAGTTTTGAGTGATTAATAATTAACATATGAAATTTAGGCTAAAAAGCCAAGCACTGGGGCACTTTAGACCATTCAGAGCTTAAGGCAGTAAAAAGAGGGAGTTGGCGTGGCTGGACAGCAAGATAAAGATCCAGAAAATAAAGTAGATGAAATACAAAGAACTAACGGTGGAAACTTAGACAAAACCCTACAGTTGCACTGAGAAGAAACAGTCAGAGGTGCTGGACAGCAAGATTGGAGAAAGGAAGTGGGAGCGAGTTAAAGTAAAATCCTAAAAAGTGGATGCAGCTAGAGGCCGAAGGGACGCTGCAAATAACCTTTAGTAATGTCTACAGTGCACCACGTAAAGTGCCACCTATGGGGCTTTCGATTTTGGGAATAAGGTCGAAAATTATCCCCAGTCCAGGAAAGTAAGTCATAAGCTGTGTGTCAAGTTACCTGGATAGCATACTGGATATCAGATAGATAGAACATTCAATTTGGGCCAAAGGCCAAGCGTTGGGACCTAAGAGGTCATTCAGTGCTAACAGGAAAATTGAGAGAGAGAGAGGTTTGAAAGGTGTAACAGGAGGAAAGCCTTGCCGTTGCACTATGGAACAATTGTTAGGAGAGGGTGTAAAGTAATGTATGGAAGGAAGAATATGAATGAGGTACAATAAAAGGAATGAAAGGGGTTGTAGCTAGAAGCCGAAGGGGCGCTGCAAAGAACCTTAAGTAATGCTTGCAGTGCACCGCAAGTAGTACACAGACGACACTACTCTCTTACGGGGGTTGGAAACTAAACCAAGAATAATTATTGTTGAAATCATAAAAATCTAGTAAATACTGAAGATTAACATTATACACTATATCAGAACTGGCACAGATTCTCACATAATTTAGCGATGGTTACTGTGACTTAAAGGTTTGAGCTTTTTCAGTTACAGCACTAATATTAACATTCTCCAAAGATATTTTAATTTTTTCACTAGAATCACATTTTAATCATACGAATGATGTACCACAAAAATTGTTCATTTAACAAAGAATTACACAAATTAAATCCAGCCAAGTACTAAGATTTCGGTGCAAAACATTAAGAATACTCACATTCACATAAGGTGACAACTAATTTTATCGCATCTGAACACGAATCCAGTACTTTAGAAAACTACAAGAATATTATCCTACATGTCGTCAAGCTATTACAGAACTAAATACTCTTAGTTTTGTAGACAATATTTCCCTCTACAGAGCTCGATCTGACTTCCCGAGAATCTTCAGCTACAAAGTGTACTTTAAATTTAAGCATAGTTTGTAGACATTTTCTGCGTCTTATTTTACACACGTCATTATTTTCTTTTTAAATTCAGTTACTTCTTGATGCTGTAAACGTTTTACTAGCTCACTTGACCAAAGACTACAGCACATTAGCAAGTTCAAAATATTTCTAAAACCCACATAGGTTGCTTTTGTAGAGTAGAGTATGATCTATTGTGCAACAGACGTTTGCAATTTTAATTGGTGTTCGTAAAAAAAACGGTGTTGTTTACTGTAAAAAAAATCAGCTTCAATTAGTTAGTTAAGAGAGAGAGTTGAACTTTTCCAATTTGATCAATGTCTAACCTTAGTAGGCCCAAGATCCAGGTGACAAACTGGGTTTAGTCCACGAGAGTTTACATTTCCTTCAGTTCCTCATTTTGATCCGTTTTCTTTGAGTCCTCAGCCTAAAAGGAAAATAATTTGATCGGGAACTGGTCTAAAGCTGCTTGGCAGCATTTCCCGGTGAAACTAAAAACCACTATACCACGGCCTGGTAGTTGTTCCCACCACTTTTTAGGCCTTTTGTTTGTGTTTAAGTCTATTGCTCATGTTTATGATATTTATCGTCATTTTATTATGTTTTTACGTTCATCCCAAGTACCCGGGGCCTATTTTACACGTAAACTGGTGGTTACCTAACCAGAGGGGCGTGGTAGTTGTCTTCGGTTTTACCATCTTTTCTGTACACATAAAGTTGTATTTCAAGCTTATGAACTTTCAAATGATACAATAAAATCATTGTAAACTATCTATAAAGCTTCACTATCCTTTTACAATTCCCCTATGTAGATTACATTTATGTCTAGTGAATTATTACAGTTGATTTTTTTGTCACATTGGCTTGTCCATGTACTCAAATCTGACAGATGACCATAACTTCATATTGAAACAGCGATATAAACTTTTTTACAGCGGTATCCTTCAGTTTTATTTGGGCATTTTCTGCATCTGGTTCAAGATCAAAATTTCCACCCTTGTATAAACTGTCTCGATTGAGAAGAAAACCGTCTTCTGCACTTAATTATTTCTGTAAAATTGTCCTGTCTGAGATGAGATTATGTTCTGGAACTCACGACTCTTGGGAAGGCAAATTTTGGATTCCTTTGACAAAATGACCGAGTACCTTCAACTGGGAAAGAGCCAATCATCTCATAAATGAAACAACTCTGTGCTTCAGCAACTGATATACAGTTATTATGTACCCTCTGAACAAGACACCCAAAATCAAATGCCCAATGTCTCAATCTCTTATAGATATACCAGCATTCTTTTAATTATCTTCAAAGCCTACCTTCCTCTCAGCCCTTTCAGAACCCCTGTGAGCTTGAATATTTGTGCTGCACGGTAAATAACACCTTTAAAATTATTGTTGTTCTGGCTGTACCACTCAGGGTTTACTGAAGTTTTTTAATTCTCTACTTATGTGTTCATATTCGTAGAATAAATAGAAATTCAAAGCGTTACACTCTATCTAAACACAGTCTCCTAAAAACTTAAAGGGGAATTCACACTCCTAAATACTTAAGTACTCACCAAATATAATCCTGGTTTCGATGGCATAACCCACTAGCGAGGTTTCTCCCTTCCATTTTGGTTAAGGCAGTCCCTCTTGTCAGTCTTCATCTGTTTCATCAAGCAGGTCTTCTCACCATTTTCGCGTGTTGTTTTCTTGAAAAAAACTAATTCTCTTGTGGCATGTCTTTGTTTTCACATCCCCTTAGTTAATACAGCAACTTCTGGTTCCAAAAATTCTCACTCCTCCGTAATCCTGTGTGTACACATACTTGAAAGCAATTTATTGAAGGTGGATTCATAAATATGTCTCTAAATGTCTTGATTTATATCATCTAGTTGCCTCGGGAGATTAAATGCTCTTATATCTACCATGTTGAAGCTGACTTATAATTTCTTCACTTTCTGGGCGATTTGCAACGGGGGCGTGTCTCCCAGAGTGGGCAATACAGCTGCCAGCCAGCCAAGTCTTGGCAGAAGATAGTTCGGCCACTGTGGGTGTCTGCACCTGACAGTATTATCTTGGTCGAGTATATTATCAACTGGGTAGCTTTTCCATAGTACTTGCAGTGGGCACATCTGATTTCTATGTTCATTTATACGTGATTACAATGATAATTCTCCATATAACTTTTCTAGGAATAATTTTCTTTTATATGAACGTCGTTTCCTTTATCATAATTAAGATATTCACTGTTCCAGTCTTTTGTTTTTCGTTCAGCAGAAGTAATTTTGGTTACTGTCTTTACCCCCTAAATTTTTCAAGCTTGTAGCATTCATGTTCGTTGAAATTTCATGTGGTAAATAGTCTTCTGTCTGCCCTATTCGTCATGAGAATAGCACTGAACCCGTGAGGCCATTCAGATCTGAAACGGACATTGAGAATAAAAAGGTTTGACAGGTGCAACAGGAGGAAAACCTGGCAGTTGCCCCATTAAAAAATTGTTAGGAGAGGGTGGAAAGTAAGATGGACGAAACATAATACGAACGCAGGCACAGTAAAAAGGAATAAAAGGGGTTGTAGTTAGGAGCCTACAGTGCACCGCATGAAGTGCACTGACGGCACAATCCCTTACTGGGTTGAACTACAAAGGAAAATCTCTATAGAACACAAAACTTATTTGAATATGAAATAACGAATTATAGTTTAAACCTTCCCTTAATGACTTGATTATTATGATATAATTTCCCTATATGCTTCATGATCTGTTATTACATTTTACAACCTAACCCCTTTATTACACAGCTGTTAGTTAAGTTCGTTTGTTGTTTAGACAATCTTATTCAATAATCAATTATTCTTTTCCACTTTTTTCTGTGTTATCTTTGCTTTGGACTCGTACTGTGTGGTATATATTCAGCAAACCTGACTTTTTGAGTGCAGCGTTGTCAAACACTTTATCTAAAGGGTGTATCAGTTGTTCTGAATACAATTACTTTACTGTAGTGCTACGCAGAAGTAGTTTAGATTCTTACTAATTGTACTTATGGGTAGCATAGCCCTTTCTAGTTCTACGACAAAACACGGCCACAATACAAGCAAAAGTCCATATATTTCATTTTTGCATGCATTTTTGTCAGTTGCTTTGCAATAGACTGCATTTTACCCAGAACTGAACTAATAAAGAAAAAAATATAAAACCAAAAGTAAAAATGGAAAAAATTCAACAATAAACATAGGATATTGCATTCATAATTAGTCATTAGATCCACAAATCAAATATTCAGCCCTATAGTTTTCATTCGACTACTCTGTGAAAAGTAGCATTTAGATTAAATGTTTAAAAATCAAAGGATATACTATTACCACCTCATCCAAGAAAGCCTGGAGGATTCATGCAAGAGATCACTGTGCACTGTCTCTGAGTTCTATCATTGACACATGATCATCCAATTTAGTAGAACTAGATCAGAGTACCAAAAATGTTCGTTTGTACATCGCTACTTTCTGATACAGTGCACATTAATCCTTATGCTTCTTTAGCATTCACTCGGTAAAAAAAAATATAATATACACTTCCTTACCATTCACGAGTACCTGGCCTCGATGGTGTTAAAAACTCAAGACTTGAAGCTGCTTTGTCGTGGACCAGTCGTTACCAGTCAGGCAAAACGCCCAGAGACCTAAGAAACAAAAGATTCATTATTAGCTAAGATAGTTGTATTTAACCCTAACCCTAGCAAAGGGACCAGACTAGTGTAACATTTTGGGGGCTAAAAATCTCGATAAATAATGCAAGAAGTCTATGCAGTGAATTAACAGACCTAGACCAAATAGGCCTATCATTAATGGGGCACTCAGGAACACTACGATGCCTTATGGTGTACTTAGCTAAAGTTTTCCTCACCCTCTTTAGAACTCAGTTCAGTTGTTTTATCTCTTAGAGGCAGAGAGTAATCTATCTATATGTGCTTGCTGCCTTTGGAAGAACAGTTAGGTTAGCTGGGTGTACAGCAGAGTTCACGTGCAAAGCTTAGATAGCACATAACGAAGTAACGAAGTCGGATTAGTTCATGAAGAAATATCATTGAAAAGAAAATCATTGAAATTTGCTGACAGCTGTGTAATGAGAAGGTGGGGGCGGGGGAGCGGGGAGGTATATTCCCTTGAATCAATCTCTATGACGCGGGAGAGCACAAGGTCTATTTGATGTCGGGAATCTTTTGGTAATTAAGGTCTAATCCACCTCTGGTTTATCAGGCAACGAATGCCAGAAATGACACCTTCAAGAGTTACAACTGTTCATTACCTCCTTAAACCAGGGCAGCTTCTTTAAAGTCCACGTTATATAGGAGTACTTCTCTATGTTGATAGACAGGTACTGTGAACAAACCAGATGCATAAGCTGAATAGCTATGTTATACATATTCAAGACGACAAACCTGACATGCAATATTAAAAAAAAAAATCAGATGAATGGAATGGAATATTGCTCTGTGCAAATTTTAAGTGGCGTCGACTGTCTTACAGAGTCGATACACCATTTTTATAGAGCTATATACTCAAGAAATAACTTTAAACAATGCAGTTCCTGGCCTTAGTCACGTTTGTATGATTTTAACATGACACCTCCAGTTATAATTTCACACTTCAGTCCCTGGAAAATTTTACTGACCTATCCCTAAGGTTCATACTTTTACTCAACTTCATATAAAACTAGTAACGTCAGATCTTAAGTCAAAAATAGCCTATGCACGGTTTTACTAAATGTTGATATTTTTGCACTCGTATCCGCTTCCGAGTTTTCGACAGATGTATTTTTTTTTTTTTTAGTTTTCTGTAAAAGAAAACTATAGTGCAGGCTTTGACTGTCCGTCCTAACTTTTTCTGTCAGCCCTCAGATCTTAAAAACTACTGAGGCTAGAAGTCTGCAAATTAGTATGTTGATCATCCACCCTCCAATCATCAAACATACCAAATTGCAGCCCTCTAGCCTCGGTAGTTTTGATTTTATTTAAGGTTAAAGTTAGCCATAATCGTGTGTCTGGCAATGCAATAGAACAGGCCACTACCGGGGCGTGGCTGAAAGCTTTGTGGGCCGTGGGTCATACAGAAAAATCGATTGCGCCGGAGAAACTTCGACGCCTTTTTTACTTGTTTGAAGATGATCTAACGTGATAAAAAAAGATGAACTTACCAATTTCAGTGGCTGACTCCTGCCCTATCGTGAAGGTTGATTTGCTCTCCACCTCCACACCAGTTTTCCTGGTTACTGGGGTTCCTGGTTACTGGGGTTCCTGGTTACTGGGGTTCCTGGTTCCTGGATCCTCCTCCTTCCCCCCTCGATGTTTAAGCCGCTTCAGTACATCCATAAGTCAATTTGATACAACCCAGTTCGTTTCCACACGAACAATTTAAGCACTAAAACATTTACGATTTTTGTTAATCAATTGCCACATTTACGCTATACTTACAGGCGGTCGTCCGGTACACACACACACATTTACCTCCAACCAAATTTAAGTTTACGTAATTCGGATATCAAGTACGTTTCACAAATAAACTAGACGCAAAGTCAATTACTTATTAATTTCCATATTTTATTACTTTTAAATTTCGCTGTTACTTTTACTGCTCATAGTAATTTCGTGATTCAAGTAAGATAACAATAGTTTAACCTAGGCAGTGTTGATTTCTGAAATAAAAATTCCCAGGGCTATGATTAATATAATGATTTCGCGATATTAATTTACTACAAAATAGTACTAAATAGCACGCTTAGGCAAACGGTTCCTCTAAAGTGACTGACGACAACGTTTACTCCAGAGTCGAATGTCGCTCCAACACTCATTATTTCAAAAAACCTTTGTAATAACAGACTGAGTGGCAAATTCCGCTCTATTGAGGGGCGTTTCTCAGTTCTTTCTCTGTCAAAGGACGGGGTTTACTGGTTTACTAAAATAATGCTTTATACGAATTTAGCGTTCTGAAAGCAAAGAGAAGTGCTTTGTTACACGCGGCGTAATATCAAGATAGAACTTTTTTTCTATTTCATTCAATAATGGAATAGCAAAGACCAAGAGCTAGGACCTATGAGGTCATTCAGCGCGGAAAATGAAATTTACTGTAAAAAGACGTGAAAGGTGTAACAGGAGTAAAACCTTTTGCAGTTGCACTATGGATCAATCGTTAGGAGAGAGTTGAAGCAAGAAAGATAGGAGAAAGAGAATACGAACGGAGGAGGTACAGTAAAAGGAATGAAAGGGGTTGCAGCTAGGAGCCGAAGGGACGCTGCAGAGAACCTTAAGTAATGCCTACAGTGCACCGCATGAGGTGCACTGACGGCACTAACCCCCTACGGAGCCAGTAACTTAATGACCTGACCGAACTGTCGAAAGACCTCGAGCTGTATCGAATTGTTTTTCTGGATGTACTGACACGACTTAGATCGAAATGGATGTACGTCTGGAAGATAACGTTCTAGATTAATAACTCATTAGGGAAAAAGGCTATATGCAAATGATAGCTAAGGGTGAATACGTCTCCAGTTACAGAGAAACAAGACTACATAGTTCCTGAGGTTATGCAGCCATGGGGCGATGAAAATCACTGACTGGAGTTTGTTGTATTAAAGAACTGAGCTATTATCAAGAACGACCCCGGTACTGGCTTTGCATGTTTCACCATGACGCTGGGCAATAATTATTGTTACCTTTCTCTGGTATTAAATCCGATCTTAAACAAATTGACAGATTTTAATAGGACGGCAGGCAGAGTCGTTTCCCTTATAATTTCTGAATTCTTAATATCCATTATGTCAAGATTAACAGGGTTTATTTCAGCTGCCTAATGTAATGAAGGGATATTGCGCAGACCATTTCACAATCAAGGAACATCATTACGACATTTAATCAAACATTCACTCAACAAATCATTCCCGTTTTCTTAAGGTTTTTTGTTAGCGGGGCTATCGGTACAGTGAGGAAAATGAAGTTTCAACAACGACCGGTTCCCTCATTGGTGAACTAAATCTCACAGACTAGGACTGGCCAAGAAATGTGCAAACATAAGGCCCCATACAATTTAGGTACTTTAGGAAATGGAGGATTTTTGTTATTTTCAACACTCATCGGTCTCTCCAAACACTGATGACATCATCTTACTGGGCAAACGTCAGAACTCATAGCCTACGTCAACGCGTTTTTTCTTGTTAACTTACATCATGTATGATGGATGGAAAGATAGATAGATAGATAGATAGATAGATAGATAGATAGATAGAATTTAGATTTCAGAGCAAGGGCCAAGCACTGAGACCTATGTGGTCATTCAGCGATGAGACGGAAATGACAGTAAGAAGGTTTGAAAGGTGTGACAGGAAGAAGACCTCTTAATTGCACTATGAATCAATTGTTAGGAGAGGGCGGAAGGTAAAATGGAAGTAAGAGAATATGAACGGAGATGCAGTAAAAGAAATGAAAGAGGTTGCAGCTAGGGGCCGAAGGGACGCTGCCAAGAACCTTATGTAATGCCTACAGTGCACCGCACGAGGTGCACTTACTGCACTACTCCCTAAGGGGAATATGACGGATAATGAGGGAGAGCAGAAGGTAAAGTGATATTGTTCCAACAACGGGATGCTGCTGGGAGTCTTTTAGTAATTACCAGGTCTCTACCTCCGGCTTATCAGGGAACAAATGCCAGACAGGATACCTTCACGAGGAACAACGGTTATTCACCTCCAGGAACCGGTTGAGATCCTGTTTGGTGCACTAGACATGAAGGCACTTCAATAACCTCCCTTTCATAGTCTGATTTCGTAAAAAAAAAAAAAAATAGAAGCACAGAATGCACATCAATGCAAAGCATATTCAGTACGTCAGACCTACTATTCAGTTTGAAATCTGAATCAGAGCTTGAATGGAGCTGGTTTTACAAGAATGTTTCTTACCCTGCCATTGCATATTTAAGAAGACACTTTCGGTTAAAATTTTAGAACTCAGTCCTGTGTAAATCTATTAACCTTTTCCTATCTGAATGTTCGTACCTTTCCATCATAACCATGCATACAACCTCCAGGCAAGTCATTGTTTATAGCAAAAATGACTCACGATTTATTTTACTGAGTGCAAATATTTTTGCCCTCGCATCCGGCTTTGAGTGACCGACATTAATGGGTTTTTAAAACTTTTTCATTAGACAAAAAGTAAACTCACCAAGTTCATGCGTCGACTCCTGCCTTGTCACGAATGCTGGAAGGCATTCTGCCTTGTCACGAATGCTGGATGGCATTCTGCCTTGTCACGAACGCTGGATGGCATTCTGCTTTGTCACGAATGCTGGATGGCATTCTGCCTTGTCACGAATGCTGGATGGCATTCTGCCTTGTCACGAATGCTGGATGGCATTCTGCCTTGTCACGAATGCTGGATGGCATTCTGCCTTGTCACGAATGCTGGATGGCATTCTGCCTTGTCACGAATGCTGGATGGCATTCTGCCTTGTCACGAATGCTGGATGGCATTCTGCCTTGTCACGAATGCTGGATGGCATTCTGCCTTGTCACGAATGCTGGATGGCATTCTGCCTTGACGTCAATCCATTTTGATGTTCACGTGGTTCCAGGTTCCGCCTCCTCCGTCGTTTTGGTACAAACTGAAGTCGTTTCAGTACATTCATGGGATCTTTCCTAGTTAGTGACCCCCAAGGGTTTTCGGGGGTCGTTATCTAGGGCTGATATTTCTTGGGGGTCATTATCTTTATGATATTTACAGTCTTTTGTTAATGTTTTTACGGTCATCCCCAACGGTCTTGTACTAAGCACGCCGCAAAGGTGGATACACAACGGGTTAAAACCCTTGGAGGTCACTATCTAGAAAAGATCCCATCTAAGAAATCAATTCGATACAACCTAGATCGTTTCCACAAAAGCAATTCTAACACTAAAACTGACTTCCTTGTCAAAGTGTCGCATTTACGTTATATATATTTGTAGCCACTCATCTGACACGTAAGCAAAAGGTTGTCATATACAACTAGATCGCAGTTTACATAATGAAGTATCTCGCACGTTTTACAAAATTAGAAACTTTACTTAATATTTTTTTTGTTTTTTACCCTTCATAATTTCGTGATTCTGATGTGATAACGAAAGCTTAGGCTACAGTGTTGACTTTTACAAATCTAAATTTCCAAGGCTATACTTATTCACATACTGATTTTCCGATGCTAATTTACTAAAAAACAGAAAAAGCAAGTACTCAACGAATACTCTTAGCCAAAATGGTTCCAAAAATTGATTACCGATATAACTGAATCCAGATTAAAATGTCTTACTGATACTAATTATTTCAAAACAACACATTTGTTGTAGCAGACTGCGTGCCAAATCTCCCCTTGTTGAAGGAAGAGAAGCGCTTTGTTACAGTGGTAACGTCCCTAGTTAAAACTATAACTTTTTTATTTCTGTTTTTTATCGGTAACTTCAAGACCTGACCGATCTATCGAAGATACTGAGTTGTATCGAATTCTCTTCATGGATGTATTGAAACGACTTGAATCGCAATTATTGTTGTAGCCTTTTCTGCAAAAAGAAAAAAAAAACACTACATCAATTATTTTTTGGGGAAAAATTCCGATACAAATAATTATACATGAATAAGCCTCAGATTACAGAGATATTGGACTATATAATTCCTTATGGAATGGAATATAAAATTTAGGCCAAAGGCCAATTGCTGGGACCTAGTATATAATTCCTTATGTCGCATAGTTAAGGGTCAGTGACTACCACTAATTGTTGTTTGTTATCTTGCAGTAATAAAGAACTAAGCTATTATTCACACAGACTTCAGTGTTGGCTCTAAAATTATACTATTCATGACATATTACTGGTGTTACGTCACAGGAATAATGTCTAAATACCATTCAGTAATGTCCAATGCAACTGAAAAAAATTGTTACTAATTTAGGAGACTGAAAACGATTTTTAATTGTCTAGTATTTCACAATCTGAAAACACTAGCACATTCTAAGGTAGGCAAAGTTTCATTTTCTTCGTGAAGTGCTTATGAGAGATACTTAGCCAGCATGTCAAGATTCAGTAGCGTTTTTTTACAACTGTCCAATGTCATTAAATACAATACAGTGCAACATTTCACATCAAAATAAAACTCCAACGACGCTGATCAAACAGTTTCTCGATCAATCATCGAGGTTTTCTTAAGGTATTTTCTTAGTTGTCAATTATCGACGTTTTCTTATATATTTCCTTATCTGTTAGTCATCGGCGTTTTCTTAAGGTATTTTCTTAGTTGTCGAAAACAGCTTCACTCTCTTGTGACCAAATTTCTTCCAGACTGCGCCTGGCCGAAAAATGCCCGAAAGCCACAAATGAGTTGAGTACTTGAGGAAATGGAAGGTATTTTTTCGTATATCAAAGCGTTTTTCCAGTTATGACTCAAATCATGCAGGTGTGTTGTACTCAGTACAGATCTTTTACAAAGTATTTTTAAACTGCATTCACAAATTCAAGTGAAGTTACTTAAGCAAGAGATCAATGACTCTTGATTACCTCTGAATACAAAAACTCTTTAAAGACAAAACCATTCTAGGAAAATCTTTCACAGTCATTATGCAAATCAGTAAAACAGTATCACTCACTCGGTCCTTTAACGAAAGTAATTCATAAAATTTTGATACCTTAATGACTCCAATAAGTAACTAACGTCTAATCATTTGAAACTGGAAAACTGCTTTACGGTTGCTATGATACACACTAGAAATTCGCTTCCGGGTTCCATGACCACAGCGTTGACTACACTCTCCTTATAAGAATATTATTTCCTCTTATTGAACTTGTAATAAAATCTTGAAAAACATTTACTTTAATTTAACACTGGTACATATATACCAAAACTGAGTGCAACGTGTCCCAGCACTTTATTAAAAATTCTTGTATTTTGGTCAAAAAGTTGTGTCTGCATTTGCCAGCTATCCTTAACCCTGAGTCCCACCACTTAGGTTTTTTACTTACTTAAAATATATGCAAGAATCCCTCTACGCCTGATTTACAATGTCTCTTTTACACCTGAAAGTCCGCAATTTACGAAAATTATTTTCTGAAATCTCACATTGTCACCTTACTCAAATATCCCCATAGGCGAGGATCAGGTATTCGAAATGTCTAACTACTCCTACGAAACTCTGGCTCCAGCGATTACCAATTTCTTATTCTCGAATATTACGAATGAATGTGACGTCAGATATAAAAAAACTACAGGTAACGAAGTAAAGCCATGCAGAGTACTAACTAGGCTTCAGTTTCACTTACGCTTTCCGAGATACTATTACTAACATGTAAAATTATTACGATTCTGGGAAATTGAATTGAGACAATAATGTGTGAATGATCTCTATATTAGTAAACAATGAGCCTATTACTCCTCTGACCAGTGAGTATTCGAATAGAGAGGCCTAATACTTTCACTGTTAGGAATGTACTATAAAGTTTGCAGTCTTTTCTAACAGTGGACACACGTTTTTCAAGGTTCGACTTCCGGAATCGAGCCTAAAAACGATTGGAATGTCCGGCTAACTATGCAAAGCGATTACAGAAACTGTTATACCACGCCCTTGGCGCAAACGTAAAAAGCCCAATGAATTCCAGACTTTAACAGACCTGATAAGTAGTCCGCATAAGATAAAATTCCCGCTGGATTCTGTTACGAAATGCATCACGATGAACTAAACAGCTTTGACTGATACAGTGAAAACCACTCATCTTTAACGCTGGCTCATGCATCCGTTCAAGACATCTTAAGTCATCCAAAATCAGATAGTTTAATTTAACCCACCAGCTACGTACAACAAATCCAGTCTGGGAAAAATTACAGTAATTCTTTTGTACGAGAGAGAGAGAGAGAGAGAGAGAGAGAGAGAGAGAGAGAGAGAGAGAGAGAGAGAGAGAGAGAGAGAGAGAGAGAGAGAGAGAGACTATAATAAAGAGCCTAATTTTTTCCCGTTTCTGTGGAGTACCGTGGTCTGATCACCTTATCTTACTTGCACGTAACCAAGAATAATAAAAAAAAAATTTACTTTTCATATTATGTATTCTTCTATAAACAACGGCCCCACCCCAGTGGGGACACACACAACGCCACCAGTTTTATCTTTATCACAGGGTACTATATGCATGGGCGTAGGAGGGGGACGGGCAAGGGGGGGTAACTGGGCAAAAGGGTTGGGATATTCGGGCATTCGGGGGAAGAAAAAAAATTCTGATTTAAAAAATAACAATAAGAATAAAAATGATAAACTTGTATTTGTAACTTAACCAGGTAATAAACAATTGCACATGAATTATGATTATCAATTTATCATTTGCTTTTGAATATCCCCATTCGATTACAAAAATCATCCTACTCATTTTCTATGAATACAAGACTCCTTTTTTTCATCCTTGCTGGCGATGGAGGGGGCGGGAACCTCCAACTGTTAACAATCTCCCACAAACTCTGGTTTTGCTAAACTTTAAATTCTTACCCACTGCACATAATTTAACAACTGCTTGGGGTTTATTACAAAGATATAAGGCAATTTGAAAAAAATGAAGGTTTCTGAATTGGTGTTGCCCCCCAAAATAAATCCGACCTCATACGTCTATCGCTATATGGATACACAAAACACTAATTAAATATAAACTATCAACATTAGCAATGGGTATTCCTTTTTTAACCATCCACAGCAAAATTTCACAATATTTTTCCTGATAAACTATTAACAGCAATAATAATCGCAAAATATACTTCCATGCTCATTACCAATAACTATATATGAAAGCTTAGATGGCACCAACACTCACGATGTTGTTCTGGACATTGACCGAAATATAGAGTTCTTGATTACCCAGACGGAGGATTACTTTTTCAATTTACACTTGACGGACAAAGCCTAAACGCAAGGGCTTAATGACGGATTTCAATCAAAACCTTTCCTTACCTGGACACAGTCACACTCGTAGTTTGGCTTCAGATTCCATTTTCCTTTTTATTTAAGTCACGGGATATTCCCTATTCATTTCGCTAAGTAATACTGTCGCTACTTCTAACCTGTTCGTAATCTCATTTTAACAGAAATGCTTTCAATTTTCTCACGTTCTCGGGCAGCACACCAACCAGCAGGCCTTAGTGGACTGCAAGTTAACATGATGATTAAAACACGTCATTTCCATGTACCGTCAACGTAAGCAGTGGGATTTCCTTTCCATCTGTCCTCAGTCATATTCTACGGCAATTTTTCCTGATAAATGGCTTCGTGCAATGAAATTAGAGCGCTATTTTCTGACCTAATCCGCACTAAAATAACTTTAAATAATTTACATTCACTTTTATATGTCACGAACACCTTCAAAAATGATCGCAAGGCAATGGCAGAGGCGCAATTGTTTACAGGACTCTAAGTCTCACTATTTGAACACTTGGACACCAACTCTGCCAATGCGTAAGGAAATATAATATAAAAATCAAATACCGCTGCTTCCTAGAAACACTAACCTTGTAAATAATACCAAATAAGTAAGATCTTTTTAAAACGTCGAAGGATTTGAGGCATTAAGACTCGTACACCCTCCTCGTTTCGAGCAAGAAAGGTGACTAACTCACCTGACCGCAGTCCGCAGACTCCGCAGTGACCGATTGGGCCAGAACCAAGCACTTCCGGCTACCTGTCAAGTTACTAGGGAAGTACGGGGGTGAACTTTGTTGGCGGGTGGACTTACGTTACTTTAAGTCAGTTTATTTTTTATAATATATGGACGAATGGAATTCAATAAAAAATACACAAATATATATAGTCCCAAAAACCACGTTAAAAATTTTGTCAAACCAAAATGTGTATTTTTGTCCAGGGGTTTTAACTACGAGAGAGAGAGAGAGAGAGAGAGAGAGAGAGAGAGAGAGAGAGAGAGAGAGAGAGAGAGAGAGAGAGAGAGAGAGAGAGAGGCAGGCCCACTAAATAATTTCTAACTTAATCTTGGTTAGAATCAAGGGAATCCCAGATTTTTTCTTAAAATTCCGGGCTAATGAAATAACAGGTGGGCGTGTCAGATGCTTCGAGCTGTTAAACTTGCAAACGGCCGATGAAAGAGTAATTGGAAAGCTTTCTCTTCATTTCTGATAAAAGATACAGAGCTGTAAAGTGTGTCAATATCCCACACCTATCAACTAGTATTCATGAAGAAAATTACGCAAAAATCGACACTATTTATAAGTGTCCTTTCGTGTATTTGATGACCAAGTTTGAGAAACTTCATAATATTACTACAAAAGAACCTCAAATTAATCAGTTGAAAACTACCTTGAACTTGAATTAATAGCCATACCTTTTTAAATGATTTGAGAAATATAAGCCGGGTCTCGCTATAAGCCGTCGTCTATCACTCATTAAGCAAGCAGTTCACCTATGATGACGGTTGCTCTCCCAATTCAAGCAGTATGTTGCAAATTCGTGATAATTATTCAACAGGTACTCAAATGTTTGTTACATGAATGTTAGAATAACAGATGAATTAATTTATGAATTCGTGATACTGATTCAGTACATACTTGGCCGTTGATTACCAATTTTTCTCAGATACTGAAACTGTACATAAAACGATATTTTCATGGATTTTTAGACATAAGTGACGACATTTAAGGGCCGAATCATCTCATAAAGTCTAGCCTCCTGATTTCCTCCACTTGAATTTCATTGCATTCAAAGATATTAATGGAATGGGATATAAAATCTCGGCCAAAGGCCAAGGGCGTCATTTAGGGGGGCCTGGGGGGAACTACCCCCCAAGACTCAAGTTGCCCCCACAAGCCTCAACTTGTCCCCCCCTCACCCCACCAAGCCCCAAGAAGTAACAGCAGCTGGTTTTCCATTATGCCTGCCGAAATTCAAATGTGTCATCACATTAAGTTATATCTATCTATATTTTATGTGCTTCAAAAAGCACATAGAATAGCTCAAAATAAAAAAAACCCCTGGTGATTAGGCTCGCCCCCCCACCATCAAAAATCTGAAATGGCGCCCCTGCCAAAGGCCAAGCAAGCACTGGGACCTACGTTGAGGTCATTCAACGCTAAAAGGGAAATTTAGAGTAAGTAGTGTATCTAAAGGTATAAAACAATTGTTAGAAGAGGGTTGAGGAAAGTAAGATGGCAGAGAGAGAATATAAATGGATGTACAGAAAAATGAATGCAAGGGGTTGCAACTAGGAGCCGAAGGGACGCTGCAAAGTGTAGGTACTGTACTTGAAAGACGCATTCAGTATGATGTATGAAGCTTTATTTGTATGTATTACGTTCTCATATTTCGTATTTGCGCATATACCTCCCTAATGTATCAAATGTGTCATTCGTTACAACATATAATTTGCACCTCTGTGAATTTGTTAACTCCACTAGACATTAAGAACCTACTTTTGATATTTCGGTGTTTCCTTCATCCCCAACCTATATTGATAAGGATTACGCATCGAACACACACACTCACAAAGAACCTAAGTAATGCCTACAGTGTAATGCTCGACGTGCACTGACGGCAATACCACTACGGGACAAAGATGATAATGTTTACTTTAAATCGCACTTTTCAATTTTTGCTTTAAAGCAAAATCAATCAAGCTAGCAGCTGGATCTTTGACACATGACTCGAGATCGAAAAGGGCAATCAGGGATCGTCTGCATTGGTTTAGAGAGTCCAGAGTTTCACATCAGGCCTCTTACACCTCTCAGCACCTTACAGCACTTAAGATACAAGGTGTGTCATGGACCCCTAACCACAACTACGTTTAACAGCATAAGAACTCTCACAGAAATTCGGAAAGGAAATTTCAGTAAGTACACAGACATTGGCCTTTCAGTTCGAAATTTCACAATATACGAATATCTCTCGAAAAAATGCACAAAATTCTAGATTCCGTGACCACAATACTCCTCTCGAACTTTTCCAAGGTAACCAGTGCTTACAGCATCAAGACTACCTACCATGAATCTAAAAAAAACTATATTTGAAATGCCTTGCCCTTACCCAAGTCCTTGTCTGCATTTCGTAAACGATTGTTTTCAATGAATTGACACCTATTCATCTTGGTGTTTAGAGCGACACTGAGTCTTCCAACGTACTAAGGATAGAAATTGCTTGACTAATCGGAGGCCTACAACACACCCAGTGTTTCTATCGCCCCCTTTCATTGGCTGAGAGCTTTGGGTTTTCGCAAATTGTCTTCGTAAACGAATTCCTATTGGCTGGTGGGACGAAACCCCATTTTCATCAAAATATATTTCCTTAAGGATCATTACTACCGTTAGTATTAAGTACAGAAACGATGTAACAGGTAAATGCATGAATATAGGTAGGCTACGGTGAATAAAACAACGTGGGAAACGAGACGTCATACTGTAAGGAAACGTAATCAGACTGTCTTAGATAAACTCTGTCTAGGCCAACGATTTTCAGTTATTTTTTCAGTTTACTATAACTACATGAACTCACCAACGAACTCTTTCTATGAGGATGAATAATATCAAATACACTTCACGGTACTTGGTGACATCATAGGTAAGTAAAAACCTTTGCGGTTTAATGTGCCTCACTGTGGAACTTCTCAGTCCCAGAGGTCCTTTATTCTTCACATCGTTGGACTGTGGAACAGTCTCCCTCCTGAGGATATCGCGCAACTGGAACTTCCGAAGTTCAAGCGAAGATGCAATGCATTACTACTCTTATAAAATTCTCCTTATATCTGAATAATTTACTTACACGATTTATTATTTGTTCATTTACGTTTTTCTAAAAACTCATCTCTTTCTGTATTTCCCTTCACCTGCTCTTACTTCTTTCGAATGAACACTCATCATCTTTGGAAACTTGAATTTCAAGTCAGTGGCCCAGGAAGTGGACTTGTTCCAGATGAATGGGGTTCATCTTCTGAATAATAATAATAATAATAATAATAATAATAATAATAATAATAATAATAATAATAATAATAATAATAATATGTTGCATTAGTCAGATGTCTTCATCTGCATTTATCCTAATTTTTTTTACATAGTCTCCTTTTCTAATATATTAGACATAATCGAACACAAGCATTAGTTTACGATTTCTGAAAACTGTCTTTTATAAATATCAACGAAATGGTAATTAAAGTATGCAAAAGTCTTTGGGTTTTTACTCTGGAGTTAAAATGAGGCTTGAAAGTCTTTATGGGTTTAAAAACATCCAATGGCAGACAGAGGTTTGCTTGGGTCTTTATATTAGTTTACGCTGAAAGATTTAAAGAAAACGCGGTAAAATTTAAATGAAAGAAAACTAAATTTTATGTTAAACCAATCTAATATTATAGCCCGGACACTTCCTATTACTTTGCACAACGTATATTTCCTTTAAAGTTATTTCTACAACTTTTAAAATTTACGAATGCTTAAATATTATTCTTTTACGTTTCTTACAACTGTACGGCCATTTAATGTCGCATCCAACAGATATCAATCAGAAATTAAGTTTTTTACCTCATAAAAGCTTCATTCATTCCAGTAGTTCCACATTACATACGAGTGTAAGTCTCATATAAATATTAGAGGTATTTCTTCAGCTTTAGAGACACTGACAGTTACTTCATTGACAAAAGTATCTTACAAACTCAAATTTGACCTTAAAAACCTATTTCCTATATAAGAAATCTCATTACATTTGCGGTGGACTTGCCTCAGGTCTTATGAAAAATTTCTTCCCTACCACGATTCCCTCGACCTAAAAAATGTCTTGATAAGAATAAAAAAAAAACCTGTGGATACCTAATCTGCTGTATTTTCCAATATTTTTTAAGCAACTGCTCCCACCCCAAAAAAATTAATAAATAAATAAATATAGAGAGAGAGAGAGAGAGAGAGAGAGAGAGAGAGAGAGAGAGAGAGAGAGAGAGAGAGAGAGAGAGAGAGAGAGAGAGAGAGAGAGAGGGGAGGGGGGTGCACTAAATAATTTCTAACTTAATCTTAGTTAGAATTAAGGGAATCCCAGATTTTTTTCTTAAAATCCCGGGCTAATGAAATAACAAGTGGGAGTGGCAGAAGCTTCGAGCTGTTAAACTTGCAAACGGCCGATGAAAGAGTAATTGGAAAGCTTTCTCTTCATTTCTGATAAAAGATACAGAGCTGTACAGTGTGTCAATTTCCCACACCTATCAACTAGTATTCTTGAGGAAAATTACGCAAAAATCGACACTATATGTAGCCTAAGTGTCCTTTCGTGTTTTTGATGACCAAGTTTGAGAAACTTCATAATATTACTACAAAAGAACCTCAAATTAATCAGTTGAAAACTACCTTGATGCTTGAATTAATAGCCATGCTTTTTAAAATGATTTGAGAAATATAAGCCGGGTCTCGCTATAAGCCGTCGTCTATCACTCATTAAGCAAGCAGTTCACCTATGATGACGGTTGCTCTCCTAATTCAAGTAGTATGTTGCAAATTCGTGATAATTATCCAACAGGTACTCAAATGTTTGCTACATGAATGTTATAATAACAGATGAAATCATTTATGAATTCGTGATACTGATTCAGCAAATACTTGGCCGTTGATTACCAATGTTGCTTAGATATAGAAACAATACATAAAACGAAATTTGCATGGATTTTTAGACATAAGTGATGACATTTAAGGGCCGCATCATCTCAATGTCTAGTCATCCGATTTCCTCCACTTGAATTTCATTGCATTCAAAGATATTAATGGAATGGGATATAAAATCTCGGCCAAAGGCCAAGCAAGCACTAGGACGCTAAAAGGGAAACAGAGTAAGTAGTTTATCTAAAGGTGTAAAACAATTGTTAGAAGAGGGTTGAGGAAAGTAAGATGGCAGAGAGAGAATATGAATGGAGGTACAGAAAAAAGGAATGCAAGGGGTTGCAACTAGGAGCCGAAGTAACTCTGCAAAGTGTAGGTACATGAAAGACGCATTCAGCACGATATGTATTCAGTATGATGTATGAACCTTTATATGTATGTACTCGTACGTTCTCTCATATTTCATATTCGCGAATTTCGCGTATATACCTCCCTAATGTATCAAAATAATGTCTCATTCCTACATGTATCATGTACGGTAAGTAATGACCAAACCTTATCCGTCTGGCAGCAATGTTTCGCCAGTACGGGACCGCTCTGTTTCCCTTACAACACATAATTTGCACCTCGGTGAATTTGTTAACTCCTCTAGACGTTAAGAACCTACTTTTGATATTTCGGTGTTTCCTTCATCCCCGACCTTTAGTGATAAGGATAATACATCGAACACACACACGCACACACACACAGAGAACCTAAGTAATGCCTACAGTGTAGGCTACTGCACGACGTGCACTGACGGCAACACCACCTACGGGACAAAGATGATAATGCTTACTTTAAATCGTACTTGTCACACTTTTCAATTTTTGCTCTAAAGCAGAATCAATCAAGATAGCAGCTGGATCTTTGACACATGACCTGAGATCGAAAAGGATAATCAGAGATCCTCTGCGTTGGTTTAAAGGGTCCAGAGGTTCACATCAGGCCTCTTACACCCCTCAGCACCTTACAACACTTACGATACAAGATCTGTCATGGACCCCTAACCACAACTACAAGAGCATAAGAACTTTCACAGAAATTTGGAAAGGAAATTTCAGTAAGTACACAGACATTGGCCTTTCAGTTCGAAATTTCACAACATACGAACATTTCTCGAAAAAATGCACAAAATTCTAGATTCCGTGAACACAGTACTTCTCTCGCGGAACGTTTCCAAGGTAACCAGTGCTTACAGCATCAAGACTACCTACCATGAATGTAAGAAAAAAACTATATTTGAAATGCCCCGCCCTTACCCAAGTCCTTGCCTGCATTTCGTAAACGATTGTTTCCAATGACACCTATTCACCTTCGTGTTTAGAGCGACACTGAGTTTTCAACGTACTAAGGAAGGATAGAAATTGCTTGACTAATCGGAGGCCTACAACACACCAGTGTTTCTTTCGCCCCCTTTCATTGGCTGAGAGCTTTGAGTTTTCGCAAATTGTCTTCGTAAACGACTTCCTATTGGCTGGTGAGACGAAACCTCATTTTCATCAAAATATATTTCCGTAAGGATGCTTACTACCGTTAGTATTAAGTACAGAAAAGATTTAATGGGTAAATGCATGAATATAGGTATGCTGAATAAAACAACGAGGGAAACGAGACGTCATACTGTAAGGAAACGTAATCAGACTGTCTTAAATGAACTCTGTCTAGGCCAACGATTTTCAGTTATTCAGTTTACTGTAACTTCATGAACTCACCAACGAACTCACTCTATGAGGATGAATAATACCAAATACACTTTTCACAGTACTTTGTAACATATCACAAGTAAGTGAAAACCTATGCGGTTTAATGTGCCTCACTGTGGAACTTCTCAGTCCCAGAGGTCCTTTATTCTTCACATCATTGGACTATGGAACAGCCTCCCTCCTGAGGATATCGTGCAATTGGAACTTCAGAAGTTCAAGCGAGGAAGCAATGCATTACCGCTCTTATAAAATTCTCTTATATCTGAATAATTTACTTACCTTTTTATTTATTATTTGTTCATTTACGTTTTTCTAATAACTCATCTCTTTCTGTATTTCCCTTCACCTACTCTTACTGCTTTCGAATGAACACTCATCATCTTTGGAAACTTGAATTTCAAGTCAGTGGCCCCTTTGGTGGGCTTGTTCCATATGAATAGGGTTTATCTTCTGAATAATAATAATAATAATAATAATAATAATAATAATAATAATAATAATAATAATAATAATAATAATAATAATAATAATTAATAATAATATGTTGCATTAGTCAGATGTCTTCATCTGCATTTATCCTAATTTTTTTTTACATAGTCTCCTTTTCTAATATATTAGACACAATCGAACACAAGGATTAGTTTACGATTTCTGAAAACTATCTTTTATAAATATCAACGCAATGGTAATTAAAGTATGCAAAAGTCTTTGGGTTTTTATTCCGGAGTTAAAATGAGGCTTGAAAGTCTTTATGGGTTTAAGAACATTCAATGGAAGACGGATGTTTGCTTGGGTCTTTACATTTGTTTACGTTGAAAGATTTAAAGAAAACGAGTTAAAATTTAGTTGAAAGAAAACTAAATTTTATGGTAGACAAATCTAATATTATAGCCGGACACAGTTACTTTGCGCAAAGTGTATTTCCTTTAACGTTATATCTACAACTTTTAAAATTTACGAATGCTTAAATATTATTCTTCTACGTTTCTTACAACTGTACGGCCATTTAATGTCGCATCTAACAGTTATCAATCAGAAATTAAGTTTTTTACCTCATAAAAGCTTCATTCATTTCAGTAGTTCCACATTACATACGAGTATAAGTCTTATGTAAATATTAGAGGCATTTCTTCAGCTTTAGAGACACTGACAGTTACTTCATTGACAAAAGTATCTTACAAACTCAAATTTGACCTTAAAAACCTATTTTCCGTACAAGAAATCTCATTACATTGGCGGTGGACTTGCCTCAGGTCTTATGAAAAATTTCTTCCCTACCACGATTCCCTCGTCCTAAAAAATGTCTTGCTAAGGATAAAAAAAACCTGTCTATACCTAATATGCTGTATTGTAAAATCTTTAAGCCTGGGAACTGACGCAAGATTGAAGATGTAATTGGGATCTCTCCTCTCTCAAACACAAAACAAACAAGGCATGGGACAGAGGTTTCCATTTCTTGAAATGTTGACAAACCTCTACGCCAGTAGGCATTAGGCTAGGGTACTACTTGTTGTCTGGCATACTCCATAGCCTATCCATCCAGGTGAGGCAAGTTAACACTAATTACAGGTAAATCTTCTACAGGCTAGCCTAAGTCTCTGTAGCCTATAACTTTCAAACAAATTTACTTCAACTCACCATACAGACCCTCTGAATTTGTATCTGACCTAAGACACATTAGTGTATGTGACATCCTAGAATAAAATGTGAAAGGTTAATAAGCATTCGACGCTTTGTGTTGGGAATTATTTTACGTAACAATTTTATTAACAGACTTTATAGACATAGCAGAAAAACCTTTAATATATATATATATATATATATATATATATATATATATATATATATATATATATATATATATATATATATATACATATACTTATACACTCTCACCTAATAGTTAAATTTACAATGGAGGATTGACAAGTCATTAAAAAAGGGCTGGACCCACGTGTCAAGGTATGGGGTTCCACTGCCTGTTAAACTGTCCATTATTTGCAAAATGAACAACAAGAATATAAACAATAAAACATGTTTTGTCGTGACCCCATTGCAAAAAACCACGGCTGAGAAAAATTTGTCTGTGCATTTAACAGAGAAAGAGAAACTGTCTTCACAAGAGTACGAAGAATCAAATGTCGGACTCTCCTCCTGCTGCAGAAGAAACATCCCCAAATGTCACGCTGGACTGCGGGCCCAGAGAAGGCTTCGATTTTGGGGCGTTGTCCAGACTCATGGGCTTTGGTAATGTGGTCGGGCTGACCTTCGTCACAATGTAGAGGAAGCCGAGTGCCAGAACGATGCCCAGGAATATCATTCCAAAAGCTATGCCGGCCATGGAACCTACGGAAAAGAGGTGTAAAAGGCAATATACATTCTGATACTAATACCACATCGTCTGCTGTGTCAGTCAATGTGCCTCGCTGTCGAACTTCTCCAAAGTTCCAGAGGCTCTTTATTATTCTTCACACCGTTGGACTTTGGAACAGCCTCCCTACTGAGGATGTCGTGCAATTGGAACCTTGAAAGTTCAAGCGAAGATGCAATGCATTACTACCCTAAAGCAATTCACCTTGTATTTTAATAATTTACTCACATCATTTTCTATTTATTTACTAATTTGTTAATATATTTTTTCTTATTTGATGATTGACCTCTTCTTTCTGCATTTCCTACTACCTTCTGTGGGCTTGTTTCATATGAATGGGGCTTATTTCTGAATAATAATAATAATAATAATAATAATAATAATAATAATAATAATAATAATAATAATAATAATAATAATAATAATGACACACTCTTAACATGTTTGAGTGCATTTGGTGGGCTCTTTTGTGTCTGAATATGTTTTTTTAAACACTTTGTAAGACTAGCAGTTTTCTTCATAAAGCTACACACACATACACACATGCACGCGTGTGTGTGTGTGTGTGTGTGTGTGTATATATATATATATATATATATATATATATATATATATATATATATATATATATATATATATTTTCATGATGTTGCCTTGTAATATGTATATCCTCCTATAATTTTGATATATTTACTCTTCTATTTATCATGTATTATATATAATGATAATAATTATTAAAATATTGTATGTAGTATTTTTAGATCTCAAAAGAGTTAGTGATTTAGATAACTTAACAGCATACTTTAGATTTAATAATATCTTTCTTGCTGATAGCGTAGTAGCGGGACAGAGAGATTCGAGTTTTAGACCAGATGTGCCATCTGTCACCAGTTAAGATAAAGTGCTGACAGGTTGGGAATAACAATTGCTGATTCGTTCTGAAACCAACTCAGGTTTTTCGTTTTGTTTTCAAAGCATGGCAATCATAATTAGCCAGTTGCCGTCCATTTTATCATGTTAAGATTTCTATAAAAGTTTTGTCTCATACAAGAAGAAGACGAATGTTTTATAATGTTACATACATGGCTCTGGTCACGTACGTCCTTTTGAGAGTAAGAAGCACATGGCAGTTGCATCATGTTTAAGGTTACATTGCTCTGATCATGTATTGTCCCGATTGCATTCAAAACGTGTTGCTTTCGTATCTCGTTCCCAAAATGCCTTAATGACTTCATATATTTCATGTGCCACTGGAATCTGAAAATCTATTCATTCTTATTTGAGAGACCATTAACTGTGGTTCCATCTCTCTCTCTCTCTCTCTCTCTCTCTCTCTCTCTCTCTCTCTCTCTCTCTCTCTCTCTCTCTCTCTTAAAAAGAGTAATTTTATTGTAATATATTTGTGGTCACTGGTATGAAATACAGCTTTTGAGATCTGAGTGTAGGAAAAGTATATACATTTGTGAAGGCGCCCGATAAAAAGTGTGCTTTGTCAATCTAAGCAGCTGCAAGAAATTGTACAAAGGTTTTCAGAAGCTTGTAAGGTAATGTGAATTTCACTTATTATTACCATGGTATAATAAGGTATATTGAGAAAATTTTTGCCTAAGGAAATTATTATTGAAAAATCTTTTGTGTATTTTTGTGTTCTTCTGTTTGCAGTCTCTTGATTTTTGTTGATGATTTAACATTTATTTACTTAGCATTTTAGCATTTTAAATATGTCTTGATAATTTAACAGTGCATACTTGATTTAATTTTTATTTATTGAGATTTTCTTTTCTAATCTTGAATAATTCTTGATAGTTTAAATTTTGCTTGATTAACTTAATTTCTTGATAAATTAAAGTTTTGTGATTTAACTTTGTTTAATAATTTAACTCAATAATTAATTAAATTTTATGTTGTTTCCAAGTAATAGTAAAATTTTTCAGATTGTGATTTCTAATTATAAATTTTGGATTTAACAATAAATTTTTGTATTTAGTGTTTTTTTAAAAAACTGTTTCATTTATTGACCACCAGTGAATAGGATTAATGGTTCCTTTAGTTTTGCTGCAGTGAATTAAGACTAGGGAAACAGTTAAAGTTGTTTGACGGAGTGATGCCCTTTTATTCTAGTATATTTCTTGTTTAATTGTAGATACCTCACAATTCTTTTGATAAATTTAGTTTGATTTTTCACATGATTAATGATTTTTTAAGGGATCACTGTTACCTTTAGAGTATTCAGTTGTGATTCTCATTGTTATGAGGGTTCAGGTATCTGGCTGAAGTGAGATATATTTTGAAATCTGCAATTAGTTGTGTAATAACCAGGTACTTGGTATGCACCGTGAATATATATATATATATATATATATATATATATATATATATATATATATGTATGTATAAATAGACATACATACATACATATATATATATATTATATATATATATATATTTATATATATATATATATATATATATATATATATATATATATATATATATATAATATATATATATATATATATATATATATATATATATATATATATATATATATATATTTATATATATATATATATATATATATATAATATATATATATATATATATATATATATATATATATATATATATATATATATATATATATGTATATATATATATATATATATATATATATATATATATATATATATATATATATATATATATATATATATATATATATATATATATATATATATATATATGTACTTGTCCTTTCAGTGGGAAGAATCATCGACGTCATAATTTTTACACTTCTTGCAAAATAATTTCTCATACTTGCCCTTTCTCAGTTCCATCCTTTTAAGAGTTTTTAAACGACTTTTCTGTATGCTTACGAATAACTGTCTACGGCCCTTCGTGTCCAAAAGAATTCTGAATTTGAATTTGAACAATGGCGACATGAAACTACCTAAGGAGACAGGCGACCTTTCTTATGAGTTATCATATTTGAAAGTAAAAATATGAAAGAAAAAAAAGTGTACAAATGAAAATCATAAATTATGAAACTTCATCCTCGGTTAGTGAAGCTCCGTGTGTTTTATTCTTCGCTTAAATGTCTTACGATGACAATCGCCAACATGGAGACACAATGCACCTTGGACTGGTAAGCGGAAACATAAGCGCTTCTTTTGTTGCACCAGACAAGATCTCATTTCAAAGAATGATGCCTAAATGGGTTTCAGGTTTTTTCACGAATTATATATATATAAAGATTTCATTAATGCTTTTGTCTAAAATGTGTGCAAAATGAGCAGAACATTGCTGTTGTGGATGTCATTTTAAGTAGACCAGTTCCAAACGTAGCATTGCGTTTCCTCACTCCCACGATAAAAACCTATAAACTATAAACACCTTGTTTTTTTTTTTTTTTTTTTTTAAAGATCGAATGAAAATAGTTCATATTTTCTTCACGTGTGTAAGGATAATTGATTCTTACCTCCTGTATACGGCTTGTCATGTTTCCGTTGGCTGGCGATCCACGAGGCATAATCTTGGTCTCCAAACAGATCACCTGCAAAAAATTTAATAGTTACTTTAGTCATGTTCTCTCTCTCTCTCTCTCTCTCTCTCTCTCTCTCTCTCTCTCTCTCTCTCTCTCTCTCTCTCTCTCTCTCTCTTCCGTATTTCTAAATCAGGCCATATTAATATTTCATGGGTAAGAATTTATTTTTATAATTTCCTTCACATGAAAAAAGTAAAATATTTGCTCTTGTTGAAAGGAACATTGGGTCAGTTATGAAAGTACCATAGCATTTTCTCATAGCCACAATAAAAAAGCTATCAACTGCAAACAAGCTAGTAACCGTAAACTCTCTAAAAAGGACTGAACAAAAGTAAAAAATTTGTTAAAAAAACTACAGTTTTACATATTAATGATATATAATCACCCATAAATATTGCCCACACTTCTGCATGAGATATCCTTTCAAGATAACAAACTCTAGGACAAAGGATCCATTTCTCGTATACTGTTTGTGTTAAATGTGTAACAGAGGGATTTGAAAGTTTTTTTGCAAGAGCACAAGGGAGAATGATACTGTGGAATTAAATAAAATACAGGAAAATGGAAAATCTGAAGTAGATTACTTAAGCGTATTGCAAATTTCAAAGAGCAGGTCAGATACTGGAGAGAGAGAGAGATGGTGCCTTGCAAGAACTCTTGCAATTCATTCATGTAAAAGTGAATTAATTTGTCAAGCTTTCTTTATGAAAGTGATGGGTGCATGGTTGCTGTGCAAGTTAACAGAATAGCTTAAAGAAGCTGATTTTTAGTTTTCTGTAAAATAAAACTACTGTGCTGGCTTTGTCTCTCCTTCTTCACTTTATTCTGTCCGCCCTCAGATCTTAAAAACTACTGAGGCTAGAGGGCTGCAAATTGGAATGTTGATTATCCACCCTCCAATCATCAAACATACCAAATTGCAGCCCTCTAACCTCAGTAGTTTTTATTGTATTTAAGGTAAAAGTTAGCCATAATCGTGCCGTCCTTAAAGTTTCATGGGTCACGGCTCATACAGCATTATACCGAGACCACAGAAAGATAGATCTATTTTCGGTGGCCTGGATTATACGCTGTAGCGGCTGTACAGAAAACTCGATTGCGCCAAAGAAACTTCGGCGCATTTCTTGCCTTTTTTTCGTACTGAGGTTCTCTTCTTCCCTGAAGAAATTTGGGAAATAAGGCTTATGATTTTTGTCATGTTTGTCATTGAATCCACATTTTTAAAATAAAATGCAAGAAAATTTCTTTATGTAAAAACTACATCACGGCGAAGAGAAAATATTCATTTACGTTTTTCTGCAGCTCTAAGGTTCTTTGTTCTGGAAAGCAGTCATACTCTAAGCATACACAAAAAAGTTAAATTTTGTTCTGATCGATAAATAATACTCTTTCTGAACTGACTCGCGTCAGAGCTGCATTAGATGAAAGCCGGAACGTCAGATTTTAAAATATATATAATTCTGCACATCCAGCAATGTCAGCACCTTACTTATTAGTATTTACATACACCAAAGTCCGCTTTAACCAGATTTACAAATGTCAGATACAAAAGTTTAAAGCATATCCTTTTATATACCCACAAATGCAAACTACACATTCATTAGTTAGCAATTACCTAAACCAAAGTCCTGCAATCAGATTTACAAATATTCCCAAACGTCAGCTTATAAAGTTTAAAAACATCCTTTTACATACAAACAAAAGCAAACAGCTCACTTATAAGCTTTTACCTGAACCAAAGTCCAGCAATCGGATTTACAAACATTCACTACGGCAGATAAAAGTTTAAAACATCCTTTTACATGCAAACAAAAGCAAAAAACTCACTTATTAGTATTTACCCAAACCAAAGTCCAGCAATCAGATTTACAAACATTCCCAAACGTCGGAAAACAAAGTTTAAAAACTTCCTTTTACATGCAAACCAAAGCAAACAACTCACTTATAAGCGTTTACCTAAACCAAAGTCCAGCAACCAGATTTACAAACATTCACTGACATCGGATTATAAAGTTTAAAACATCCAAATTTTACATGCAAACAAAAGCAAACAACTCACTTATAAGTATTTACCCAAAGCAAAGTCCAGCAATCAGATTTACAAAAATTCACAGACGTCAGATAAAAGTTTAAAACATCCTTTTACATGCAAACAAAAGCAAACAGCTCACTTATAAGCTTTTACCTAAACCAAAGTCCAGCAATCAGATTTACAAACATTCCCAAACGTCAGATTATAAAGTTTAAAAACTTCCTTTTACATACAAACAAAAGCAAACAACTCACTTATAAGCTTTTACCTAACCCAAAGTCCAGCAATCAGATTTACAAACATTCATTAACGTCAGATAAAAGTTTAAAACATCCTTAGCATGCAAACAAAAGCAAACAGCTCACTTATAAGTATTTACCCAAACCAAAGTCCAGCAATCAGATTTACAAACATTCCCAAACGTCAGATTATAAAGTTTAAAAACTTTCTTTTACATACAAACAAAAGCAAACAACTCACTTATAAGCTTTTACCTAAACCAAAGTCCAGCAATCAGATTTACAAACATTCACTGACATCAGGTAAAAGTTTAAAACATCCTTTTACATGCAAACAAAAGCAAACAGCTCACTTATAAGTATTTACCCAAACCAAAGTCCAGCAATCAGATTTACAAACATTCCCAAACGTCAGAAAACAAAGTTTAAAAACTTCCTTTTACATGCAAACAAAAGCAAACAACTCACTTATAAGCGTTTACCTAAACCAAAGTCCAGCAATCAGATTTACAAACATTCACTGACATCAGATAAAAGTTTAAAACATCCAAATTTTACATGCAAACAAAAGCAAACAACTCACTTATAAGTATTTACCCAAACCAAAGTCCAGCAATCAGATTTACAAAAATTCACAGACGTCAGATAAAAGTTTAAAACATCCTTTTACATGCAAACAAAAGCAAACAGCTCACATATAAGCTTTTACCTAAACCAAAGTCCAGCAATCAGATTTACAAACATTCCCAAACGTCAGATTATAAAGTTTAAAAACTTCCTTTTGCATACAAACAAAAGCAAACAACTCACTTATAAGCTTTTACCTAAACCAAAGTCCAGCAATCAGATTTACAAACATTCACTGACGTCAGGTAAAAGTTTAAAACATCCTTTTACATGCAAACAAAAGCTAACAGCTCACTTATAAGTATTTACCCAAACCAAAGTCCTACAATCAGATTTACAAAAACTCACAAACTTTAGACAAAACAATTTTTTTTTAAGGCTAGACTTACGAGAGTAATGATTGCAGCTGGACGCTGTAGACAGCTGCAGATTGGGTTCTCCAAGATGATGGTCGCCCAGGAAGCACATGTTCAAACCATCTTTGTGTTCTTGGCCGCACACGTCGAAGTCGTCTGCCTCACAGCGGGTGCAGAAGTCGTAACTCTGGCACGTCTCCGCGGTGTCTGTCGACGATTTGTCGTGAGAAGGAAAAAATAGAGGAGTCACATAAATAGAATGTCACTGAAAACACAATACAGAGAATAATGTCGTCGTTTATACTCTAAGGACAATTTGGAATAAAGCCCGCGAGAGAAAAAAAAAATAATGAACAAACATTATTATTATTATTATACTGAGAATTAAAAGCAACAGCAGTAATGTTAATTAACACTACTGTGACTTTTAATTCTCGATATCTTAGCCCCGTTGCATGGGTTCCATGGTTCATTATTTATTATTACTATTATATTCAGAAGATGAACCCCATTCATAAGGAACAAGCCCACCACAGGGGCCACTGACTTGAAATTCTAAAGCTTCGAAAGCATATGGTGTTCATTTGAAGGAAGTAACAGGAGGTAATGAGAAATACGGAGAGAAAAAATCAACTATTAGAGAAGAAAAAATAAATTAACACCCGCAAGTGTTGCATCATCGCCGTACTGAACAACCTTGTTTTCCAGGCCAACAACGATATCACTTGTAGGAAAAATAACAAGAATAAAACAGTTTTCAAAAAAGGACTTTGAAAAAGGGGAAATAGTTTTCTTACAAAAGAACAGCATCACAGCTATCAAATCGTTTCAAATCTTACGGCAAGAGAGATTCCCAGATTCCTATAAAAAATCAATATGTTTCTGTAAAAAGTCTTTGAATCATGAAAAACAAGACCAGGGCGACATTGTTACAAGATATAATTTGCTCTTGTCTCATATAAAGAAACCACAGGGATGAAAGCAAGCAGATACGCAAGGAGACTCACCTTCCAAGCACAGTTTAGCACACTGAGACACGCTGGTCAGTTGGGCCACTAGCTTGTGATATTTCTGAGGCATTCCTGAATTTGGGTAAGAGGTGAATATTTTTTCTGCCTTTTCTGGAAAGAGAAAAGTAAGGGGAATTATATTTACAAAGTATGTCGCTTAACGTATTTTCTGGAATCAAATCAGTTATCAACGTAGTCATAGACATAACCAGTTAGATTTAAAATACTTCAGGAGTGCTCAATTGTTTCCTGTAAGTTCATACTGGCTGCTATGAAGTGCCCATTTTAAAGTACTTTAGACAAGGGATGGAAGATTATTAATTCGATTGGTAACCTTCATATGCACTGAACAATGAATATGATCACGCTAGGTGTGGTTGTTTTAACCTGGCATCTTTATGTAACTATGCAACTGAATAATTCCTATTCATCCAATCACAAACATACAAATCTGAGTAAAATCTTATTTTCGACATGCATACAAGGCTGAAACTGGCATCTTCTCATAACTACACAACTAAATAATTGCTGCTCATCCAAACACACGTACAATTCTGAGAGGTTTCTTCCTTTGGAAATGCATGCAGGGCAGAACTTGGCACCTTTTCGTAACTATGCAACTGAAGAATTCCTGCTTATCCAAACACAAACAAACACATCTGAGAGATTTCTTACTGTTGAAATGTATGCTTGGCATCTTTTCGTAACAGCTACACAACTGAAGAATTCTTGCTCATCTAAAAACTCACAAAGTCTGAGAGATTTCTAACTTTCGAAATATATACTTGGCATCTTTTCGTAGCAGCTACACAACTGAAGAATTCTTGCTCATCCAAAAACACACAGAGTCTGAGAGATTTCTAACTTTCGAAATATATACTTGGCATCTTTTCGTAGCAGCTACACAACTGAAGAATTCTTGCTCATCCAAAAACACACAGAGTCTGAGAGATTTCTAACTTTCGAAATATATACTTGGCATCTTTTCGTAACAGCTACACAACTGAAGAATTCTTGCTCATCTAAAAACACACAAAGTCTGAGAGATTTTTTTAACTTTCGAAATATATACTTGGCATCTTTCCGTAGCAGCTACACAACTGAAGAATTCTTGCTCATCCAAAAACACACAGAGTCTGAGAGATTTCTTACTTTCGAAATGCATACAAGCTTGATGCGTTGAGTAGTTCCCCCCATCGGAGACATCTATGAAGGTCTCTACGTGCAGGTGACACGTTCCCATCTCCCAGCAAAACTCGAAGCTGTTGCAGTTGTAGTCTTGGCTTCTGGTGCACTGCCTATGGTCATAGAATAATGAAAAATTTTCTTTGGTAATATTCCCCGAAAATAATTGTGCTTTTACGTGTCTCTGGTCTGTCCCTTTGCCTTTTTTTTGTAATTTTCTGATGGTGTGTTGGGGTAGGGAATACAAGTCTGTGTAATTATGTTCTCACTGATTCACTGATTTAGATATAAATCCATGGGGATAGGGTACACATGAAGAAATAAATGCATAACAATATACATATATATACATATATATATATATATATATATATATATATATATATATATACATTATATATATATAAATATATATATATATATATATATATATATATATATATATATATATATATATATATATATATATATATATATATATATACACATTATATATATATATATATATATATATATATATATATATATATACATATACATATATATACATATTTATCTATCTATAAGGTCTTCCAAACATAAAACCGTAAGTTTGTCATCCTCTACATACTGATCTGTAATACGCCTTCCTATGAAATATGCCTTCAAACATTTTAGAATCCTAGTAGATAATTTAAAAAGTTACTAGTTAAGAGAATTACGGCAGAGATTTGGGTAACAAAGTCTTCCACCTGAGGTGATTTGCCAATGATGCAGAATTAATGTAGGATATTTGTCTCTGTTAATTACAAATCAACATGGACAGAGATGATCCAGGTCTACCTATGGTACAGTTAACTGAAGAAGATAGATGTGTGGGAAACTGGGAGACGTGTCAAGACTCAGCAAAAAAGTGGGAGGAAGAGGCTGGGGAAAGATTAAAGCTACAAGCCAGGGTTTTGCTAGATTCTGTCAGATCCTTCAGAACGTTCAGAGAAGCACCTAAGGAGTCCCCAGGGAGTATCATGGAGTAGGGTTAATTTTATGTAGGTGCAAGAGGTCATTGGTCAGTCCTGGGGCAAATTAAAGCTACAAGCCAGAGTTTTGCTAGATCCTGTCAGGTCCTTCAAAACTTACAGAATAACACCTGAGGATTCCCCAAAAGATCCTCAGAAAATAGCTGTTTGTGTAGGTTATAAGAAATCATTAGCCATTTCTGCTCATAGGTCTTTAGTAACCATACTGAAAGGTTTAAGATGCTGCTGAAGGAGAAAGTTATGTAACAGTTGTGAAAAGTCGAATTTATTGTTGTTAATGTATTATAGACTGATAATGAATACTAATTAGGAGTACACGAGGGAACGTCCAAACGTTTAAGACTGTAGTGAAGTTGCTTATAAAAAAAATTGCCATGAATTTCAGGGCTCAAACTCGAAACCAACTTACATAGCACATTCTTCAGGGGAGTATCCTTTCGACACAGGGCCTGTCGTATTGATGGAAATTCCTCCGAGCAGAGGGGTGTAGTCCGTTAAATAGTTTCCTGTTGACACAGATATGACACTTTCAGTGCATAAAACACTTATGATTTATAAGTGGCGTAAAAGATAATACGCGCTTCCCAGAATCTCTGGTAAAGGGAGTAGGCTGATTTTATCACTTATAATCCCATCCCAATCGCAAGTAATTTTTCCTCCAATGTTATTTTTTTCTGAATGGAATGGAATGGAATATAAGATTTAGGCCAACGGTCAAACAAGAGCTGGGACCTATGATGAAGTCATTCACAGCTGAAAGGGAAAATGAGAGGAATGAAAAGACTTGAAAGGTCTAACAGAAGGAAACCGCATGAGGTGCACTGACAACAGAGTTAATTTTTTAGGGGAAACGATTTGTTTGGCTAACGGAGAAGGATACTCACGACCGTGGATGGTGCAATCGTCTTTCTTCTCGATTCGAGAGCTGTTGACTTCGGCTGCGTGCTGGCTGTAGAGACTGCACTCCCCCGTCATGAAGTTGTGGACGATAGTCTCGCATTTGAAGTCCATCCAGTAGACGCATGCTGACATGCAAGCGAGGGTCGACCCGTCTTTCTGTTGGGCGGAAAAGAAGAAGAAGAAGAAGAAGAATTGTCCTTCCTTGTAAGGCTTTTGGAACCGAGAGTCAAAACACTTGAACGTTTCCGGGAGGACTCTTTTAATACAATTTTTTTCGCTGGAGGGAATAGTTAGCGGTTACTTCTTTGGACAAAAATGAAATGGACCAGTAATTAGCAATTGAATCTTGCATCCTAATTATTATTAATTAAAGACTTGCCTTTTAAAAGAAATGATCATTGTTATTATTCAGAAGATGAACCCTATTCATATGGAACAAGCTGACCACAGGGGCCATTAACAAGAAATTTAAGAAGACCTTCGTATTATTATTATTATTATTATTATTATTATTATTATTATTATTATTATTAGCGGCCACTGATTTGAAATCCAAGTTTCCACAGGACATTATGGTGTTCTTTCGAAAGAAATAACAGAAGGTAATTAGAAATACAGAAAGAAGAGATCAGTTACTAGAAAAAAAATGAACACGATAATGAATAAATATATAAAAATGTAAGTATATATAAGTTCCATATCAGTATGGTTCGTCTTCTGAATAATAATAATAATAATAATAATAATAATAATAATAATAATAATAATAATAATAATAAAATTTAGAATCCTTTGTCTAATAAAAAAGAAGGGTTTTCAACCTACCAATTTGATATTGGCATCCTAATGGTGTGAAATAATAATAATAATAATAATAATAATAATAATAATAATAATAATAATAATAATAATAATAATAATAATAATAATAATAATAATAATATGGATTCATTTTCCCTAAGAAAAAGAAAGTTTTTTTTTTTACCTACCAATTTGATATTGGCATCCGGACTACTACTACTACTACTACTACTACTACTACTACTACTACTACTACTACTAATAATAATAATAATAATAATAATAATAATAATTATTATTATTATTATTATTGTTATTATTCAGAATATGAACCCTACCTACATGGAAGAAGTCCACAGGGGGTTTTAATTTGATATACAAGCTTCCAAAGAATTTGGTGTTCTTTAGAAGAAATTAACAAGAGGTAAAAGGAAAAACAGTAAAAAAAAAAAAAAAAAATAATAATAATAATAATAATAATAATAATAATAATAATAATAATAATAATAATAATAATAATAATAATAATAATAATAATACAATCTAGATTCATTTCCCAAATACGAAAAAAAGAAGCAAGGGTTTTCAACCAACCAGTTTAATATTGGCATCGGGACTCGTGATGGTGTGATATCTCTTGAAGGTGTAAAACTGGAACCTGATTGGGTCCATGGGGTCTGGAGTCTTGAACATGATGTGCTGCGTGGCTGTGAAGTTCACCTCCACTTCCTGGAAAAGGACAACCACAGAGAGAGAGAGAGAGAGAGAGAGAGAGAGAGAGAGAGAGAGAGAGAGAGAGAGATGTCAGTGCTGTATTTGTTATATATATATATATATATATATATATATATATAATATATATATATATATATATATATATATATATATATATATATATATATATATATATATATATATATATATATATATATATATATATATATATATATATATATGACTATTTATCACATCACCGTGATTCATATACAATCAGAAAGCTACAAACGTCCTTTAATATCCAATTCGCTCTACCTCGGAAATAATATATTTTCATATATGTTACCAAAGGGGAATTTTTTAGTTGATAATAAGTTCACCGTCCCGTGGGGTCGAACCAGCGAAGGACGAGGACTCAGGACTACAGGGACGCACTAACCCAGTCGGCCACAAGAGAGGTATAAGTGAATATCGCCTCCCATCAACTCACCCGTCGAACTCAGGTGTTTTGCATTTGGAGACGATATCCACCCACCTCTGCCATGTTGACCGTGTAATGCGTTTGTCGCACGTAGCCATATTATGACTATTTATCACATCACCGTGATTCATATACAATCAGAAAGCTACAAACGTCCTTTAATATCCAATTCGCTCTACCTTGGAAATAATATATTTTCATATATGTTACCAAAGGGGAATTTTTTAGTTGATAATAAGTTCACCGTCCCGTGGGGTCGAACCAGCGAAGGACAAGGACTCAGGACTACAGGGATGCACTAACCCAGTCGGCCACGGGACGGTGAACTTATTATCAACTAAAAAATTCCCCTTCGGTAACATATATGAAAATATATTATTTCCGAGGTAGAGCGAA